>JAOXNR010000028.1:12942794-12983792 GCA_028571225.1 Parsonsia alboflavescens
CCCCCCCCCCCCCGGCTTAATTACTTTTTTTTGAGTTGTTTAAAATTTTATCTTTAACAAATTTTATAGAATCAAACTTAACAGAAATCTTTATAAAACAAAACAAAATTGAAATGTTGTATTTTAAATAGAAATAAATAAAATAATTTAATGTCAAATGACAATTTATTCCCCCCCACCCATTTTTTGTCTCTTAAGGTATTTAGAAAAACAGATTTAACTCATAATTTTGATTTTCTTATTCTCAAATTTTTCTTGAAACGCCGTGGCAACTACGGCCGTTGCTTTCACTTATGTATTTATTTATTTATTTTTTTTTATAAATTTCATTTAATCAGAACCAGCTTGGAAAGAGATTGGCGTAGAAGGAAAGAATAAACATTTTTTTTTTTAGTATTATTGTTATTCTACCTTTTCCCCTTGTATAACTTATGACAGAGTTTTATTCTTTTAACATTTTTATAGATATTTTTCAGTTTTGTTTATAATACTCCATCCGTCCCTATTTTGTTGTTATTAATGGTAAGTTATTGTTGATATTTTTTTTCTCTTTTAACTAAATGTGTCGAGATACAAAAAAAAGCTAGTCAAACTCACGACCTACGTTATAAAGACTTTACCTCCGAACCACTCCGCCTTACCATTGGATTACCATTGAGTTATTCGTTGTTGATAGTTTAATGAATATTTTACCTCTTTTTTTTTTCTTCAATATTATCATTCTCTTTATAAAACATTTTTCTCTCTTTCTTTCTTGATATTTTTTTCCATACGTACATTTTAAGGGAAAAAATTACCTTAATATTGATAAATTCACTTCAAATGACTTATAAATAGGGATGAAGAGGTTAGGGTATCCTGTTACACAATTATGTGACACTCCTTGTCACAAATTTAATACGTATTCCTAAAAGATAAGATTCTTATAGGGTTTAATTTATCCTTTTAGATTTTAATATTAAAATATATTAAAAAAAAATAAGTGAAGAATACGAATAAAATTTTTATTAACATACCAAGGAATGACACGTAAAAGTGTAATAGGAAATCCGGACTCGGGATAAAGGGACTATTTCCTTAAACATCTCTTCTCTTTAATAAACTTGTTTTCTTTTTCTCATTTCACGTTTTCACAAACATTTTTAATTTTGCTCGAAAATGAATTATTTAGTTCCATATAAGACTCCTCGATGTTTGGGGAACATCTAAATCTCAGTATATAGACGGAAAGAATGTCACTTTCTCCGATGTCCTATTTTGACCTAAACCAATTTTTTTAAAAAAATTTAATTTAGTTCATTTTTAAATAGTAATGTCAATTTTAAAAGTAAAATTTTATATATTTATTTTCGAACGTTTCAAAATAGAAAATAAAACATTTAATTTCGAATGGAGGATGTAATTAGATCAGAGAAATTCATACAGTGAATCCTACAAGTGAGAAGATTGTTCAAATCATAGTATAACTATTTTCTGAAACTACGAAACCAATACGAGATTCAAACGGAATCATTAATATAGGAGAAAACCATGATGTGGCTTGGCCAGATAATAGCAGATTTTAACGTTGAAAAGTATATATTGTACATTCCTTTAATCAAGGGTAAATGTCACCTCAATTTAGTTTGATGTCCTAATCCAACTGGTTTTTTTTGTACTTTACTTGTGATTCCATCCTATCACTTACTCTAGAATAAACCATTTTATGGGCAATCTCATTGCGTGACATTTCTCATATATTTTCCAGTTGACATTCTGATAAGGGCAACTCTTAATCTATCGGCAAATCAAACTTAAATCTTTATTTCTTTTGTTATGAGTATTCTTTTCAAGAAATCAGAGGAAGAATTCGATGACTTCTTTTCTAAGGCAGAGAGATTCTTTCCCAGCTGTGCCTTCTAATAAAATCAAAACTATAGTTGTTTAAAACCACCTCCAGCTATGCCTTGTTGTAAAATGTAAAGGGCTTTTGAGGTCGAAGAGGGTATGGGAAGAACATCCTTAACCACCTGTTTTCCTCTGTTTCGTCTCCAAGAAAGTTGGTTTGGTTTTGATTTTACTGTTATTGATGATCAAGCTGCACTGTTTGCTTCATTGGAATATGATGTCAAGAAATTCCAGACAGCAATTTCCTGCAGGGATTCTTTGACTCTGCAATGGTGTACAGAAGCCCTGATTCTGCTCAAGAGAATGCACTCTGAGTTTCTTCTGGTGTTTCACAGCTCCAAGGTGCCCAATTCTTGGGATGGTCTGAGTGAATTGTTGGATGAATACATGAATGAAAGTCTGCATATTCTGGAACTTTGCAATATGCTGAAATCTGCAGCTTCTGAGATGCACAGATACCGTCTTTGGATCGATATGGCCATGAAAAGTAAGTGTTTAGATGAGTATTTGGGTGAAATTCAGACGCTGGAAAGAGTTGAGAAGCCTCAAAAGACAACCAAAGGGAGACATGTTCATGGCAGTTCAAGAATGAATACAAATAACACTGCTGCTTATAACTTCATCACTGCAATCAGAGCAGCCATGAGTATAATCTCTTCTATTCTTTTCTTTGTGATTCTGTATCCAGTTCCAGTAAAGTTTGAGAAGGAAACTTACTGTAAATTCCCTTCAATGAATTCATTTGTGAATTCAGTTGAAGATCTTGCAAGGTGCTTCAATGAAAAATTTGGGATTTCTGGGGGGAAACTATTTCCGGACTTTGTCGAATATGAACAGATTAAGAAAGCCATAAGGGAATATGCAAGAACTCAAATGAGGAAGCATTCTGTGGAAGATGAAGAAAGATTGGAGAGAAGCAAAGTTTTAATACGCCAGAAATCAGCAGATTTGAAGGTTGGTTTAGAGTTGTTTGAATCAGAAATAACAGAAGTGTTTGAACAAGTTCTCAAGGGAAGGAATAAGTTGCAGCAGCAGATTACTACAATCACAAACATATTAGATTAGCAATGAATTTTGAGCCTCCATTTTCATACGTTTCCTTGTGAATTGTACAATATAGTGTTCTGTATGGGAATGTTCTCATGTTACAAGTTCTATTTCTACAGATTATCTAACTAGTTATTTATATGTTTCTTGAAAAAACAGGCAATAAAAAATGGACAATAAAAATACTTAAAATGATTTTGACATAAAAAAGAAGCAAATTATACAACAATTACATCACAGTATCCAAAGAACTTGTACTTAAATTGTACAAATTGAATTTTTTGACCCATCAAAATCTATAAGCTCAAAGAATTGCATCCATTATGAGGAGAAGAATACATTTCCCACCAAAGATCTATCACAAGCACCATATATGGTTACAAGGGGTATAGGATGCTTCTAGTGCTATTGTACAAAGCAATGAATGAAATGTCATTAGCCTAATGGAGCCTTGTGTCTAGTGTCTGTCTTTACCATTTCTGGTTGAAAAAGAGCTCACATGACAAACCTAGCTACTTGAGTCATGTATACAAGGCACCTATTTTCCCCCCATCATTCCACAAGAATTGGCCAACATACTATGGTAAATTAAATAATCAGCACTTTACACCATACCTGTCAGACAATTCCTTGACCCAACTGCAGTGCGCTGACTAGTTCAAAACACACAAAAGAATGTACCAGCTTCACAGGAAAAGCTTAATGCCAAAACTACTCTGTCTCACGATGAGGTATATTCCTCTTCTCATCTGACCTGTGACGGAACAGCTTTGCTATCTTTCGTCTCTCACAATCCTGCAAACAAGCAAATAGCAGTTTTGAGCGGCAGACACGCTGTCAAAAACAATCAGTTAAAGATAATCATGGCCAGAGAAAGACCTGTCAGCTTTATATTAGATGCAGTCTTTTGGAATACTTACCTTGAACATATTCAGATAGAAAGGTTTCTCCGGATTCATACTTCTCGATTTGTAATATGTATATGCAAAGCTAAGCTGATCACGAGGTGTGAATCGATCAACCTCATTAAACCAGAGACAAGAGAACAAATTTGACATGGGCGTATGTGCTCTTACAATGAAAGATCCTTCAGGTACATCTGTCAACAAAAACAATGTATGTCCAATTAACATAAAGAAAGGAGCTTCAAAGAACACACCCGGTGATTAGGTAAAATGGAACATACTACTAGGAAGAAGTTTATGTGGATTGGAGGCATTAAATTTCTTCAGTCCATCAGCCTGGTAAAATGCAAATTGTTCATCTATAACAGTATGGTTGTACTTGTTAAGCCTCTTGTTCTGAGCAACTTCTTCCCAAACACAATGGCGGTCATAGTGATTGGAAATGGCATACTCATGACCCTTCCGCCACAGGAAGTATTCCAAAATAAGGTATGGATCAAGCTGTAGACGGAGTTTGCTGTCCAACCAAATTGAATACCTGGAAGTAGTGTTTTAAGGGTGGAGTTATGCCAGGAAAAGAAATGGAACTCAAGATTCACAAGAATAGTGGTCAAATAGAGCACGTGACAGAAATTCAAGCAGCCAAAAAGCATTACACCCAGGAATAGCACACATATTCAAACTCAATCTTCTAACCAGGTCAACACCAAAACAGCACACTTAAGCAGTTATCTCAAGAGTTACAATATCTTGAAGTACTCCATCACCTAAAAGGAATGAGTCTGCTATTCAAATGTTTTATTGGATCAAAAATCATGTGTAATATAATACCAAAACCAAAACAGAGGCCATGTGATTATAGAACACCAGAAAACCTGTAAATTTACCATTTTCCATATTATAATACTACCTTACCTGCTTAAAGGGAAAGGGCATGTGGAACTCTCCTCACACAAGCCCTACAATACCCTTACCAAGGGTTAATAGGAAGAGTTACAAAGTAAGGATCTGATCCCATACCAAATCACGTGTGGTCATTTATATGAAAAGGGAGGACTTTTCCAAAAATAATAAAGTAACAAAGAAAGAACCACATCCGAAACAGAAAAAGTTCCATTTGAAAAAATACCTCATCACATACTCTAACAGACGGCAATAAAGACTCTTACATCCCACACCCAAAGGCAAGGTAACAAAGGTCTTACTGCAAGTGTACCCAAACTATACACTATATTGCAGTTCTAAATTCTAATGCGCTTCACATTATTCGGTGCACTCATCTTACTGGTGAATTCCATACTTCTTAGTGAAGTTTGCATCAATGTCCTGAATATGCAATCTCTTAAAATTAATTCAGAAATTTTGCACATATTTAGAGCTAAACAGCAAAAATACAGTGATGCATTCCAAAAGAAGCGAAATTTACTCAGTTGGGGAAGAATTGACAACTTTAAACTATTTCATCAACTTATTTCTTCCTTTTTGTACTTGTTACATTTTCAAGCATTGCCAGACATTTAATTATCCAAGACTTCATGCTAACCAGAATTTGCATCAAAATGCCTGTTTTGGTCAGATCTGCCAAAGATCCCATAAGTCATGAGTCATGTTGTATCAACAAAGGAAACTTGATGTTTGAAATGAAGAGTCCATGAAACTAGCATCTGATAAAGATATTTATCCAGAAAACTGCTATCTTGGGGTCCAATGTCAATATTCCCTAGGTAAGTTAGCCACTCTTAAGAGTATCAGATACTGAGGACAAGAAAAGAAAATATATTTTTAGGAGCTTTCATGAAAATGGTATATCATCGAGTTTTTTGACAAATCAGAATAGCATACTAGTATACAGTTAGGATCTTAGATTCAGAGAAGCAAATGATAAACTTTGTACACCATTTAGAAAAATAGATTATCTCACTTACCTGGCTGAAGAGAATAGCCGGTGTGACAAAAGTTTTGGTATCTTTCCTACCCTCCGCATGTCATCAGAAGGCAAATTCTTCACTACCACAATTTTCCACAGCCCTATAAATCCCATTCTGTCCAACATATGGCCTTCTGAAGAAAGAGTTTGTAGAGTTACTTCATCAACAAACATAACAAAGCAAACATTTTTCCGGGACAAACGAGAGACCTGCAAGAGAAAATTGGAATAAAAGGCTAGAAGTTACTGTCATCCTCTGTAGCAATGAAATAGAATAAACCAAAACAATAACCTTTGAAGAAACGTGTTGAAACTAGATAAGAATATGCCCAAAACATCAACATAAGCATGACCAAAAGAGACTACATGGATTTCCCTCCAATAGTATGTGAGAGGTTAAATAAAGAAAGGGAATAGCATGTGTTCTTAAATTGGTCAAAGGTGAAGGCATGAACCCACTATAATTCTGCTCTTCAGGAGATATGAAGGAGTAAAGCAAATTGGTTGCAGCATACAAACCTCTGAACATAAGGAGTAATCATGAGAAATAAGAGAGAGAAAATGAGAAGGAATTGAGTACCTAATGTAAATGGTTAAAACCGCATAAACAGAAGGCATGATCCTAAGTGATTAGACCAGACAGGAATTCCTAGAAGATAAGCAGGTAATATTTCTTTCTCAACTCACCACTGACCAAGAAGGGAAAAAATTTTACACATCCAAAGTGACAGCTAAGTTACATAAACAGAAGAAAAAAATGGGGCTGGCAAAGGGATCAAAATCTTGGACCAAAGCGAAAAAATACTGGATTACTTTTAATCATTGGTTATGAGAGAGAGAAAGGAAAGAATTGATACACTTATGATTAAGACATTACAAACAGAAAAATAAAAATAAAACAAAATTCTAAGCTATATGAGGTTTATCTCTATCAATCCTAACCCCGGTAAGATACTGCAAAGAAGCCATAGCAGAAATTAGGCCTCTTCAAAAATTCCTTTTCTCCCTTTTTATTCAATCAAATGGGATGACACCCCTCCCCATCTCCCATTCAATCTCATATTCTGGACACACATGTGAAACAGAGGTGTCAAAATCCCAATAAATTTCAAAGAGCTTCGTATTTAATGGAAGTGCTATGCTAGTTTAAAATGACAGGGACAAGTGAGGGTCATAAAATTTACCAATGGTATCATCAAGGCAATATTAGAAGAAAGAAGCCATATCAAATTCTAATAAAAATGTAGAAAGGGAAAAAACTGAAAACAAGACAATATTCTGGGAGACACAGACCAGAAGTCAATCCCCAAATTAGTCAGAATCAAATAGGGCACAAGTGTCAGGTGAAGTAGGTTGCGTACCATTTTTCCAACTGGAATCCTCAAGCGATCTGAATTTCCAAATATGCAAGATACAACAGCAATATGGCAGCTACTTATGTACTTAGCATCATCTTCGGCAAGGTCAAATCCTGTGCTAGGATATCCCTTTGGACCTTTAACAAAGCCACAGTTTATTTTCTGGTCACGTGCAATAAAAGATTCTTCCCGTTCTCTTAGAGTCTGATGCCCGGCAAACCTGGGTTCCCATTTTTCATCTCCAATGGGTTTCTCTTCTTTTTCTGTATACTGCAATGAAAACCTAGCAAACTTTCTACTTTCTAAAGGCTCAACAAGCAATGCCGAGGAATTCAACAGTTTCATTTCACAAGAACCTGAAATTTAAGATGTATGATGTTTAGGCCACAAGCAAATTATATCTGGGGGGGAAGGCTAAAAAAAAACACTAAATTCTTCAGAAGTCAACATTAAAACTGTCTATTGAATCTTAAAGGCACCTCTCTTTCACTCACCATGTGTGGATGTTGTTTTTACATTCCACATACAATCTTCCAACAAGTGTTCCCAATAAGGCTTTCATCAAACTTGAAAAATTAACGTTTTAAGGATGGTTTGAAATCTAGGAAAAGACATTCTAGCTAGACAAGAAAATAACCTTGAGCAGCAAGGACAATTCTATTTCACAAAAATATGATGGAAGTAACAAAGAGAAAAGAAATTTATGAAATTTAGAGAGTAGTGAAAGTCGACAAAATGAAAATACCAATAACATCTGATGCTATTTGCGAATGTTAATGTATTACTCAGTATTACAAAACTTACTAAATCTTTCTTCCCAAAAGAATGCAGAACTTACTAAATTTATGTAAGCTATTGACACTAAGAATTCAAGCATACTATCTTGGGAAGCAACAAGCAAGTAATTCAGATATCTGATCAAAGAAGAAAGACCAATAAACACATTCAGCAACTTTCTTCATTTTCACAAGTCCACTTTCTCAAAAAGGTACAAGGCTACAAGGATAGCATTCCAACAACTTTCCACACTTCTGGATTAGCAACTGTGTTAAATAGAAAAATTGCCTAAGGCATAACCTACTGAATAGCAAAATGAGAAAACAACACTCTAGCCACTCTGTAATAAGAACCTGCTTGATAACCCACCCGGTGATATAGAGATTGCATGTGCTATGCTAGTTAAAGGAAGAATTTCACCTCTAATTTAAAAAGCATCTCCTTGTCATATTCTTCTACATTTTTCTTTTCTTCTTTTGCACTAAATCTTCTTCTTTCTTTCATTCCCTTACTTTTTCACATGAATCATCCTATCTTCCTGGCTTTAAACTTATTCTAAATCTTATCAGAAGCCAAAATTTTCCTCTCAAACCTTCACACAAAGATTTAGTTCGAAATTTTACTGCTTTGGTGCTGAAATTATAGATAATGCATCAAGAAGTGCCTCCCTCAGTGAGACACCCTTCTCGTAAAAGGAAATCAAACAAATTCATAAGAGAGCAATTACATGCACTATAGTTTGATCACAGAGGAACAAATATATCAAATGACAACCAAAAAATATAAAAAGGGAAGGACTTATAATACAGGGAATAAGAAGAATTGAAACACCACCAATCAGAAAATCAGAGCAGCACGTTGTTTTTCTTTTGATGTATTTATATGCTGTACAGCATGATCAGAAAGACAACATACTAACCAGAAAACTTGCGACGCCTTGACTTCTTTTTGGAACTTGTCCGTTTTTCAGAACCAGATCTTCTAGCAGATTGACTGTTAATAGAGCTCGAACGTTTTGAATCTTTATCCGAATGTCTAATTGAAACTGATTCAACATCAGATTGATCATCGGAATATTCTTCAGCCTCGTGAGAAAAGTTTCTGTGATCAGTTTCAGATTCATGTGAAACCGAAGAATCTCCACCATCTAGATTATGTGATTTAGAGGCAATGGAGTGGTAAGTGTCATCCTGTGTAACATCATCGTCATCCATCCGAGCATCCTGAATGTCAATTCCATCATCATATTCATCTTCAGGATCCACCACCTTGTTCCCATTCTCCATACTAATAGCATGAGATTGCTGTTTGGGAACATCATGTCCTTTTGACTGTCCTACGCTCTTCAAAGATGCTTCATATTCAGCTTCATACATTTTTAATTCATTACGGCCAGCCTCATTATATAGTCCATTGCCTCTTTGAACTGAGCCTTTATGAGATTCAGCAGTTGAAGACTTTTTATCACTATTTTTATCAGGAACACTATCATTATCTACAGAAACATCCCGAGCCTGCTCCAACTCTTCCTCACCATAATCCACATCCCTTCTCCTATCATCACCATCCCAGTACACCGAATCTCGACCATGTTTAACTGATCCACGTCCAAACTTGACAACCTTGTATTTCTCTGTTCGTGTAACATTTGTAAGAAAATCTGTATCATTTCCTAAGTCATCATCCTTTCGATAATTAATATTTATATCTGCAACAAATACCACAAATTGATATGTCAAGTTCAAAACTTTCATGCAACAAATGAGTTAAAATGATGAATGAGATCAGATTATGACAGTGATAAACCTCAGAAGAACAAGAAACATGGTTAATTTCACATAAAATCTGAATCTAAAATTTCCGTAGGCTTTGTTATCATTGTTCTTTATTTGAAAATTTCAGGTAACAAAAACATTACTTTCCAACAGAAATCACACTCTCTCAAACTTAACATCAGCAAAATACACGACCTTGGTAATACAAAAAACTTAATATTAAACTGAGTCTTGAGCATTTTATTTACCAATAACTTCAAACAAGATCAACAGCAAATATGATTGTAATAAAACTACTTCTAGCGGACTATGTTCATTCCCACAGACACCCAAAAAAAAACATTTCTTGTCATCTTCCACAAACCAATCCCTTTAACAAACATGTCAGAAACCTCAATTTGGGCCCCGAAGAATCAATGTAAGTTGAAAAGGAAAACTGAAAAATGCAAATTTGAACCTTTGTCTTTAGAAGAGAGGAAAACGAAAGCAGCGATGGAGGCAATGAATGCAACGAGGAGGAATACAATAAGGGCGGCCACGATTGAGATCTTGCGGCCTTTAACTAGCCGACGGTGGTGATGATGGTGAGAATAGCGGGATTGCTGCTTGTGTGAGGCACCAGAGCGAATCCCAATCGACACGTGGTTGTGGTTGTGATCCGGCGCCACCGTGCCGTGCCAACTACCGCCGTTGTTGCCACCTCCGCCACTCAAACCACCGCCAAATTTACGCATTGTTGAAAAAATAAACTCCTCAACTCATCTATCAAATAAATTAATCAATAACAAAAACAGGAAAGAAAAATCATATATTTTATAACATTCTGAACATAGAGGTTTTACAATGGATTTAGTGTACTTCACAGTGTTGAGTATCAGTCACCTCTGTGCTCTGTGTGGGAGAATTTGAAGAAGAAACTGGATTTGAGGAGTGGAGGTTTTGGGAAATAAATTTTTCTTTTTAATCTAAGCTCCAGTTTAGATTTGGAAACTTTAGCCAAATTTTTTTTTTTTTTTTTCTTCTTTTTACAATCAATCATGTACTCCCCACAAATTCTGAATAGGTTCCACCCTTCTAATACATTTTCTACGACATTCTTATAATATTACACTAATAAAAACACCTAAATATATTTCAAAAGATTCAATATTTCTATAATTTAGTTTATCTTTCTAAAATTTAAACTATAAAATATATATCTAAAAAAATAATTAATAGACATGCATAAGTTTTTATTACACAATAATGTATCAAAAGATTCAAAGAGCTATTTTTTATCTCATAATATAAGTTTTTCTTATATTATCAATGTAATATTATTACATTTATATAATCTTATCTTTGAAGGAGTATACATTTTTTTTTAAAAAAAACTTAGCTTATAATTATTCACTTATTTTATTTTTTTCAAGAAAAAAATAATTTTAAAAAAAATTATTACAAAGTAGTGAGTCAACTTATTATAATACTTCCTCTATCCGAAATTAAAATTTTATTTTAACTTGTACAAATTTTTAAAAAATTAATTCATTTTACACTTAACCATTTCAATTTCTTAAGAAAATTTAGGAAATGAAATATTTATTTATGGATAACTCAAAATAGAAATGTGAATATTCAATTTCGGACGGAGGGAGTAAGATTTATTTGATGTTTAAAATGAAATTACAATTTTTTAGTATTGAAAAGGTATGACAATTTAAAATAAAAAATAAAAAAGCTTAAAACACAATCCGGGCAGATTCAAATACAATATAATCATAACTGGAAAGGTGGAGGGAGGTAGGGAAAGATGGAGAGATGGATCCATGTTTCCAACTGAATTACGAAAATGCTATGGAGTATATTTTAAAAAATAATAATAAATTTGATTCAACATCTCTAAATTTAGTTTAATCTTTTAGGATATAATATATAAAATATATTTACAAAAAATAAATTTTTATTGAAGATTTTATTTTTTAAAAATAAAATCAGATGTTGACCGTTAAGAATTTTTTAGTATTACTCTCTCTCTATAAATATATATACAGATTTGTTAAAGTGCGCTCATTATCAAAACTGAATATATATATATATAATTTTTCTATTATGTGGACCGTCGCACATTTACACCCGTGTGTGACATTCTCAAACGATGTCGCAGAGTCGCAATAAAATTCATGGGTTTGAGTTTGTGAGTTTGAGTGTGTGGGTTTGAGGCTCGGTGACTGAATTCTTAGGCAATAGCAAGTTGAATCTGAGAAGATGCGGCAGCAACAATGATGATGGCTTCCTTCTTAATGAGCTTGCATACCAATGTTTTTATGTAATAAACCCCTTTGAGCGAAGACTAGTGGTAGATGATTGGGCTGGCAGATTCATGGGTTTGAGTTTGTGGTGACTAAATTTTTGGACGATGGCAAGTTGATTTCTCATTTGAGCTTCGATTTGTTTGTGCAGAATCGGCAATCTAAATGGAGGCGGCACGGGTCTGGATTACCAATGCTCAGGGATGCTTGCTCTGCTCTACTTTGATTATCTCTCTACTATGAAATTTTTTTTTTTTTTAACGAAACGACATCATTTGGTTACGATACATACAATTTCGATGTGCGATGCCATATATATATATGGAGTTGTGTAACTTAAGTCATAATCCTAGAAAAAGAGTCTTTCAAATTCCACTAACGATTTGATCAATTTAAGTTGAAAAATTCATGTTAGTGTGAAACACACCAAACCCCACTAACCTGAACACTGTGAGAATTAATTTCTCATACACTACATATTTTGCAATCAGGGTGTTGAGTTATATTGTGGTTATTTAACACCTCATTTATTTTAGTTTTATCTCAGTTTAGTCTTTTTTTTTTAATGTAAAAAAACTAATATGTTTCTTATCATAACACTAGTAATTTGTTTTTAGGAAAAGTTATAAATAACCCTATTAAAAATATTAAAATTAATGAATGCACTGAGGAAATGACATGGCAAATTGTAAATCAACAAATATTGTATTTAAATCCAATAGAGAATATTCACTTTTGAAAGGCCAAGCTAAGAATATTTCTGGTCTAAAAGGGCCAAATTAAAATTCAATCCAAGTTTTTGTGACGGGCCACGAGCCGCTCAGACAGAACCACTTCATAACGCCTGCCAATCTTGTCGATTCGACCCGTCTGTACCAGGAGCCCAGAATCGAGATTGAGCCATGTCCACTGATCTTTGAGGCATACATTGAAGAGGGATATATCTCCTTGTCCCTCTGATTCAAAAGCGGATGCACCGATTGTCTCACGATTTCTCTTCATTTTGTTGTTGCTGAAGCAAACTTAGCCAGCACTGCAGACAATTCAAAATCCAGCATTTCAGAGGTAAATGCGCCGATAGTGTTATAAAGTTTATAAATTTCTAGTGGGGTTGTAAAATTTAATGCTTAAATTCTTTGTAATGATATTACGATGACTTGCTTTGTTGAACTTATTTATTTTTATTATTATCTGGTTGTGTTTAGTTTTAGGCCGAGAGGTTCTGATGCTGAGTGTTGGATTCTCCTGAATGATTTACATTTAAAATTTTGTTAATGCCCTGAAAATTTTTGAACTCCTGTTGAAATTATGCTGCTATATCATCCACTGAAATCTTCTTGTGATGACGCTTTCAGAATCGGGAACAATCCTGAAAAGAAATATTCAAAATGTGTAGTCTCATGTTTTTTCTTTCTCTTTTTATTTTCTTAGCCCCTTTAGAAAAAGGTGCTATTTCATGTACTCAACGTGAATAAACCCTTTGAACATATCACAGATGTGGTTTATGACCCCAAAGGTTACAACTTCTACCATTAGGTGATTATATGGTAGCTTGTGATCTCGTTTTTGTCTCATCTCAGTTCTAGAAATTTGCTTTCTTTTACTCCTGATGAGAGCATAGAACTAGCATATGATGCTGTCTAAATGCTGAAGATTTATTGTGGATGGGCTAGAGTTCGATCTATCTTAACTTCTTTGATGTAGAGTAAGAAGAGAACAATTAAAAATTTTGACTTTCCAGTTTCAACTCTTTTAATGGTTAGAAGGTGTCAAGCATGCTTTTCATCGATAGTTTTGATCTCAGTGAATCTGGAAACCTTACAAATTGGCAATTGAATCTGCAACTGGTTGGAGAAGGGATATTATTTTTTTGTGGTTTAGATGATTAAGATGCAATGGAAGGGTAAGTGTTAAAAGCCTGTTGTATCTGTCCAAGTAGCATTGGTTTGGATTGGATTGGATTTTAAAAAACCTGCCTCGAGTCAGATTAACCTGACTGATTTGGGAACTTATCAAACTTCCTAAAATTCAAAACATTTTCAGTTCAGCTTTCGGCTACAAATATGACTCTTTTTTTTCTAGATACATCAAATTACTCTTATATTAGAACTGGTTAATTTTTGTCCGGTGATTTTTTGTCTCAATATTGACATCCTAGGTTTGCACAAACTCTTAACTTCCTTGAGAAATTTGTAGTCCTTGGTTAACCGTGACATTTGTTTCCTATTTGACATATTGGCTTGGCATTTTATGAAGTTTTGGAATGAAGTTTCTTCCTGTATTCATGGACAAGACAAAACAGATTATGGTTCCTTTGGACTTTGAGCATAAAAGGACATTCATTCTTAATTCTGACTAGCAACTGATAAGTTATGTGATGATATCATCTCGCAACCTCATATAACAAGAGATATGGGAAAATTTGAATTATTGTTTTTATTTTTATTCAATTAGGATCTGATGTAAAATATAGAATAGTTTGCAGTGAACAACTTGAGAAGATATAATAAATTGATACTAGGTTATCATGCTGTCTCACCATATTTCTGTTTTATGACAGGTATGCTGGCAAAATCACTAAGTTCACTCTTGATACTGGACTCCAACACATGCTTCCGTGCTTCTTCTGTGAGTATAGTTTTGCTAATATTGTGAAGAACTGTACTGATCTCAGTTAGATCATTAGCAGACCCAGAAAAAGAGGCAAAATTTGAAAACCTGACATGTCGTGACACTCTAGTATTTTCCTGTTCTATATATGAATTTGCAAGTTGAAGATTAACTTAGAACATCAGAAAATGTTCACTGTGTTCCAATGCAGTGATGTGCTTGGATTCGTTGGAGTCAGTTATACTTTTCAGATTGGTTCAGTTAATGCATATCAGTAGAAAATGGCATAAAATCTATGTGCCCTATAATATGAGAAGGAATTGGATACCCATTACTTATATCTGTGTTGGAACAAGCCCAAATGAAGTGAGTTTCAGAAGTTCAGAAGTTACTGTTGAATTGGAAATGTTTGAACAAGAACTAATCACAGTCTATTAAACTGGAAACGTTGATTGTTGCTTTTTGCAGCTTGTTTTTATCCTTCCCTTCCCTGTCATATGAAATTGTTTTGTTCTGCATTGTGATAATAATGATTAACTTTTCAGGATTTCATTCTTTTCCTTGTCAATAGTGAGTTTCCAATGATACTATTGTAATACAAGTGGAATCATAATGATGAAACGAGGGAGGCGCTTGAGCTTTCAGAATCTTTCTTTTTGCACCAGAAGTAGAATGAAAACTAATAAAATAAAGAAATAAAATTGGTTAAAAAGGGGAACTTAGCATTTTATTGTCTTGAAGCCATATTTGTAACACTATCAAACAAAATTGGATTCCCTCAGTAGCATTCTGTAAAAAGCACTGTAAAAAACAACAATGATAAGATATATTTTCACTGCTGAAGCACTCCCTTGTTCACTGAAGATGCTGTAAACCAGGATCGATCTGTTTCATGTAACAAAAGAAAATAAATATTATCTGCATTTCATGCTGGTTCGTAATCACATTAAGTCCATGTTTTGTGTTTTGTTGTTTCATATATGACATACCAAATCATTTTCCTTGAGTCCATGCTTTCTGTTTTCCTCTGTTTTCTTTTGACAGGTTCATTCTACTTTTGCAAGTAGTCAATCCACAAACGTAAACATATCGAAGTATGTTCCAGAAAATGTCATCAGAAGATCCTGCAGTTTGATTTCAATATCAAGGAAGTGGGGATTAAATTCAACAGCAAAAATTGATATTGCAGTATTAAGTGACGAAGATAGAAAATCTTGGGATGCTTGCAGACCAGCTTTATCTACATTTGAGTTTGACACAGAGGAGGAAGACAAAATATTAGGGAAAGCATTTGGCTACATTCACTCTCCATATTGGAGTGAGGAGCGGAAGAAGGAAGTTCCAAAACACGACGTTGTAAACCAAGTCTTGGATTACCTTCGGAGTTTAAATCTCAATGATGACGATATATGCAAGATTCTCAAGAAATTCCCTGAAGTTCTTGGTTGTAGCCTTGAAGAAGAAATGAAAAACAATGTGAAGATCTTGGAAAAGGATTGGGGAATCGAGGGAAAATCTCTTAAAAACCTCCTCCTTCGCAATCCTAAGGTTTTGGGTTATCATGTAGACTGTAAAGGAGATTGCATGGCTCAATGTACTCGTTGCTGGGTACGGTTCTAAGTGTCAAAATGTTCGTATAGATTAATATTATTGTTGTATATTAGTTCCTACACCTCTAAGAATAATGTGTAATAAAAATTAAAAAAAAAACATATAAATTGTTTGTTATGCCATTTTTTTTTGCATTAAATTACTAGTAAATGAAGAGTTATATTTGCTCCAACTTCTTTCATCTAAAGAGTGTGTTTTGTTTCATAGCATAAGCATGATTAGCCGAATAATAAGCCATATATTCTTAGAATTATGTTCCTTTACAGGTGGTTCCGTAACTTATCTTCAATATTACATGATAAACTATGTATATATTCTAAACCATAATCCTAAAAAGATGGAGGTTTACAAGGCACGAAAGATGAACCTCAATGACTTTATTGCGTTAAAGAAAAAGTGCGAAAGAAAAAATTCGCTCATTTCTAAAATGTGAAAAAAGTATTATGTATTGGTATTACTTCACAAGCTCTCTCTTCTCCATTTTTATTAGCGGATGGCAAGTGAAAAGGCAGCACTAATATTGGTGTTTTATTAGCGGATGGCAAGTGAAAAAGCAGCACTAATATTGGTGTTCTTACTTCGGTTTATTCTCAATTCATGAGGTGTGTTTTACCGTTAATTTTCCTCCCGAGTGTGGATACAGGTGTAGCAAGGCTTCAAGGCATAACATGGGCACTACGGCATGCCAGCACCTGCTGTGAGAGATGTAATTGTGTTCCACCAGGAGCTTGTGGGAATGAAGATGTTTGCCCTTGCTAAGTCATGGTGGAAGACACAAGTGCCCTTGATATATATTCACTTTTCACTTTTCATGTGACATAATGTCATCGGTAATTCCAATCTCTAAAATTAAAATATTTGTGGCTTTCAAATATATATATATTTTTTCTCTCAAAGTATATAAAATGCCATACAAACCTCCACAAAGCTGTGGACATCATCAGTCATCGTAATTTTATTTCTGTCCTGGCTATGAATATTATTTAAAATTCATGCATTTTAATTATTAATAATATGCGACCGGACTTCATTGGGGCTTTCATGGACACT
The DNA here is from genome assembly GCA_028571225.1 of Parsonsia alboflavescens. Lineage (NCBI taxonomy): Eukaryota > Viridiplantae > Streptophyta > Magnoliopsida > Gentianales > Apocynaceae > Parsonsia > Parsonsia alboflavescens. The sequence continues at coordinate 12,960,033 of JAOXNR010000028.1, forward strand.
TGAGCTTGTCTCCTTTGGTCCTCAAACGGGCATAACAGGGACAAACCTCCTTGTGGCCATAGGTTCCCGGGGGTACACAGTTGCATTTTGCACAGCAGGCCCTGCATGCTCTATTGCATCTCTTTTTCCTTGATGCCTTGCTGCATCTCCTTGAACATGCATTTCCACAATCTAATTTGGTACATACATAAACCAAATTTTAATCAAAATATAATTAAAGGTTTCCTGACTTACTAATTACAGAAAATTAAAATAACTAAAAAAAAAACTCACTAATGTTGCGAGGCTTTGTTAATTTTCTGTGCAGGGCTTCATTGTTCTCATCCATCTGATGTAGTATAATATTATCAGAACATGCAAGAAAAGTAATTAGGTCCATTTGCAGCATTAATTAATTCAAAAGTGCTGGATTATTTTTAACACAAGTAATTACCTGAGTAGGAGAATCTGAAGAATCATCAAGAGCCAGTCCCTCAGTGAAGACATGCAGAAGAAGAAGAGCAATAAGGAAAAGGGAGAAAAGCTTCATCTTCTCAATGGGGCAGACACGAAACTTCAAGTTGATTTTTTGAGAGCTGCAGAAGGAAGAATATGGCTGCCTTTTTATAGACAAAGGGCCGGGAGTATTCTCTTTCACGTGCAATCGTGGGAGCTAGCATATTGATGGGATTTTTTTTTTTTTTTTTTTTTCACTTTATCAATTTTGTTGTATTAGCTAGCTTGAGAGCAACAGCTGGTGCCTTCTGAGTAGATTGTGCCTTGTATATGGTCCCTTCTTGGGTTCCATTGGAACCTTTCCCACCCCGGGCAAAAAAATAATACATGAGATAAAATCGATTTAGACTCAAATAATCATAACAATTTTTTGAATATGTGTACAATTTGACAACTGTAAATGAAAAAAAAAAAACCAAAAATTAATCGTACTCTCATGATTCTAAAAATATATATATATATTCATATAAATCTCGTAACATAATTTACAAATGCACTTGCTATGAATAATATGCTACAAACATGAGAAGTTCCAAACGGGTCACTTTCTGTTAGCTAGAAGCCAGAAGGACACACCATATGGATTATGGAGGGATGGTGAGCCCGTCATTTTGAATCTGTGAATAATGGGGCTGTGGGAGAAAAAGGGAAACATATACAACATGAGAGTCATAGGACATGACAAAGTGTGGCATCTCATTTAATTTCTATATGTGATGCTCCTTTCCAAATGAAAGTAATTAATGCATTTATGTATGGATGATGCATATGGAGAGCTGGAGTTTGTTGCTTTCTTAGATTTACAGGTTGGATTTTTGAATTATTGTTTTTTTTTTTTTTTGATTCATTGAACAATAAGATAGTGTATATATATATATACAGAAATGCTATGAAAAACAACTATTGGAAAGCAATTGGAGCATAACTGTCATAAGTAGGTTTGAAGGATACATGCACTCAAAACGATATCGTTTTGGCAGTTGCACTCCAATTGCTTTCCAATAGTTACTTTTCATAGCAATTCTGTATAAATATATATATATATATATATATATATATATATATATATATATATATATGTATGTATATATAGAAAATATCATATTCTTGAATTTGTAATATCCAAATCATTGGACAAAGATAGATTCAAGAAGGTTATAAGTGAATGACTCACCATTATTGTGGTTAATTTGGTAATAGAAATATAGAGAAGAAAAGTAGAAAAATTTCTCAATTAATGGCATTTTGTACTCATTAGGGATGTATGATTAATGTTTAATACTCCCTCCCATTTTATTTTACTCATCGCAATTGGAATAAGCATTGTTTAAATTTTTTTTCAGATTTACTCCTTAGACTATTTTGGCATCAATTTGAAAGTAGTTATCATAGAATGAAAGAAAAATGCGGTAATTTTATCCCATATTATTGCTCAATTTATTTTCAAGGTCCAAGCATATATAATTCTTGGCTCTTGAATATTATCGACAAATTTCAAGTTATTGAGAGGTAGGGAAAAGAAGAAAGAAATGAATATGCCATGAAGAAAGAAATTAAGAAAAAGATTCTCACATTGTTGAGCAACAACAAGAAGAATTGAAGATTACTTTAAAAAAAAGAAAAGAAAAGAAAAAAGATTATACCTAATACCTCTCAATATATGGACTGGGCTTTTTGTACCTTGAGAGTTGGAACTTGGAAATGAGGGCTACAATTATTTGACTTCGATAAATTTGTAATTTATAAATACACATTGTCAAAAATAACCATTCTTTTGGAATATAAAAAGCAATAAATTTACAGTTATTAAAAATGGTAGTGAAAAAATAGTATTCCGTTAAAAATTGAATATTTAATTTGATTTACAAGAATTTTAATAAAAAAGTTTAACTTAGTTTGTTAAAACATTACATTTTCTATTTTCTTAATAAATTTTTTATCAGTTTAAACATTCAAATTCAGAGAACTCAAAATAGAATATAGGACATTCATTTTTAGATGGAAGGATTATTTGAATTGATGTCAATATATTATTTTAGATAGAGAGAGTTGAATATAGGGAATATTTTTTTAAAAAAAATTAATACTTATAAGGAATTATATAACTAATTGTGAAAGATAGCATTACAATTTACTTTGGATCTAAATTCAGTTATTATATTGACCATCTCCCAAGATAAAACTAGAATACAACTTCTTGAAGAAAATGATAATAATAGTAATATGAGGACCAAGATGAGAACATTTGATTTTGAAGGATCAAATGGACAAAACCGAAAGGTTTAAAATCGGTTGACTCAAGAAAACTCACTCTTTCTTCCTCCTGCTTCGTGTAGACATTTCTACAAACACATGGGGGAGCATTCTCACGGCAGAACCAAAAAGCACCGCGAGAGAAGACGGAGAAAAGTGGAAGACGGCTGTAACATTGATTCATCTCCGCCGCAGTCCTCACCTTCTGATTCATTGTCATCTTCGTCCTCCGATGATGAGCGAAGCAGGAAGAGGCATCGTAGCAGTGACGAGAAGCACCGTAGGAGGAGCTCATCGAGGAAACATAAGAATTCTAGACGAGACAAAAAGCATAAGAGAATGGAAAAAGAACGAAGGAAAAGTCATAAATTAATGAGAGATAAGAGTAAGAAGAAGAGAAGGGATTATTCGGATTCAGATGTGTCTGACTCAGACTCCGGGTCGGACTTTGGAACTGATGGTCATATGAGCCGAGACAATCCGGAGGAGGTGATGAAATGTATACTAGAGAAGTTTCCTTCTGTAGCTGGTGATTTGGAAAAGGTATTTTGTTTACTATTCAATTTTTCTAGATTATTTTTTGCTTTTCAGGAACATCATGGCAATTAGACGCCTGGAGTAAAATTAAGTAAAAAGTTGCTAATTTTTTTATGTGAATTTGAATTTGAGTAGTTCTTGATACAATTAAGGACTAATTTTACCAAGAAAGTTTTGATATTTCATGGCTGAATGAAGATGCTTTCATAAGTTGTGGTCTTTTCTGAATTTTCTTAATATCGATTTCTGATGTTATTCAAGGTAATCTGTCCAATGTTCCTTTTATATAAGTAATTCTATGCATATATCTGTACTCTACTAATAGTAACTCTTGTACTTCATGTATATGCAGCTTTTGCATATGATAGACGGTGGACAGGCCGTTGATATAAAGAGTTTGTCTGAAAAGTCTCTGATCAAGCATCTTAGGAAACTGTTTGTATCTTTGAAGCTTAAAGAGAAAGGAGATAACTGTTTTCTACTGCCTTCGAAAGCCCGTCCTACATTGGAGGTGGTTGGAGCTATAATTCAGTCTCATCTTCCCCAAAATCAGCAGGCTGAAGCAGTGAATGGAACACAGTCGGTACCATCTAATTCGAGTAGACAGGTGGCTAGTGATCCAATGAGCGATTCCCATGAAGAAGTTGGTCCAATTAGAAGAAGGTGCTCAGAAATATTTTACTGTATTTATTTGTCTTAATTGATTGAACAAGTCCCTTAGTTCTCATCATGCTCTTTTCTGTTGTCAACTTCTTTATTTTTCATTTCTTAGGAAGGGATCTCTAGAAACTGAATAGGTTTGAAGGATACTTTATCCTCCAAGATACGGAAACAAATTCCGATAATAACTTACGGAAGACATGCCCGAGATCAAATTAAATCACCAATCAAAAGTATATCACAATTATGAACATACCTTATTAGCCACAAATTATAAGTCCCTTTACACTCTACTGAAAATCAATGTCTTGAGATGATATAAATGATGGAGGGAATACTATTCTTTGTTCTATGTTTTTTCTCTAGATCAAAACATCGTTAATAGAAGAGTTATATCCTCTTTTAAAAAATTGTTCGAAAGAAGTTGTCTGAAAGAAAGGTCATAACTCTTTCTTTTAATTAACTGCTCTTCAGCATTTGTTCTCACTACTTGACATATCCCATCTTGGTGACCCATAATTCCATCAAGTTTCAAATTGGATATATTAGAACAAAATTGTATCTTATTTTATTCCTTTTCTATTGCCATTGAGTTGGAAAATATGATTGCTTTCTCTTTATTAATGATTGCATTGACAAATTGTTCCCAGCATCCCGAAACAAATTCTCATGAATGTGGGACTGTTCAGGGAGATAAACAAGCATAGCTGCAAAAGAATTTCTCTATTATATGATATTTACTGTTTCCTTGGTAAGTGTTGGTTTGATATTACTAGTTTTGGATGTTACAGGACGTTTGGCCCTGAAATGCCATCTGCTGATTTACTTGCAGCAGCAGCAAAATTAACCGAAGCTGAAGCTGAGATGAGGTGTTGTGTGATAATTCCTATAATTTCTGATCATTTGAACTGCCTTTTTTTTTTTTTTTGAACTAAAGAAACATGCATATTTATGTAGTTTGAAAGTCACTTAGGTTTAACATAAATTCTTTGCTTATTATAGTATAAATTTTTGTATCTACTAGGCTATTGCATTTATTGATGTATTAATTTATGGATATATTTAGAGAAGCTGAATTGGAAGTAGATGATGAGGTGTTCGTTGGACCTCCTCCTCCTGCTGTGGTAGTTGAAGCTGAGTCATCAAATGAAGCAGAGCGTTTTGAAGAGGTTTGTTTCTCTCTCTCTGTTCTCAGAATCACATAAATCATTTTTCTAGATATACTATTACTACATTCCCTTAGACCATGTCATATCTTCATTTTTACTTACTTTTTACCCCAATTACCACTTGTATTGGTGGTATATTTCTTCTAACTTTGGGGTACCTCCCGATACTCTTTTGAATCTGAAGCATTAGTGGTTTTCATAATATTTTTCTTTTTATATTTCATATGCTTCTTCCACCTATTAGTTGAACTTACAATCCACAAGAACTAGAGGTCAATTAGTTTTTCATCTAATGCTTTTACGATTGGATTCGACAAGAGTTTTGAAATGGAGATTGAACCATCCTTTCTTGGATTTATCAAATAAATGAATGTTGAGGAACCATTAGTGGTGATAATGAAAATGTGGCATATGCTTCTTATTGGCCTCATAAAGCTTCAAATTTAGCAGTGTATTTGAGAGCACACTGGTTTATCATATTTGAATCTTGGCAACAAACAACAGCTTTCTTCATGTTGTGTTGGCCTTTGAATATGATTTGGACCCCTTTAAAAGATAGAATCCTTCATTCATCTAAAACAAAAGCATTAGCTGTTGGATCTATGTTATCTAAAACATGTAGATTGCCCTGCCAGTTACACTATGGAATCTCCAGGTCATGACTGACCTCATATTTCAGCTTTCATGGATGGACATGTATAGTCCCTTACTTTCAGGTCTACCTTAGTCCCTTACTTTCAGGTCTACCTTGAGCTCAATTAATAAACTGAAGATGACATTTTTGCAGGAAGAACTTTTCTATAATTTCTGTCAATTTTTCATGTTAAATCATTTTACAAGTTGAAGAACCCAACCAAAAGGCACTTGTTTAAGTAGTAGTTTATGATCATAATCTTAATTCTTATACCACTTATTGAGGCAAAAAATCTGTGGTGGCCACCAAAGATGCCCAATACATATGTTGAGACCCATCATACCCCCGCCCCCCAAAAAAAAAAAAATAATAATAATAATAAGGGTTAATCCATTAGATCTTGAACTCCCTTATGTACACTAAATACTAATTGTTCACTTTTCAATTGATATAGGAGAGAGATAAGCATAACCTTAAAATATGGGGTAAGAAATTTTAGTATTGAGTGCAAAGACCCCAGGTTCCCTGATATTTCCAAAATAGATGTTTGTTTTTTGAAGTTTTTTCAATGAAAATGCCATGTTTATTGTTGAAGCAACTTCCCCAGGAACCAGGTTTTTACCTGTGCAACTTCAGAAATTTTTATTAGAAAAAACGAAGAATCCCCATAGTTTGCAGGATGAATATCTTCGTCAAAAAAGATAGATTATGGATGTGTGCATGATTTTGGAACTTTAGTTTTTAACTTTTCTGATGGCATAATAATAATTACTAAAGTATGGCCATGAGTCCCTTGCTTTTGTTTTCATATGGTATTTCGACTTTGTCATTTGTCTGTTGTTAGATTACAAGAATTATGGCAGCTGAGATGGATAGTCCATATGATATCTTGGGAGTAAACAGAAATATGTTAGCTGAAAACATGAAGAAAAGGTAAGTTTTTCTTAATGTTTGATGCTTTTATTTCAGCTGTGATCTATATAAGTGAACTTTTCTTAATCTCTCTTCATCTTCTTTGTTTCAGTTTTATTGATTAGCTTGATGAGTTATTTCTTTGTACCATATTGTTAATTCAGTTTTTTGCAATTTTTCATAGAAACTTTTTAATATTTCTGAGGAAACCGGTCTTCTCTCACTCTCTCAATCTTTTTTTTCCCAAACAATTCTACTTGTAACCTTGTAATCAATGTCATGATGCTTGATTTTGATGCAATATTTCAAGTTCATGTATATGCATTTGTGCATAATTTGTGTTTGTTAGAGAAACCTATCATTAAGTTGGATGTGACATGAAAAATATCTCTAAGTATATTAGTAGTTTGTGAATTCCTTTTCTCATTTAAAATTCCTGGTCCTAAGTTTTTACTATCGTTATCGGGATTGTGTTTTCTATTTTCTTTTTAGTTCATTTTCAGTTAGGGAGCTTTCATATTTCCTAAAAGGATTAGAATACTTAGTTAAAGCAGTTGTCTGCAGGCTGCACATACATCAAGCCCTTATTAAACCCTTCTGGTATCAAAGTTTGAGCTGAAATTCAAGTAGCATATGAGGTTCCATTAGTCACTGGAGTTGAATTTGATGAAACATAAATGATGTGAAAGCCAGATTAGATATGGTAGACACATGTCTCAAATGGAATTTCACTCCCCTTAAGAAAATTGTGAAATTTATGTGACTTTTAAAGAGAAACACTAAAATACCCTTTCCTATAATTTCACAGATCTAATTTGTATTTTTTGCTTCTCTAAAATGTTAAACATAGTAGTTGGAAAGTTTAAGTAGGCCTCTTAGATACTAGTATTCTATATCGCAAATGATAAATGTAATTCTCAAACTGGTTAGTGAGAAGGGTAAATTAGAAAAAAAATATATTGATTGACACCTCAATTAGAAAGACATTTAAGTTAGGAAAGTGGATATTCTTGCTAGATGGACCAAATTAGAAATGTGGGCATTTCATGTAGGACAAAGGGATCACTAATCTAGTCTTCATATTGTCTTAGAATCATTAATCAGGCATAGAATTTCATATTATTTAGGTTCTTTTAGTTGTATGGCTTCACATGCAAATCTTTGGTTATGCTTAACCGCATACTACCAAAATACAAAATATCAGAAAATTTATTAAGCCTATAGCAGTGTCTTGCAGTCAGTTAGATAACTAAATATCTGTAGGTTGACTTTAGTTAGTCATATTCCCTTGCGCTTTAGTGTTTCTGGGCTTAAAGAAGTGTGTTTTTAGGCTTTGGTACTGTAATGTATAAGCTTTTGGCATTGCTTAATTCAGAAGTCTTTTGTACGATATTCCTTGACTTTCAGTAGAAGACATCTTTTTTATGGTATAGAAATGACTTTTTTCTTTATGTAGATATTTTCTGAACAAGAAAGTGTCTTCTGATGTCAGCTTCTTTTTCCTTTTTTGTGCAAATGCTTGCTACTAAAATTGTTCCAAACTAGGTACTGGAAGTTGTCGCTTATGGTCCACCCAGACAAGTGCTCTCATCCTCAAGCTCATCAAGCCTTTGTTAAGTTGAATAAGGCTTTTAAAGAGCTACAAGATCCTGAGAAGGTAGAATATGTTTCTCAACCTTTGCTATTAGTAAATCTTAGTTTCTCTTGTTAGTCCTTCGTTTGCAAAGATTCTGCTTAGATTTTTGATAAACAGTTCTTCACTCTCCCGGCTTGGCTGATAATAGAGCATTTGATCTCAGTCCTGATTCAGAACTTAAAATGTTTAACATTATACGGGATTAAACTTTTGGTAATTTGGTTTTATTTTTACTATCAACTGGTTCAACTTTGTCATTTTTTGTATTAATAATTTTTTTTATTTGTCACTTGGATTATGCATTTCCTCACTCACCAATAAGAGAATTCTGCTACTCAGAAAATCATGAATCGTTTTGCACCTACTTTGTTTATTGACAAAGTTATGCATTACCTGTGTTGTTGACAAAGTTATTGACAATAGCACCTACTTTTATATCCTGTCCTTGCTGCTATCTTTATTTAGATGACAATAGCACCTACTTTTATGACCCTGTCCTTGCTGCTATCTTTATTTAGATGGCTATTGACAATTGTGTTGCTGTCTTTTTCTTGTACTGTCAACTAGTCAATTTTTTCATATTAATAACTTTTTTTATTTGTTACTTACCGTTCAAAGTCCTGGATTATATATTAGAGCACTCAAAACTGAGAATTTTGCTGCATAGAAAAACATGAATAGTGTTGCCTCTATGTTTATGGACAGTAGCACCTACTCTTCCTGACCATGCCCTTGTTCTATTGTATATCTTCTGGATCAAATTCTATGTTGTTTTGGTAACTGATGTTATTCTTTTTCGCCTTGTTACTCTTTTGTAGCGGAAAGCATTAGATGAAAAGATAAAGCAAAAAGAAGAACAAGAGGAATTTAAGGTACATCTTTTGCATGTTCATGGCCAGATAAAAGCTGTGTTGATGCAGGTCGTTGTAATATTAACAATGGATTTTTATCTTTGCAGGCAGAGTTGAAAGCAATGCGAGAGGCTGCACAATGGAGGCGTCTGCAAGGTGAACATTCTCTGCTAATTTTATGTGATTGTTTTTTCCTCATGGCTGTCAACACATTTACTCTTTTTACCCTTCTGATCCTTTCACTTGATTCTGCCGCTGTAACACTCCACATAATGGTAATCAAGCCAAACCAAGAATATTATGCAATGATTATTCTGTATTAGGTTGTAACACAAGAACAATTTACTGTCTAGGTTGTGCTGTTTTATCTTTAGAGAAAAAGCATAAAAAGATTCCATTTAGAAATAGTATGTTGAATTTTCTGTCCTTTCTCCTAATAACTGGAGAGAGTGGTGATAACTTATTCCATTATGCTATTGTTATGAATTGTCCAATTGTGTTGTTTAACGTGAGGAGATCTACCGTAACCAAAATCCACTTAGGGTCAAGTTCAGAACTATAATTTGCACCTATTGTTGGATATTTTCCTAAGCATATTGGTGCGGAAAACTGTGTGAAAATTTTGTTCCTGCTAAAGTTGAAGAGAAAAGATTTAGCAAAAAAAGTACATAGTAATTTTCCAAAATTCTGAATTTATGGTTAATGTGCTACACTTTTGATTGATGAGCTTTGTTTCACTGAAATATTTCCCCAAAGTAACATCGCACTGAAATATTGAATACAGTAGAAGTCAAGTTTTCACCAAGAAACCATGTGTTTTTTCTCGGTTAGCATGTTCTCTAATCTTCTGTGGCCTTTTATTATTTTTGTTGACCTGCTTGTGTTTGGCACCTTTCCAGAACTTTTCTTCCTAGTTTTCAAAGCTGCCAGAATTGCTAAAGCCTCCGCAGGGCATTTATTTCAAAGATAAAGTTGGAGTAAGATTATCCTGAATCAGGCTTTTTAACCTTATTTGGCTTCTTTCCAAAAAATGTAATAGATCCTCGAAATAGATGCACTTTCCTATTTGTCACATAAAAATTCAGATCTCTTTTATGCACTAGGTCTTCCATTTTCCTGATACGTCGAAGCATAGACCCCAACTTCAATCAAAGGGAAATTTTAACTTTCTTTGTCTGATTGCTAAAAGCCATTCACAATGTTGATATCCAGTTTGAGTGTCTTGTGAATGGCCCTACACTAAAAAACTCACTTCTCATTAAACCTATTTTGATTCTGTGTTTGTGCAAGTGTGCTTGTCAACTGTAGGGTAGTATTGCAGGAAATATCATGTTCAATGAGAAAGCTCTTTGTGTGAAGGCTGAAAAGCTCTTTAAACTGCAGGTATATCCATCGAGGGTGATGATGAACTTTTGGCAGAGACAGAAGTGAAAGTCCAACCGAAAAGAGACGAATGGATGACAACACTACCCCCTGAAAGAAAAGTATGGACCTATAACTCATATATTTGATCTTCTTCTCTGGATATTCCCAACATGATCAAGATTTTCCTTTTTCAAAGATAATGCTTAACTAGCATTAAGAAAGGAGAACTCCTCATTTTTCTTTAATATTTTGTTTCCAGAACTTTGCTCCAACTGAGAAAGTTAAATGAAGATCTATTTTGAAAAAATTACATAAGGATCATTAATTTATGTGTAACTTCTATGAGAATTTTCTTGACCATAATCTAAATCATAGTTTTCTGAAGATCTTGAGCATATGTAATATGTAGAATCTTGTATAATTTCATCTGATAAGTAAAGTTCAGTTACTTTATAATTGATGAGCTCAGATGACTATTCTGTTGGCAATAGCTTGGAGATTCCTGTTTTAGAAGTTAATCTTGTATTATTTTCTAATTCTTAGCTCGGAATACGAATGCTAAATATCTCTGGTTCCTATAACCTTTCTTAGCCTGGCATGACCATGCAATCAACAAGGTTCAGCAAAAGCTGTAAAGAAGGGCGTGGGGATACTAGTGTGTGGACTGATACTCCATCCGATAGAGCACAGAAAGCAAAAATGAGGTATGTACAGTACTTAAATTTTTACCATGAGCTGTTTGTTATGGATATCTGGAATACTGAGATTAAAATGTTTTATGCAGCTATTTGGAAGCTTATAATGAGGCTGCTGCACTTGCTTCAAATGAACAAGAAAAGAAACAATCAAATGCAGATGCTGAACTGGTTGACCGGTATAACAAAGCAAAGCGGTCAAAGACATTGGTAGAGAAACACCTGGAATCCATCCAGAAACGCTCTACTAAGAAAAAGTCTAAGCAGGAGTCAGTGAAAGAAGAATGGGAGGGAAAGCATCCATGGAAACCTTGGGACCGTGAGAAGGATTTGACAGCCGGTAGACAAAGTGTCAATCTTGACCCTGAAAACATGGGCAAGGGTCTATCTTCTAGATTTTCTTCTGGATCCTTTCAGAGAAACTTCCTGTAGATTACGGGAAGAGAATCACGCCGTATGCTTTGTCTCTTGATGGTCTTTTCCCTCTGTGACTTTCCTGTAAATTTGGTATGCAGAGGTCCATTTCTGAATTTGCTTAACTGTGCCTTTTTGTATTCGTATATCATTATTCATAGTTTCAATCCCAGTTTCTGTATCCTGATGACTATGTCTTTTGCTCCTTTTATCCCTAAATATTAGTACCTATATTTGCCAAAATTGTAGTTGAGGAGAAAACATCCAGCCCTGCCAATTCTTCAACACTTACTGAGCTTGACATCTTGTAGTAGCACACTGTAATTGTTCCATCCGAACCACGATACTAAAGCGGTTGCTTTAATATACATCCTTGCACTGGAATTCAATGGTTCAGGGTTTAGTGTTAACCTTAAAATCCCTTAAGTTGTCTGAATTTATGTAATGCACCTGATTGTACACATTCTTCATACAGTATTCAGTTGTGTTATCTATCAACTGCACATGAATCCTTGAATAGAACAATATTAACTTGGGGATTTTTTGCAATGATGCCATTTTTATCAAGGATCCTCAGAGGGCTTGGCCTTTTATGTCTTAGTGAATATGTCAATACCCATATTAATGATGCATTATCTCTTCTTCATTAAATCAGACAGATCAAGCTCAAGCGCTAGTACAGAAAGCCCTCTACTCATGATAGGTTGAAGAGCCATTTGATCACTATTTGCTACGTAATTCCCAGAGATTGCAGCGGTAAGTTCAAGACAAGGAGATGGTAAACTTAATTATCCCTGGACTCTTCCTTTTTAAGGATATTAACTCGTGGAGTCTCTTGTACCAATTACCTGCAGTTCTGTGTTGAAATAGGCGCTAAAAGCTTTTAGCAGATGTTGTAAGAGTATAGCATTAGGAAAAGAAGAGTTGTCAAGTTCGGAGATGAATAAAATTTACCCTAATTTGAGTTTAAACTTCTGATTAGACATGATATGTTAAAGTTTACTTAGTTCCTGGACTGCAATTAGGGGTGCCATGGTTTTACTCAATAGGAAAATAATTGTTTTCTCAATGAAATTTTCTTATTAAATAATTAAGGTAGAGTAATGGAAAGGAAACATTGTGGCCCTCTACTTTCTTTATTAAAAAGAATTAATGTCTTTACAAATTGATTGAGCTTAGAGATCATTATTTTTTGATCTGATGAATTATTCATGGCTGGCAATTTAGCCTTGATAACATATGTTACTTGTATATTTTCTTCTTGCATTTTAATTCAAGCATGCTTTCTTCTCTCAAGTTTGTGGTTCCTTAAAATAGCAGTAGTAAAAAATATGAAACTTCATTTTCTTTTGTAATTGTTTTCTTATTTTTGGTTGAGTTGGTTTTAGCTTCATACTTTATATGACCCTTTAGCTTCATAATTTATAAGTCAATTTTCAAGAAGAAGAGGATATGATATGAAGAGAAAATGAAGAAGGAAATCAAACTAAACATCCTGGTTTTATCTTTTAAGCTTATGAGAATGAATCAAAACTTCTTGTTACTAGTGCAAGAAGTAAGAAAGTTGCTATAGTATTGGTTTGAAATGGAGCAATCATATGAAAATATCACCTTTCCACCATATGATCATGACCTGCATCGTTCCCCTTCCAATCCAAGCAATAGCCTATAGCAGAAATTTAAAATACACAGAAAAATAAAACCTGCATAAATAATGACCAAAAATTACCAAAAGCCACCTCCGGCAAGGAAAGAAGAAATGGTTGTTCATATATGAGAACTTTTCTGATGTGTATTTCCTTTTCTGCTATTAAACTTCAAGAGTATCACTTATAACCATGATACAAATATTAAATTCACATGATGATTCCTAAATTAGATGAACAACGTAAATGTTAGAGAAAGGGAGCATTTCTAAATTGACATTTTCATTTGCGGGCACAAGACATTTTTCTGAGGTGGATATGGTCTTAAAAATTACAACCTCAAAAGATGACCACTGTCCTAAGCTGTTATTAAATTATGATGAACAAGAAGTACAACAAACAAACAAAGAGAATAAACAAAAACCCACAAATTTTTAATCATCAAACCCATCTTTGTCTCATATCTGAGGAATAAAATTTAAGGAGAGACAACATTTGTTGTGTATGGAGACATGTCATAATCATCCTTAGTTAAAGGCCCCCCTTCACACCACCCCCTTCTCTAGAAGCTTGTTAAGTCCTTTTCAAGTTTAGTTATCCCTCTTTCTCTCTCTCTCTCTCTCTCTATATATATATATATTTATAGAAAATGTTATATCTTTATAGATATAGGGTTTCTCTCTCCTACTCCTGATGATCTTACAATAGATAGGGAGGAAAGGAATGTGTAGCATATATGATGAAGATGTTGAAAATGTTGTGTAGGTCATGTTAGTGTGTAAAGAACGCAGCACAACTTACGCAGTCCCACAAACCGCCCCAGAAATCCTACTTGCTTATTTTGCACTATTAGCAAACCCCACCACCCCCGAAACAGAATACTTCTTTTTCCTTTTTTTCCTTTTAATATGCTAGAAATTGATTGTAGGGTCTAATATATCATCTTCGCTTTTCGCAATCAGAAACAAATAATATTGGTTCATTTCGCAGTGTCAATGTTTTCGAATTGTTATTCTTCTTATTATTATTATTTAATGGTTTTCCCTTTTTAGATTCTTGGCTCGATGTTTTCACACTTACCTTCTTGAAAAGAGCTCCCCTATTATCTAATTCCATTCATGAGATTCTTCTTCTTGCCTCTCTTGATGGTTGAGTTTGAGAAATAAGTTTAAATTCCTTTGGATGAGCTTATATTACCTGAGATACTAGATAACCTTTCGTCCTTTTTTAACAAGTCTTTAGCCACAATTTTTTTTACGAAATTCTGTCCCTCTTTCCATATGTTCGATAAAATGACTGAGAGAAATATGACTATATATATATTTGGGTCTTTGTAGATTTTTAATATCATCATGATACATGAAAGCTTGGAAGCATAGGAACCAATGAGTAGGCACGATTGTCTTCGTGTGGATTTTTTGAACATCAAAAAGGAATTAATACATAAAGTCCCACAAATTTGTAGGAGATATTTAGGGTAGAGCATTATTGTGTGGGTCAGGAAATTTTTTATATTTTGGGTTTTAAGGTTTGGAGAAGGTGTAGTAGTAATAGTTATTATGAGGGTGAGATATGTAAGTGATCTTTTTTGCCCTATTGGTTATCATCCTCCATCAAGTAGTTTCAAGGCAGTTATCATCTCTCTCATCCAAAAGGATTGCACAGTGGTCTCTCATTTCTTTCTTTCTTTCTGGAAAGCTGCAGCAACCATTTCATGTACATGTTAGCTCCTTATGATATGCATTTTTGTGTGTCTATTTATATTTGATTTCATGAGCATTTCATTCTGTTGTTATTGTTCTAATGTGAGATTAGTACTGGTTAAATGCTTATTTCCTTAGTTAAGAACTCAAATTTTAAGGTCTTTTTTATCATGATCTCGAAGTACTTGCTTTGACGACGAAAAACTGACCAAACCAGAAAGTACTTAAGATCAATCCCTTCCTAAACCACCTAATTATTTGATTGGAGTTGAGTTGAAATATTACTTAGAACTGATTGATTGATGCACAGTTGTAATTGGACAAAGTAAAGCTTCTTTTTACTATAAGTACTTTTGTTCAAAAGCATATTGCATGCCATGCGTAAGAACAATTTGACTTGACTTCAATTATAGTGTGCTTTGCATGCATCTAGTTTTAACTGAAAAGTAACTTCTGTTCTTGAAAGGCTAAAATTTCTCCATTCGGTTTTTTATTTTCAAAAATATATAATCTTTTCATTAAATAAAAATAATATATACTCCCTTTGTCCCCTTTTTTGTAAGTGTTTTCTTTTGTGTTTCAGTATAAATCGCCTGACATTCCATCCCTTTTCTAACTTTTTTGCATTCCCAACTCTATATTTCTCAAAGACACGAGAATATTGAGTTGTTTTTAAAATTTTTATATTCATAACAAAATAAGGGTATATATATATATATATATACATACAAACAAACTGGTATAACAATTTATAAAGAGGGGAATATATATTTTTAATTGAGACTTTTTAAAAAATAAAGAACTTGATATAAAAATTTTTAACATCTTCAAGGATGAAAAATAGATGCATTTCACCATCTAATTCTTTCCAATTTGCCAAAAAAAGTGAAAAATCATGCACCAGGAAAGTCATTCAAATTCCTGGCATGCATTCCTCTGTCTATCTCCATTGATGATAGTAAACACTAGAAAAGTGATCCTTTCTGCACACAGTTTGATTAAAATATAACAAATAGATTGAATAAACAATTGGCACTTTTTGCAGGAGAGAACTTTCACTCTTCAATAGAAAGTCTCTTGTTGGCTGCTGCATCAAACACAGGATCCGAGGCAAGTTTCTCTAGCACGCATGAAAGAAGCAATACTCAATCTCAAAAAAAAAAAAAAAAAAAGAACAAAAATCAAATACCCCTAATCCGATTTTAACCTCTCGTTAGGGGACAACAGTACCTAGACAGAAAGAAAGGCCAGATTAGGGTTCTTTGCATCACGAAAATGCTACAAAAAAAGTATGCTAAGTGTACTTATATGAATTCAGACACAGTCAATATTACGAAAATATATATATATATATATATATATCGAAATGCTCTTAGAAATTCATTGAATACTTAATAATAAATTGTTAATGTTGATACAAAATTATGTGTAAATAAATTATTGTTAAGTAACTAAAAGAGTTCAAAATGATAACGTGAAACAAAATACCACATCTCCCTGCAGCCCATTTCTACAGTGTCTTTATGTGAAACATGGTCAAATACATGCCCTCTATACAACAAAAATAAATAATTATAGAGAGGTTCTTTTCCTATTGGCCATATATATAATTACATTGCTGTCTTGTTGTATAAACAACATGTCCTTTTCAGGTGAAATGATTAATGAATCTAATTCAGCAAACTTTTGAAATAGAATAATAGAAGGAAAGAAAACGATTGCCTCTGTGTTGTTTGTACAAAATTTTTATTTAGTAGTTTTTTGAAAACAGGTTTTAAGAAATGTTATAAAAGGGTAGTCGGTAGATCACATTAGATTGTAATGATTTTTCAAGATTAGGCTCATGTAACATTTGGGTCCCATTTTAGAGGTTTTCATTCTATAGATCAGAATTTTCCCTCATCTATATATATATTTATATATATATCTCATGTAATCTTACTAATAAGCAAAATTTACTTGGTAAAACATATGAGAAATGTCGCAAGTTTAGATTTTTACCTTATAAAAATTCTAGTGCATCACTCGGGAAAAAATTAGTGCAAATTCAGAAAAACAATAAATATATAAATATATTTATATATAAATGTAGTTTCACTACTAACCTTGGACTTTGTTAATCATTTGATAAGTTATACTCTCTCCATCCGGAATTGAATATCCAGTTTTATTTACATGTATTTTTATAAAAAAGTTTGATTTAATTCATTAACATAACATGCATTGTCAATTTTTTTTAATAAAGTTTTTACAAGTTTACGAAATAAGACATTCAATTTTGTATAATCAAAAATGAAAAATGGAACATTCATTTCCGGATGGAGGGAGAATCGAACTCAAAATTACTCCTTAATTTTTGTCTAAAATTAAAAGTACACATCCAATTCTCAATTGAGACTAAGAAGTATTCATCTTCCACCATAGTGAAGCTCTCCATTCTCCACCACTCAAACAAACAGTACATAAAATGGTGAAATCAGTACGTACAGTTATTTTGAAGAGTGTTGACAATGGGAGGACTAGATTAGTAACTTTCGGTAAAGAATAAGAATTAAGAAAGTCGTAGTACTTACTAAAAAAATTTAGGCAAAAGGCACTTAATTATAAGGGACCCTAACTAAGTAAAGTTGTAAACTTTCCGACCACATCCAATTTCCATTGGATTACTATAATCGAAAATGGTAAAAAGTACTATGATGTTCTAGTTTTGTTTCTAACCAGTATAGTTATTGGTCAATTGTTTTTTTTTTAATAAATAAATAAATTTAATCAAGTTCCTCTAGAGTTTAGTTTATTCTTTTAAGATTTAGTTTATAAATTATATTTATAAAAAATAATTTTTTATAGAAGAATTTAATTTTTCTTAACTGATGACCATTAGAAACTTAACAGGGGAGTACTACTCCATAAGATGTGCTCAATAGCACTCAAAAGCATTACTGATATTATAATTATAAATAATATTAATTGGAGACCATTATTAGCACATAATAATGTTGATTAATATCTTGCCGAAGTAATAATCTTATATGGACCATGGCATAATTACTGCTTATCCTATCAGATTGTAATTCTTGATCTCCAAATCTAATCTTTAAAAGTTGTGGAAAGAAGAACACTAAAAGAAAGACGATGCATCTTTACTTGATAATTTTTGGGTCTAATATAATGCTAAATTTGTGGTTGTGGGCTGGCAAATATTTCCACTCTAGCTAGTGATCAACACAATAATTATATTAAGCATAGGTTTATTTCCTATTATTAACAATAATTTACAATGAAAATTTTAATATATATAATTTTAACTTTATCGGTAAGTACTTCTCAACTTCTCTGCAATCTTGCATTAGGGTTTGGATAATAAAGTTAGAAATTTTTTTGTTTTATAATTAGTTTTTTTTTACATCCACCCCCCCCCCTCCCCCCCGGAATCCTCCCTATGTCCCTCCCGTTAAGGACAAATAAGACCTTACTATATAGGGAGTTTAATTTATCAACCACATATATAGTATTATTCCAATTCAAGATTAAATATTTTATATGTTTCCTAATTTGTAAATTAATGTTCTTTCTAATTCGTTAGTGGTTTCCGACCTGGCTCAATTTTTTTTTTTTTTTTTTTTTTTGAATCTTATATAATTTTTCCAGAGTCTTCCACTTTGTGGTCCAAACATACCCTCATGTTATTTAATTAAATGAATTAATTTCAGGAGCAAAAAGCTGTTGGCAAATGTTTCTGTGTCCTTCTCTTGTCGTGTACTCAAGCCTTACAATTTACAAATCAGGGGTGCTATCCTCAACCCATATAAAAATATAGTATTATATTATAAAAATATTATCATTTTGTTGCCAAAAATAATTGTACTTATTTATTAATACCAATTCCCACATCATATACAGCAATAGTATATATATATATATATTTTCCTCCCTTTTTGCTATATACACATCAAGAAAGAGAGAAAAATCGAACCGTAATAAAATATATATCAGAGTTGTAGCTATCTTTAATTACCTGAATTTCTTTTTAATTCAAAATCATTCTATTTTAATTATCATTTACCACAAAACTAGTAAAAAAAATATCATGCATGAAAACAAAAAATAAAATAAAATAAAATAAAATTTTGATAGAGGCCGCAGGAAGGGAAAAGAGATACAAGGTTTTTACTTTGAATTAATTTGTTGGAGCTGAAAAACGATGTGACCACAAAACAAAACAAATGATTAGTTCCTGCGATGGGGATAGGTTGAAGTTTCTGATGTGGCCTCCACTTGGCAGCCTGGGAGAGGTGGCATTTGTACGAGGGCGGCGCACCGAACAGACAAGAGTTACTGGATTGAGGGAAAGGAACGATAATCAAAATGATAAAGATAATGCAGCAGCTAACCCAGAAACAAATATGTATGGTTTGATTGGTTCTTTCTTTGTTAATGGAAATGGAATTAGATTTGACAATACAGGAATGGAAAGGAGGAGGAGGAGGAAGAAAAAGAGGGAAAGTGCTCAGTCTTTTTAATCTTAGGGTACAATGTAACGGTGGAAGTTGGCGTGAAATTTTTGATGTCACGCCGTCCAAACAAACCTGCCACCCCACGCGTAATCAATAACAATCAACCTTTGCAATTGCATTCCTCTTAATTTACCCTTTATTAATAAATATATATATATATATTTATTTATTTATTTAATGTATAATGTTATAGTGGATAACGAAACTCAACATATAATTTTTAAAGGGTTTTGTTTGTTTATAATTTACGTGGAGTTAATTATGTATTGACTACATGAATGGTAAACTCTTTTGCTCACTATAACATTTCAAATTATATAATGTTATGCTCTCTGTATAATTAAAAATTAAATGTTTCATTTTAATTTGGATAATTTTTTTTAATAATTTTGAATTAGTCTATTTTTAACTTGACAATATTAATTTTTTAAAAAATTTTTTAATTAAATAATTTTAGAGATGAGACATTTAATTCTTTGAATGACTTAAAATAAAAACAATCAATTTTAAATTTTACGAGAGAGAGATTGATAGCTATATCTATCATCTTTTCTTGCTGTTTAAATATAAATAAATATATATATATGTATATATAATATCATATATTTATATGTACTTTGCTTGTATATCTTCATAGTATATATTTATAGCGGTCTTACCAACAACAACACATTCAAATTCAACCAAACATCTGATCTCCCCAACTCATTCTCTCTGATCTGATCTATCTCACCAATATACTGATCTATATATAAGTCATAAAAGCCTCACTCCCAAGAATATTTCCCTCTCTAAGAGTCTCTCTATCTCCATCCCTCTCTCTCTTATCTGTTTTTGTTGCAAGAAGAAGACAAATTAAGGTCAGACTTCCTCTAGTTAGTACGTGCATGTCAATGAGTTAGTTAGTTAGTAAATTCCTATGTCATTATCTGCATAAAATTTGTTTTTCCATCAGATAATTAATCAAATTGGCTCTTTATTTTGAATCCTTCTGCTTCCGAAACTAAATGTTCTTTCAAATGTGTTAAGAGCCTTGATGTAGGTTTTTTTTCATCTCTGTATGTTGCATAGAGCTATCCAGCCTTCAATGTCTGTTTGCTTTGGTAAGAAAATGAGAGGATCGGAATTAGTAGGAGTCGGTTTTTAGAAAAAAGTAATATCTGGGCGGCGTGGGGTTTGGTGCAACAACGTTTTCTACAGTCAAAAAACAGTACTAAGAGAGAGAGCAATACTTGGAGTGAAATGCACTCAAAGAAATGTAGCAAACATGTGTGAATGAAGTCTATTTTTGCGGCTCTACTTTTGTGTTCGTGAATATACTTTCCCTAACTACATGCAAGTAAGGCCATTGGCTACCCAGCTAGGTTTTAGAATTATATATGAAGCTCCTTTCCCTCTCTCTCTCTCTATATATATATATGATGCTTCTTTGGTGGGTCACCTCTAATTCATGGTCTTCCATTTCCTTCCCTAATGACAGTACTGTTCTTGGGCTCATGTGAGATGGAAAGATAGATGATGATGATCATTACCACCGGCCCTCTGTTCACGAATGGATGTGAATCATTGCAGTTAATTAATGCATTTTGCACAAGACTAAAGTTGTGTGAAAAACACTCTCTATTTTGCATCTAACAAAAAAGTTCAAAAACTATCTTCAAGAAAACAGCCACCGCTTCCGGCGGCCCTTGTCTTTTTCTATACTCTTGCATTTGCTCCTGGTACAAATTTAACTCACGAATGAAGTGGGCTTCTTTCATTTGTAGTTTTTTTTTTTCCCCTTCTTTCTTTTGTCTTTGCTTGTTTAGTTCGAACCAAACTTATATAATGTATATAACATGAGTACTTGAATTCTTGTTTCAGGAAATTAATTATTAAAGATCCAATTTTTTTTGTTATGGATATGGAGTCCTGCGTTCCTCCTGGATTTCGGTTTCACCCTACTGAGGAAGAGCTCGTGGGATATTACCTTAATCGGAAGGTTAATTCCCTCAAGATCGATCTTGATGTTATCACCGACCTTGATCTCTACAGAATGGAACCTTGGGACATTCAAGGTATATTTATTTCTCAGTAATATTAATAATTAGTAATTCATCAAGATGTTCTGATATTTCTAATTAATAATGGTAATAATTTTAATATATATTAATTTAATTTTTGCAGATAGGTGCAAATTAGGATATGAAGAACAAACCGAGTGGTATTTTTTCAGCCACAAGGACAGGAAGTACCCAACGGGTACCCGAACAAACAGAGCCACTGCAGCCGGATTTTGGAAGGCAACAGGGAGGGATAAGGCAGTCCTTTCAAAGGAAACATTAATCGGGATGAGGAAGACCCTAGTTTTTTACAAGGGAAGAGCACCCAATGGGAGGAAGACTGATTGGATCATGCATGAATATCGCCTTCAAGCATCTGAACATGGACCTCCTCAGGTACACCACCCTACCTATCTATTATATATGTACCTTAAAAGGCATCAATATTGCTTATCTAGAAAAATACTGATCATCATAAAATATTAATTATACAAGGAAATGTTATATTGAGCTCATAAAACTTACTTCATGCTTGTTTTCAGAAATAGTGACGTAGTCAATATTTGGAAAAAGAACATTTCATAAGTGTATTTATATATTGATACAAAGTTGATCGTGTGTTGATCCACATCATCATATTTTTTGTATATATAATGATACAATTGGATTGAAAAGGAGAAAGTAAAAATGCTTTCTAGAAGCATGAAAATTGTCTTTTCTAAAAACTTTCGATAAAGCATGCAACGATCTTTTTCCCTTGGTCAAGAATATCTACTGTGCCGTTGAACAAATTTTACTTTGCAGGTTAGCATGCACCTATGTAAATATATATATATATATATATATATATATATATATATATATAGGTGGATTCTGATTCTAGGAGTGGAATATATGCACACAAGAAAACAAAGCATGGTTTATCCTCCACCTTAATTTGTCTCACATTAATTTCTCCATTATATATATATGCATGCATCTTTTTTATATTATAATTATTACTCCCTCTTACAATTTTTTTTTTTTTAAGGAAATCTTTACTTAGTATATATGTATAATTTTTAAATAATAATGCCATAATTGATTTGTAGTCTATAATAAATTTGCAGGAAGAAGGATGGGTTGTTTGTCGAGCATTCAAGAAACCAAGTCCCAGCCACAAGCAGGGTTTTGAATCTTGGTCTAATTCTTACTACATCAGAGAAAACGCTAATTTTCCGCCTCCAATATCATACCCTCCTAATCCAATTATGAATAGCAACATTGACGGGACAAATTTTCAGCAAGTCCTTTATGCAGCAGACCGTGATCACCTCATAATCTCTAGTCAAACTAGTTTCGTTGACCTCCCACAACTTGACAGTCCTTCAATTTCAACGAAGGAAGGATTTGAACACAGTTCTATGGCCACCAGCAGCACTACTACTACTACTGATCATCAAGATCATAACATTGTTGATGATCAGGATGAAAAATATTATCCAGTGCAATACAACGAGTGGAAGATTTTTGATAAGCTTCTGCAGGTGCCACATGATCAAGTGATCTCGGAACCATCTAATTCCTTTGCTTGCCAAAATAATCAGCCACTACTAATGCCTCACGATGAAATGTTGCTGGGCTGCTTTAGTACTACTGAATTGTAGTCATAGAACTTCCATATATGCAAACTATGTATATGGGACAAGATTCAAAGACATGCATTATAAATTTCACCGTAATAATAAAGCCATGGATTTTGTCCAATGAAAAAAATTGGCTTACTTTTTTAACAAAAGTTGCCCCGAAGAAATGTCATCATATCGTTAATTCTAAACTGTGTAGTGGGAGTGAACAAAGAAGAAATGGCATATATATGGTATGATGAAGGGGGAAGAAAACAACTTTAGAAAGGGAGGCTTAACTCGATCCATCGAGTACTTGAATTATTGATGTTGCTAATTTTTTGCCTTTGAAGGCCCCTTTTCTTTTTTATTGCAAAATTGTGCATTTTTGTAACCAGCTACATTGTTGACATATATATATATATAGCTGATTGTGTCATGTTTATGTTAAAATTACATTCAAGAACACTTTTTTCTTGATTCAATTTAGGATTCTTGTCAAAAGTTCACTATCTCTCTCTCTTTCTATATATATATATATAGAGGGTAATGCTATAAAGTATTCCGAAACACATCTTATAAAATGTTTCAATTAAGTTTATAAAGATCAATGTTAACTGTTAGTTGTTA
>JAOXNR010000028.1:12999067-13015727 GCA_028571225.1 Parsonsia alboflavescens
GAGGGAGAAAATATATTTTTTTACGTGAAATAGTTACGTTTACGAACTACCATTCCCATTTCTTTTTAAAAGTCGTTTTAACTCAATAATTTTATTTCAAAAATAGAAATTATTTTATATTTTTTAATAAACATTTTTTATATCTCAATAAATATTTAATGAAATTTTCAATCATAACCTCCTAATTATATTAAATATTAAAATTGAATTAATATGAATTTTATTAAATGTAAAGAGTATTTTAATTTTAAAAAATAATTATTTTATCTTGATTTGAGTTTTCAAATCTCGAGCCACTTCTAAAAAGAATTCGAGGCTGTATTAATCTACATACATGATGGCTAGCAACTAAAGAGATTATGATCTTGGTATTTATTTTTAAAAGAATTTATGTCCCAAAAAAGGGTTAGATTGTCTTTTTAAAAGTTTCCATTATATCTCATTATTGTGTGTTTTTGGTCAGTGGGAAGCGGTGATGCCATCCATCCAATGGTTCCATTTTAGCATTAAATGGACGCATGCACCGTAGACCTTTACCTTGGCCTTCTTGAAAAACGCGTCATGTTTTTTCTCTTTCAAACCCCCGAAAAACACAGTTGTGTGTGTCTTCTCTTTCTCTAGACTCCTTTTCTCTTCTCCTTCCCTTCCTTCTTCCATTTCCCGTTATGCGCCCCCACCATTGACCCCTGTATCCCCCTCCCGAAACCATTATAATATACAATTCACAAAATGTCGAATTAGGGTTCTATAAAAGGAAAAAAAAAATCCCCAATTCATTTCATTTCCTCAGTCGTCAGTTCTTGATTATTGAACTTTTTTTCCTTTTTGTATTTTGGTTGAATTCCTGCATTTGTATCCAATTTTCATGTTCACCGACCTGTTCCGATCTAATCTCACGCAACTGAATCAACTTAATCTTAGGGGGATTCCGGGATTTTGATTTCTTCATCTTCTTGGATCAAGGTTGTTGTTGATCCCAGGATGGCATTGTGGTCAGCTAGAAATTTGACCCAATTTTGGTTTCTTAATCCATAGATGAAACCTAAGATTCCGAACGGTGGTGTTTTGTTATACAGATCGTTATCTGCATCGATGGCGGCTCCCAGAAGCGGGGCGGTGGACACCGTTGGCGGAAGTGTTAGTGTAGGGATAGGGAGATTGAAGGATGAGGAGAAGATTTTGGGGGTTTATGATTTAGTGGGGGACTCTCCTACTGGTAAGAAGGCTAAGATAACGGATGGCATGAAGTTTCCCTTGTCGCGTTGGGAGGTAGCTGTTGCGATGGGAGTGTTTATGGTGTTTTCTGTTGGATTGCTCTGTATTTACTTGACAATGCCTGCTGCTGACTATAGCAAGCTTAAGTTTCCTCGGACTCTATCGGATCTTCGAATTCTCAAGTAGGGTTCTTTATCTTTCGAGATCATTCATAGATCAAATCTCTGAACTTAGCTCGGAAATTCTATTTTTGGTCTCTTTTTTCTTTTCAGAGGAGTTTGTTAGTTTTTCTTAGTTGTCTTTCTTTTCTTCATAACTTTGCTTTCTTGAGAGTGTGTTCTTTACATGTTACTGTTATGTGCCACGCTGTTCTATGGTGCTTGCACGTGAAATGCCTTTAAATTATTTTATTTTAAGTAGCTGATATGGGTATTTGGCTATCTCGATAGTAACTACAAAATCACTTATGCTGAGGCAAATGTGAAATGTTACTCATTTTTTTGGTTGTGTTAGGTGTCTGATCTCCACTTGTTGATCATTTTTTCGGTTGGTTATATGCAGCTTATGGATATACAAATACACAAGAAAACTTGTGAGCCGGATGCTCAAAGCCAATAATAGGAGAACCTGTAAATACTTTGAAACCATAATATTATTTATAGTAGTCTATTCTGTTGATTTTAGCTTTATCAGAAGCTTGTTAGAGTACACAAAGAAATGCTTGAAAACTCTTTTGTTGTTCTTGGTTGTTGATTTTCTCATAGGAACCACTTGCAAAATAAACAGACTAATTACTGTAGGAGTGTAGTTGTTATCAAAGATGAGTAAACTCCTGCTTTTTGAATGCAAATGGGTCCCCAGAAAATTGAATCTAATGGCAAGTTGTTTAGACATATTAACTTTGTCCCGAACTTCTCCTACTTCAACTTGGTGAGTTTTGGGCCAAGTGACTTGAGGTGTTCTGTTATTGAAAATCTCAATAATCAGTTAAACTTGCGATTCCTCTTCTTTGCATTGAATTTGGCATTAATATTTTGCATCTGAGTTAATTGTTGATATTTTTTTCTTATGTTGGACTTGCTTGTAGGTCCCTTTGTCTTTTATTTGATTTTTAACATGATTCTTGTCTTTTATTTTATCACAGAGAGCATCTTGCAACATATGCAAACATTTACCCAGCAAAGTTCATTCTGGGTTATTGTTCGACATACATATTCATGCAGACATTTATGATCCCGGGGACTATTTTCATGTCCTTACTTGCTGGAGCACTTTTTGGTGTTGTCAGAGGCCTCTTCTTGGTTGTCTTTAATGCTACTGCAGGTGCATCATCCTGTTTTTTCCTGTCTAAGCTAATTGGCAGGCCCATAGTAAATTGGCTGTGGGCAGACAAATTAAGATTTTTCCAGGCAGAGGTATTGAACTGGATTTATGAGAATCTGCTACATCTATTTTATTGCTCTCTTCTTTTCCTCCATTGATTTTTCGTTTCATTTGTTGTATTCAGATAGCCAAGCGCAGGGACAGGTTGCTCAATTACATGCTATTTCTGAGAGTAACGCCAACCTTGCCAAACCTTTTTATCAATTTGGCATCACCTATTGTTGATATACCGTTTCATATCTTCTTTTTGGCCACAGTGATTGGCCTTATCCCAGCCTCCTATATTACTGTTAGAGTAAGTCTTTCCTGTTTACTACAGTTTCTTTTGGATGTCCATGTGCTTTTGCATTTGTCTATTCTATAGGCATATCCAATGTGAGAGTTCACTATATTTTATGCCTTTTCTATGATAAGTGAATTAATTACTATAGCTGTTAAACAATGCATTGAAAAGGTTGATTGCTAATGGAGGCTGTATATGTCAGCTACAATATCAAATTTCAATTGTATTTCAGTGTTGAATGCCTGATGATTTTAGTTCACAATTGGGTTTCTCTTATTTTTCAAATGATTACAGAATTCTTGGTTCATTTTTATTCTCAATTGATGAAATGGGAAAATCTCTAGGGTTGGTTAATATTGTTCTGTTAGCCAGTGGTTGGTGCCATTAATTTATTGCATTTTCATCTGAAAATGAATTCAACTGTTGAAATACAATAATTGTATCTAAGTGGACACCCCTGGACCCCTTCCTTTGTCTTAAACTAGGATTGTCGTTTGTTTTATAAATGTCTTTACATGGAGAAAGGATTAAATAAGAAGTTTGTGTAAGAACTTGGGGATTCAGCTGTGCCAATTATCAGAGCGACTATTCAACTTCCTTTGGAACCTTGAGAAACTATTCTGAATGTTCTGTTAGCCATTGGGCCACAAAAACCATCTTGTTTAGGAACCCTTTAAGAAGCCTAAGCTGGATTTCTCTTTTAACTTATTTAGATTAATGTACAGAGTAGCTAGCTGTTCAAGTTTTTCTCTTCAGAGATGTACATTGATGCTTAAAAGTTAACAACGAACAAATAGTAGAGAAACATGGGTAAAGGGATCTGATTTTAGAAGTTTGAACATTTTACGAGCATTGTGGGTAGAAATATTTTATGCTGGAGTCCTAAAATTGGTAGGGGTTGATAAAGACCTTTTGGAATGCTTTATAGCTTTTCCTATAAGAGGGTCTATCTATGAAAAACTGCTAGAAGGAAGAACCTGGCATTTTATGTTTCAAGTGTGTTACATTTAACGCTCACATGAATCCCATTAAGTAGTTTATTTGTTTTCCCTCCTTAATCTCTGCAAATTTTTCTTTTTCCTTTTGTTACATTTAGGCGGGCCTTGCACTTGGAGATCTGAAGTCAGTGAAAGATTTATATGACTTCAAAACACTATCTGTTCTTTTCCTCATTGGATCTGTGGCTATATTTCCAACCCTTTTGAAGAGGAAGAGAGTGTATGAATAAAGTTGTTAAAGACCAGCCTCCTTAATACTCGGGGAAGACAAAACTCGAGATGTTGTGTTATGTGGCTATCATACAAACTGTAAACTTGACAACTGGACCCCTTGTACAATGCATTTGAAGGTTGGCTGTGATTCATCTTTCTTTGTCAAAAGCTGTTGCTATCAAGCACCAAGTTGAGAAGGTCAAGAAGAAAGTGTTTCTTTATTCTACTTTTATATTAATGAACCACATCCTTATTGGGGTTAAACTAACAAAAGTTGGAATCTGCAGTTGGATATGTGGTGTATGGTAAACTCAAATATGGCAGCTACACCGATTTATTTTGTGATTCTAACAATACCATAGCCGTCACATTTAGATAAACATTATGGAAGTAAGATCCTAGTTCTGTTCAGGACACATTCATTTTGTCCCATATATATGTAGCTTTTATTCTGTTACATGTGGATCTTGTATACATCTCACCATTTAAATGTAACACATTACTATTGAATTTTTCTGAGACGGGAAAATC
Organism: Parsonsia alboflavescens; assembly: GCA_028571225.1. Classification (NCBI taxonomy): domain Eukaryota; kingdom Viridiplantae; phylum Streptophyta; class Magnoliopsida; order Gentianales; family Apocynaceae; genus Parsonsia; species Parsonsia alboflavescens. Next base: position 13,003,691 of record JAOXNR010000028.1, read on the forward strand.
TGTGAATCATATATGGTTAAGTTACATTGATACTGAATCTGCAATGGTAATTACATAATACTGCAGTGGAGTCCGTTCCTTTTGAGATATATTTGTTCTTTTCATGAGTTAGGCGATGTATTTTTCTTGCATTTTCTTTCTGCCCTTTGGATAGTATCTGCTGATGGACTTGTTACTTAGTGTCTGATCTTTGCAAAACCCAATTAGCATATTTCAACAAAATTCTGAGTTGAGTGTCAAACAAGAGATTCTTGAATCTTAACTACCTAGCATCTGTGGCAGAAGTTAAGGCTCAATGGTAAATCCCATTTATATTTGAAAAATCTTCTGTCTTTTTTGGGACGTGATGACATTTTTGGACAAGATGAATATCCTGAATAAAGGATCTCAGTGAAGCATATGAAGATCCACCTTCCATCATTGAACTTCTGCTTTTCTCCTTCAGTTCTTTAACCCTCTTTCTAATTTCACTCTCTGGCTCCATCAGCTTCCTAATCCCATCTTCTATTTCATCTGCCTTAACAATAACAGGATCTGTTACGGTGGAATCCCTTCTGTAATCCATCTTAATCTCCTCTGCAATACCTAATTCCTTCACTATCTCAAAGGCATTCATTTGCTGTTCTGCATACATTGGCCATGCAGCTATGGGAACCCCACAAGAGACGCTTTCTAATGTTGAATTCCATCCACAATGCGACACAAAGCCTCCAATTGCAGGATGAGACAAGACTTGCACTTGTGGTGCCCATCCGATCACCTTTCCGATCTCTGCTGTGCCCTGCAAGAACCCTTCTGGAAAAACCTCTTCAAGTTCTTGATACTCACCTGGATATTCCGTAAAGCCTTTTGGCGAAGGCCTTCTCAATGACCACAAAAACCGGTGTCCACTATGCTCCAGTGCTCTTGCAATCTCCTTCACCTGCTTCCCTTCGAAACTTCCCATGCTCCCAAAGCAAAGGAAAATCACAGAAGAAGGAGGTTGATCATCAAGCCATTTCATGATAGAATCACCTTCTTGGATACTACTACTGCCAACACCTTTCAAGTTTATAATTGGTCCTACTGGATAGACTGGTGGGATGTTCTTGTTTCTGGATAGGACTTCCAGGGCATGGAAATCTATGTCCAGGAAGGTGTTTACCAATATTCCCTTGGCTTCTTTGTATCTTCTGGTGTGATTAAAGATCAAGCCAGACTCGTCAAAAAATGAGGAGGGAAATAGTTTAGCAGGGACTAGATTATTGTAACCTGGGATAGAGAGGCGAGTCTCTGAAGCCCTGTATCGTGTTACATCCTGATTGCAATCATCTACAAGACTCAGGACATGAAACCTAAGTTGAAGAGTAGAAGCAGAAGAAGTGTAGAAGAAGTAAGTTGGGATTTCAAATTCGTAGGCCACATCAATCATGTCACTGCAGAACATATCAAGCACAAATCCAGCCATTCTGCTCAGCTCTGATTGTATGATTTCGGAAACAGCATCTCTGACTTTGACCCTCTGGTTTTTTATCAATTCTGCTAGTACTCGAAAAGGGCTACCTTGTTCTGGGGAGAACTCATCTTGAGCTACTGGAATGTCAATGAATCTCAGGCCGGGGGTGCCTGCAGCCATTGATTCGACATAAGTAAAAGCCTTGGCATCCAACGGAAGCTTGAGGAGGACAATGGTGGCCGAAAGCTGCTCGTCTCGAGCAATGAGGAGCTTTGCCAACTCCACCATGACTACCATATGACCTATTGCAGGCAAAGGAACGAAAACCAGCTCTGCTTTCATTTTGGCAGAAAGTTCCCAAGTATGAAAGAAATCAAGCTCTCTCTTTGATGTTTGGCCTTCCCATAAAGACCTTTCCTCTTATATTTATAACATAGAAAATTCAGGACAGTCCATCATAGTCTTCTTTATTTGGATTTAAAAATTGAATTGATGTCATGGCTTTGGTCATTTCACTTGACTATCATATTTTATAAGAGTTTGCCTTTTGTTTTGTAATGAGTTTTAAAAAAGAAAAATGACTTGCTAGTTTTTATCATCATTTTCATGTCACTATTCTAGGATTGCTTTATTTTAGATTCATGCATGTTTATATGCACTCCGGTTATTTTAAAATGCCATAAAAAGCAAGGGAAATCACTCACTATATTCCCATAAAGTGATCTATCACGATATATGAATATGCACAGGAGTGTTCTGATTTTGATGTAGATCTTGCATTTTAGATATTTTTAAAATTTTGATTGTACCCATGACCCAACGTTGCTTTGACAATGTACACTATCAGATCCATCATATGCGGCCAGGAAAGACTTTTGCCACACTGATGATTTGGATTCTGGGAGTTTCTCTATATAAAGGTGACAAATACAACTGAATTGTTGGGGAAATAAAAAATCTTTGAAAAAACGTACTTTTTTTTTTGGCCCAGATCCACGCCTGGGTCGGATCGGACCATGCTCGGGTAATTGGATTTTGTCTAAAATCTCCAAGGCGTTTGTTAGAATAGTTTTTTGAATTAAAGAAAAATTCATCGCTTAATTCTAAATCTTTGACATTTATAGATTTGATTCTTTCAAAAGAATTTTACAGATCTATGTGAAGAAAAAAGTATGAAAGCCCTTAATTCTAATCTTTAAAATTTAACTTTATCTTTGAAAAATATTACAAACCCGGTGGAAGAAAATAAGAAAAAGAGACAACAAATGTTGGAAGAAGAAGAAGAAGAAGAAGAAAGGAGCACCTAATACTAATAAGCCGAAAAAGAGGCGCAAGAGAAAGTTGGAAGAAAAAGATATGCAAATCCCTAATTTCATTCTTTTTCTAATTTCGGTTTGACAGACAAAAAGGATTTAACAGGACTCCGGTGAATGGAAAACCACATGACATTGCAGATCACACATTTTCTCAGATGGATTACTTTGTGATGACTAAATTACAAAGTAAAATGACTGACTTGACAAATTTTCATAATATGTGATCAAATTTTCAAAGGATCAGGCAACTACAGAGATGGGCAAAAGTGAAGCAGACAAAAACAAGAAATGTCAGATGTTTGCTCTATCAATAAGCCTAAACTCAAATATGTACATCAAAAGACCCCTATGGAAGTGAGACAGACGGCGAGTCCTCATAACCAGTGATGCCCAAAATTCTTATCCTTGTAATTGGCTGTACAATGAAACAACATAATGTCAGATTTAGAAATCTATGTCATATTTTGATCATGGTGCTTTGAATGTTGTTAGTGATCAATCAATCCAGTAAAAGAAAATTAAACAAAATGAAAGTTGATCAGTTCCACAAAGATGGCATGTTGCCAAAGAATTATGGCGAGCAGTTTTCAAGTAAAAGAACCCTGACATACCTGTCTATGACCGATATTTCTCCTATAGTTCTTTTTCTTCTTGTACTTGAAGACAATAACCTTCTTATCTAGTAGCTATGTTGAAGGAGAAATTATTAGTTGACAAGGATATTGACAAAAAATAAATAGATTACAGCACAGAGTGAAAAAGGTGTTCTACCTGCTCCTCTACCACTGCATGGACAGCCGCATTCTCCACCACTGGTTTTCCGATATAAGTACTCTTCTTTGTTCCAACTAGCAAAACCTTGTTCAGGATGATCTGCTCAAAAGTTTAGTTTCATAGAAAGAAATGGTGAGAAACGAACAGAGAAAATACTTGTGAAAGATTTGAAGACTGTTGGGATAAGCGGTAATGTGGAGCCTGCATAGTACGTAGAACTGAAGGGAAGAATCAAGGCGGTAAAGAACTCCCCAGACTACTACAGCATAAATTTAAAAGAATGAAGAAATTTCTTCTGGATCCCAATTCATTTTGCCATCATGGATCATTATCATTCTTGCATCACAGAAGCACCATTAACAGAAGAAAAGAATATCTTTTCTTGATCATAGTCTGAGTTATTCGATCAAAGAGGAAAAAGTATATGGAAGAAAACCACAAAACAAATGGGAAGAAGAAGAGATGAAAAAGGAAGAGTTTCCTCTATGATCTCAAAAGAATTTCTGTGCCTTTAGTAGAAGGAACATTTGAAAATGGCAACAATCTTACCATTAGGGTAATGGTGCAAGCAAGCAGAGCATGGACATGTTTGCTGGAATATATTGATAATAAAAGAAGATTCTCTCAAGAAGTATTAAAGAAAAGGGTCATTTCCTGCCAATAGAAGTTCAGAATTAGAAGATGGGTCCATCCAGCAAATCAAAACTAGCCATTCTGATGATTAGGAGAATATAAAATTTTTTCTTTCCATTATCTCAACTCAGTTTGGGACAAAAGAATTCGAACTAAAATGCAAATCAAGTAGGTCGCTGAGTAACATTCATAATTTTGTCTTTGCAACATAAAACCGCCTCATTTTATGAATCTTAACGTAAGACCAAGAAAAATCAAATTCATGTGGAATCTGTTATGCCACATAGTTTCTAATAATAGCTGTCAGTTTGTACTGCACTATTCACCAGGTGCATATGAAAATAGCTTTTTCATTTTTCTCCCATAACAAGTTTACCATCTTAAAGATCCTTTAACATTGATTTCCACACACACACAGACGAACAAGATTCTGCATTTTACTAATGGGGTCATTTCTAAAATTTCTTTTGGCCATGATAGATATGCAAACACTAGTCCATAAGACAGCAGTGGCATTTTAGTATTGGCGGCAAACCATATACCTTAAAACACCAAAATAACATTGCATGGAATGATGCACTGTAATTTGTATAACACTCACTGCACAAATTTATCCATTTGAAACTTAAGCATCTTCAAATTGCAGTCCTTGCTGCATATTATATTGAAACCAAAAGTACGAAAGCAAAGCAGAAACTTTATTTCCAGCCAACCAAGAAAATGTTCAGTAATCTTCCAAATGTCCTGGGAAGCAACTCATATACCATTTCATCCAATTGTTGATCTTTCCTAAAAAATAAGAAGTGTGCAAGGTTGAGAATAAAACAAAGGAATTGTAACAAGTTCATTTATCAATGGAAAGTACACCTGCAGAATTTCTATCTTGAATACTTTCTATATTTCTGTTTCCCCTGAAGAAGTTTTTTCACATTCTTTTATTCACACAGTTTCCACTGCAGAGTAGCCGGTTCACCAATATTAATTATACTTCATAAATGAATTCATCATTAGAAGATAGCTCAGACCCTATAACAATCTGTAACTTTATCAAGAATAAGTAGATTCTCTACCAGACACTCAGTGCCTAGCTTACTAGTCATCAAATGTGGATTGCATTATGAAAGGATCCTTGAATGCTTCAAGTACCTCCAACATGTTTCGTAATTCAATAGGAAGTGCAAGGACAGCATTAGAAACACTCACCAAGAATCATATGACTCAAAAGGCACCAGACATCGTACTTACCTCAGAAATCAAACAATTAAAGACCATCCAGATTTATGTTAATTAAATATTAATTACTTTCTCTACATTCTTATGAAAGCCAACTTGAGCTTCTCTCCCAATCTTTAACTCTCTTCGCTTATTAATATAGCTCAGATCCTTTCAAGTAGAAAAAAACTTGAGAATTGTTGGAAAATAATTTCAAGGCCTAGGGAGCGAATAAGAGTTTCTTAACTAATGAAAGTGAAATTAAAAGATTAAGAATTTTCTCCAAATTTAGGATCTTTACATTTTAATTTTGGTAAAAGCCAGTGCTTGGTAAATATATTCACCTGGCACATATAGGTTCACCATTCATATCATTTGCCTAGACCTAGACCTAGAGAAATACATTTTCCATTTGATGGAATTCATTGATGCCTAAATGAGAAAAAACAACCTTTATAATTATAGCAGTAAGAATCTCCAAATCCATACAGTATTAATGACCTCAAGAATTCCCCAGGTGCTCAGCAGCAAGTAATTTGGACAAACAGAACTAGAAGAAATAAGCTTCATTTTAATTGTTTAGACTCTTGGTCAGACAGCACCTGCTTCTTACTTAGTGTTTCTTTCCTGACATATCTTTCTGCAGGTGTGAGGGGAAATAAAAAGAAAGAGCAAAATAAGCATAGTTAGTCCATCAATGTCTGAAGTTATACACAAGCGGTTATATGACAGAAACTAAACTTCCTAGTTATTTAAAACATCACTGGGAACGGCATCAGCAATACATATTCTCTATGCACAAAGAAAATGCAAATTACACTTAAAAAGTGACAAATAAAATGATACTGAAGGTTAGTTAAAGAACACAAGCTAAGAAGCACTAGAACAAAAATTAATGCTTACTTTGTCATTCACGTTTGCACCCTTAAGTCTCTGTGTGTAGATATACCGGCCAGGGAAAACAATATACTGCCGCGATCCAATCTATAAAAGGTAAAAACAGAACAAGTAGATTAGAGACTTGAAGTCGAAAAAGATTATTAGAAGTGACTATGATGACAATGCAACCAGAAACTTATCTCTTTTTGACGATGCAGAAGAGCCAGTAACATTAATAAATGTGTCAATCTAAAATCAAACCTCTTTGAAGAGGGACCTAAAATCTCAGGAGGGAAAACAAAGCTACATACAGGCTATAACATCAATAACAAGGGAAGTTTTCCTTTCCAATATCTTGATGGCCAAAATTCCAACAAAGTCGAATGCTGGTCAAATTAATACCAGTTTCATCCCAGACATCAAAATGGATGTTAACAGCCGCTAGAAATACTAACACAAGTTCCATCTTTAAAGAGAATTTTTAAAAGACAACATCTTGAGCAAGTCCCGAGAAGAAAAATCCTAATGCCAAGGCCAGTACACTCATACCCTCTTTCTGGTTACAACCCGCAAAACTTTGCAAAAACAATTTAACACAATCTGGGTAACCAAAAAATACTCCAAAACCAATAATAAACAGTTCAATTTCCTACTATTACCAGAAAAATCAACTAGCATAAACGCAATTACGTAAGTCACATTATTAGATAAACTATAGTGACTAACCATGACAACTGCAAAGACTTCTTCACGCTTGGGCTGTTCTTGAATTGGTGTTTCAAGAACTTGGGGGGCGGATTCAGGTTCGGCTAAAGGAGGTGCGGTTTCCGTCTGTGAAAATTTTGGAACAAGTGAAAATGAGGAGGGCCTTCTAGGAGAAGAAGTGAGTTTGAAGGACGAAAAAGAGTGAGAAAGGAAGTTGAAATTTTTGAGAGAAAGAGCTGATGATGATGAAGAAGAATAAGTTGAAATTTGCTTTTGAGATTGAGATAGTTTAGCCGTTGCCGTGAGAGGAGAACAAAGAGAAAGGCTCGCCATTGTTGAGGGACGGAGATGGAACGAGTTGCTTCTCCTCCTACCTGATTTCTAATGTTTTTATTATCCTGTCCATTGATTTTGTATTTTCTTGCTATCGTAAAAAGACTGAAATGACATGTTTACCCTCATAGGAAGTGGCCCTCCCTCATTATTATTAAAAAAAATTATGGTAATTTTTCCTAGTTTTTTATTTTATTCTTATCATTTTTAAAAAAAAATTCAATCTTACTATAAAAAAATAATTTTTTCAATTATTTTATATTTTCTCTCATGTAAACCTTTTTATTTAGTTTTAGTAAGAGTTATATCATTACTCAAAATTTAATTCAATTCATAAATTAATAACTTTTCTAACCAATCATTTTGTTGTTAATATGATGTGACAAATGTTTATATAAAATTTTGGTGGTAAATTATATACTCAATTTTTTTTAAAAAAAAAAATTAAATCAAGGACAAATTTAAAAATTCTAAATGGTCTCAAAATTTGTTATCAAATCTATTTTTCTTTGCATTTTTTTTTATAAAAATTTCAGCATGTTATTTAAATATTTTTTAAGGAATTTTTTTTAACATGGATGAGCCTTTCTAACTTCTTTATAATATTCTTGGTTTCTATATTAGTTTATTCGATTAATATCGAAGAATTAACAATTAGTTTTTTTTTATTTCTTAGAAGATAGAATGAACCGCTAAAAAAACAGGTTCTATCTCTTGCTACAAATCTGAATTTTTCGAACCCATCCAAACCCAAATGAGAGTGTGTTCATGACATTTAATTTTACATTGAGTAAATCTCTATTGTAATCTCTATTCTTTTATATTTTTATCATGTAAGTTTTCTTTCTTTCTTTCTTTTTATCTTTTTAAGTCCTACATGTTTTTTATTTAAACCAATTAAATCCCTAAGCTTTTATTGTATCATTTAAAATCCTTAATCATTTTTTCGTTAAAAAGTTAGGTCCCCGTTAATACAACGGACACTCATTTTAGTCAAATAAACTGGGAGTAGGGAAGTCATTTCACTGTTCACTATTCTTTTCTCTTCTTCATTGTTCCTTTCCCTTTTTTGTGCCGTTATGATCTTCTTGAGATGCCCATGAACCTTGCATTCTTACTCTTCAATTGGTCTCTTATCCCATAAATCGATTGTTATGGTGCGATGTAGGGATTTAAGAGTTTATAAATATTTTATAAGTGTTTCAACCTTATTTTTTATTTAAAGAAGGAAAAATAACAGTGAAATGACTTTTCTACCCACATTTTATTTGATCAAAATGAATGTTGAGTGTATTGTTTTGCTTGAAAATTTATTTTTCAGATAAAAAGGATTTTGTTGGCCACTCGTAAAAAAATAAATGACTTAAAAAGAGAAAAAGAAAGAAAGAGAACTTATATGATGAAAGTAAAAAAGGACAGAGATTAAAATGAGAATTTACTCATTTTACATGCTTTATTTGGGTTAAAAGGAATGCAACATTCAACTAATATCAATAACATATAGATTTATCAAACTGATTGGAAAAGAAATGCACACGTAAAAGTTGGGCTCCGTTATGCTCCGACTAATCTAAAATGAATTCTTTTCCCCCAGTGACTGCATATGCATTTTCACATATAAATTTTTGGAAGGTTTCATCATAGTTAATATAATCTAATTAAAAAAAATAGTTTGAATTGTATTTCAATTCTTTTTTTTGTTTTTTTGTTTTTTTTTTTTGATACCAAAACCTCATCAACTATTTTGCATATGTTTTATTTTCAAACATTGAAAATTTCACTAAAATCATACATTTGAAAGATGACTATAAGTCACCTGTGGTGCATAAACTATTTTAATTTTCTAAATTTAGTACATCATGTTTTTTTTTTTTTGTCATCTATGATCATGCACTAATTTCAATATGGTAACTTTGGTAATTTTTTTTTTTATCGTCATTTTTTTTTAAAACCTTCTAGTGTGTAGGAAAAAAATTCTTGACGTAAAAATACCTTTATCATTTTCACTAAAAAACAAGACCAAAATTACAATATTGAAATTAGTGGATGACCAAACACAACAAAATAAAACAATACGTACCAAAGTTGGAAAATCAAAAGAGTTCATGTACTAAAAGTACCAATAAATTTTGAAAGATAACAAGTTCCAAAATTACTCACAAAATATAACAAACAAACAAACAAAAAGTCATTTTTAGAGTATAAAATTTCTTTTTAAATCTTAACCAAACTACAAGTTAGGGCCCAACAAGCCTGAAGGTCCAATAATTACAAGGGCCCAAGAAGCAAGGGCCTAACATTTCGTGACGAATCATATCCAATGAGAAGAAAAAGACAAACCGAGAAGAAAGAGATAATCACTTTGTTGAGAGGCCAAATTGGCTAAATAGGTCGACTAGGCCGAGTAGGGCAAGCAGCTATTTCCTTGCAAAACAAGAAAGTATGGAACATTAAATGTTTCCTATCATGGTTATGGAGCAACGACAACTCAAATAGTAGAAACCTTTTTTTATCTGTTAATCCTTCTATAATAACCCCACACATCGATGTATCTTCTATTTAATTGCAGGATCACCTACACAAAACCGTAAGTATACATATGGGAGCTATCTCCAAAAGTTAAGACATCCATTGTCTTTCATCTTCTTGGCAAAGAATATTTATTTTCTTCAATATTATCTTTTACTTTATAATCAGAGCTTCCCCGAGAAACTCTCTCTCTCTTCTTTGAAAAGGAAAACTCCCCCTCTTACCAGTTTACGCAAGTCAATCGAAGCCCAGCCCATTGTTGACTATCGCTGCACAATCACCTCCATAATATACATTCCATGTAAACAATAACAATCAAGATATTTAAATTTTATTCTGTGCACCACAAATTCACCATTTAATAAATTAATTGTATATAATTAAGCTTGAACCATGACCTCTATACTATATTGTTTGCACTTTCAAGTGTAGCTTGGCTGAAGGAAAGATTTCTAGCCAAATCTCTTCTTGAGAAGAAAGAGGAAAGAAACCAATGCAAACTGAACAACTAAAGATATGTTCAAATCAAGTACTATCCCAATTCTTTAATTAGGGTTTCTATGTGGTTTCCAAGGAAAAATATGGGAGAACTGTTAGAAAAGGAACTATGAAGCTTTTCAACCACATTTTCAAGAATCAAGTTACAAGGGACCTCAACACCAATTTATTTAGAAAAAACGAAATTTGGTGGAATATCACACTTTACATGAATGGCATCCTATATATACAAGATTCTCAATCTCCTGCAACAGTAAAAACAATTTATTTTTCTTTTCAAAATATTTGTAAAGATAAGCAAAGTAGTATTTATCTCTCATTTCAGTCCAGTAGTGCAAAAAAACTGATTGAAAGTTACTCCGGTTGGAAGTAAATTATGCAAATCTTAGAGAATACTAAAGAAATTTATAGACTTATATGGTCTCCCAAGGAATCTCAAGGAAATCTAAAAATGGTAAATAAGTACTATGAATACATGAAAACTGACACATTATTCCTTCACAAGTTTCACCATTTCCTGCAAGAGTATAAGGAATTTTTTCTTTTTTTCTTTTTCAAAACCCTAATGATTATAAAGACAAGCAAAGCAATAATCTGTCACTTCAACACATTGGAAACAACTGATCGAAAGAAAGTTACCCCAAGAACTAAATTACACAATCAACAAGTAATGATATCCAACCATAAATATTATCCCTTGTAATCTATATTGTTTGACGGTAATTTAGTGGACATAGAAAGAGATGAAAAGTTTTCACCTATGAATTAAGTACTCTTCAAATCTTCAATTATAGGTTGGAAATCATATAGTGTAAAGATTTTCTAGGTACTTCTTGATCTGGAACCACCATCCTTATTAGGATTCCTACTGGTTTCTTCTGCAAAAACTCCTTCCTTTTTCCTCTTTTTGTATCCTGCATATAGAGAGTCACATTTTATGAATTTTATTATAAAAATCTGTGGCGATAATTGGCATTAATGAAAACCTTAATTAATTAAGTAATAATATGTTTTCTAGTTGAAATAATTAACCTCTTTCTTTGGCAATTCTGGAAGTTGCAATTTGGCTATTTTCTGGCAAAATTGGCCTTCGTTCAGTCTTACGTTTCTCACTGTCATAGATTCGAACCTCCCTCATTTCAACCATATAATTTCCTCTTATAGCCTTTGAAGCCTATAAGGAATAATCAAGGGCATTAATTAATTAAATATATAAATGTAATTAGTATACCAAATCAAATTAATTAATTATATATAATAGGAAATTAGAAATGAAGAAATAAATTAAATGTCATTAGGATTAATATTACCCTCGCTGCTTTGGTGATTCGAGCAGAAAGTTCAGTTGTCTCACCACTACTCCTAGTACGTGCCCTTCCGTTTTGAATGAAAAAATACACCTCAACCTTGGATCTAAACTTCTGTTTTGATTGCAAATGGATGAAAAACTGAACCAAAATATGTGTATATTAGCATTAATTTATGTCATCAGTAATGTTGCAATATTGAGAAATGTGGTTTATATATATTGACATTTATATAAATTACCGTATCTGTATGATTTCCATTTGGACGGTCCCTAACATCAATATACCATCCACGTTGTCTGTCAAATTTGGTGAGTTTTGCTAAGTCCACTGATTCTCTTGTGACATCTTCAATTGTAATTCTAGAATTCAGCTATATCAAAACAAAATTAGATAACTAGGGTTTACATTAGGAT
>JAOXNR010000028.1:13015827-13037890 GCA_028571225.1 Parsonsia alboflavescens
CTTCTAATATTAACGCACGGTAACATTCGTCAGTAACTGCAGTAACAAAATGGTTATTCCACAATGGCCTAGTCCAGTCAAGCATAGAACTCAGAAACGAATGAAAGCAGGTGCACCAAATCTATTACAAATTAATGATCAAACTGTACAATAAAAACAGAAATGCTTAAAGGAGTTGCAGCCTCCAGTCTCTGGTAGCATCTAATTACTTCAACAATAGGGGAAGCATACTGAAAACACAATCTCCACTCAACAGTACTTGTACTTCATAAAATGAATTCTTCAGGTAATATGTCTCTACAAGGAAAGGATACAAACAAATCATTTACCTTATCCAACCGGTAGTGGCTACTAGTTGCATAAGGGGATAGAATATTGATAATAAGGATCCAGGATACACGAATATGGATTTCTCTCTTCATTTTATGTTAAAAGGGGTTGGATGAACTCTGATTGGCTATGCCTCGTGCCTAACTTTTGTACAAATAGGTTTACGAACCTACGGTGAGAAGGGATACAAAATTGCAAGAATCAATTAGTTATCACTATTATACAGCCTGCTGTCCTCTGATAGAGGAAAATGGACTATATCAAATAAAATAATGGAAGCCTTTAATTTACTATGCAAAAAGGTTGAACACACCAGAGAAACTTTTCTTCAAGCTGCAAATCTGAGTCGAGATTGAGCCAAAGATGAGAAATAAGACTCTGGTCACTCTTGCGATATGGACAACCTTGGACAATCATGCAGACAAAAGCATGCCAAGACAGCTTTCAGTTTGCCTGAGGTCATTCTGCTTATTTGAAATGATCTTGTCGAATAATAGCAACAAATTCAGGATGCATCTCGTCATTATCTTTCTGCTTCCATATTTCCCCATTGGCATGTACTAGACACGATATTTGAGGAGATAGTGATGTATATGTATCTGCAAATATAATGGTTATTTTATAAAACCCCTTTGAGGAGCTACTCAAATATCAGTGTTAAGAACCACAAGCCACATCCAATTTAATTCACAATTTGACAACTTCATCAAGAAACAGAAAATAGCGAAGGAGCTCCATGGTCATTTAGTGCGCTTTATTACTAAAATATCTGTGGGCTCAAAACTAATTGTTGAGAATCCCACATCGGGTTTATTTAAGGGCCTATTGTAGTATATAAAGTCTTGGACAATCCTCCCCCCTTGAGCTAGCTTTTGGGGTTGAGTTAGGCCCAAGTCCATATTTTAACATGGTATCACAGCCATAAAAAGCCCGTATTTGTTTACCCGTGTTGGGCTTGTGTTTGTTTGCCGATGTTGGGCCCCCATGTTGAATTCCACGCTCCAGAGGGAGAGGCCCAGGGCGTGAGGGGGAGTGTTGAGAATCCCACATCGGGTTTGTTTAAGGGCCTAATAATTAATAAGAAAAGAAAGAAAAGGATTCAATTTTATTTAGAGTCTCATTAATCATGGACAGCTCTTTTCTCTTTCAAGACGGGTCTAGTCTCACCTCTTCAACTAAGACCTTGTCTATTTCTAACCAGACCCTTCCATGTTGAGGAGTCAACCATGTTTTGTACTTCCCAACCTGAGAACAATTAAGCATCCAATGCTTTTCCTCTTACATGATTGATCCAGTCTCACCTCTTTAAATAAGATCCTTGCCTATTTGTGACCAAACCCTTCCAGGTTAAGCCACCCAGGTTCCCATTGTACTTCCTGACCTAAGAACAGATTAATTTTTTCGTAACACCTTAGTTTTAAGAAATTGCCATCCCAGAAAGCAAATAAGATTTCCTATTAATATAAATATTCTAAGAGACTTCTTTGAAGTACTTGATTTGCCCTCCGCAGCCAACCAGCAAGTCTCTCGAAAAAATAAACCCATATTAAAAGTTCAACTTTAGCATGTTTCTTTCCAATATATAATTATGCATACCCAAGATTCAAGTATACTGTCATCCGAATATTCTAAAGAACCGGAAATATCACTGGACCAATAACAATTTTCCTATAGCTCATTTCAATTTGTTGCAGCAGCTAACTCCTATGATAACTTCAAAGACAACACAGAGATTCAGTAAGCAGATAGTAGATATGGAGGTTTATTTTCAATATTCATTTACCTGCAATAGGTGGTGCCTCTGGATCTCTTGTACTATGCAAAACCATGGTACCTGACAGCACTGTAATGAATCCACAAAGCACAGAAACAATGCTGCTAGCACTCTGACCAGCCCAATCCTGGACCACCAATTGTAAACATAAACATAACTTCTAAAGCAAGGAAAAGGTCCTCAATGTAAGATATAAACTTCTAAAGGTACCTTAAACATTATGGCACTGGCAAAAATTGTGAGCGAAGTGAACATGGCATAGTAAATGGGAGAAACAACTGCTGTATTAAATGTGTCCAAAGCCTGAAATGTAAAACTCATCAATTGCATTATCACTTATTTAATAAAAAAAAAGCCAATTTAAACCAACACCTATCCTCATAGCATCATAGACCTTAGAACTACTTAACTTGGATGGATAAGTATACAACTAGAATGTCAATTGCAAGACATTAGCAACTACCAACAGACAACTAAAGAAAAGGTAGCTAGCTTTCATTAATGTTTGTGTACATAAAAAGCTAAATGCAATTAAGTGAACTTATTTTCAATCATGACAAAACACATTTCATTAAATTCTGTTGTAAGCATACCATTTGTGTACTCTAACTCTGTTGTAAATTCAAAAACTTATTTCCAAGATCGATATCATCTTAAGTTGCATACTAAGATATGACCCCAACAAAACCTTTTCCACCTTACCACAGAAAAGGAATTTTATACGGCACGAGTAATGAAGAACTGAAGGAAAAAGGAATTAAAAATCCAAAGCAAATCAAGGGCACTAGTGGTGATTTTCCTTTTTCTTGTGTGAAAGTGTACTCACAACTTATTTCAAAACAAGCACAAGAGCACTATGACACACCTGAGAGCATAACATGAAAGCCACAAGGTAGAGTAATCAGAGACCACTTCTTTGATGCGCAAACTTTTCCATCAATGAGTTCAACTTTCTTAACATGGTTCTATAACTTATGTCATCCTCTGTTTTTGGTCTACTCTTATGGAAATCTTGGTCTTCAATTACTCAACCTTATCTGTTAGTATCTTGGGCAAACCTTTGGTCCAAGAACAGTAGTCCTGAGAAGTTTTGTCCTTGTCAGCAAGCCTATCTTCAAATTTCAATATTTCAGTTCTTTTTTCCTTAAAAAAAAACAGCATTTCTATTTTCTGTTTTCCTAGAAGTTGTGTGGATAGCTCGTCAGGAGTCACTTGCCCCACTTCCTTTGATATATCACTTTCCCTCTCTTGTTTCTCCACTTTCCCTTGTTAATAAAATGTAAGTAAGACATTATGAAGGTTTTGCGTATTTGAACTCAAGAGATACTCAGATCTCTCTAAGTAGCCTGAAATTTCAAACATAAGTAGGAAAAAGAAGCCTCCCACAACCCCTCTCCTTCTCCCAAAGCCTTCCACATACTTACCCACACTGAACCATAACTCCATCCCTAACCAACTGCCGTAACACCATGGTATATTTTCTAACTATTCACAAACATGTCAAGACCTTAGTCCAAATCAGTTAATAACTATTTACGGATACTAAAAACATTCTCTCTTGCAGTTCATCATACAAATACAAAGTACAGATAAAACAGGAAAGAATTTTCAGGTAAACACTCCACAGCGGATGAAAATATTTATATCCAAGTCTAAAGTTGAAGAAATAATTCCCAAAAGAAGACTATATCAAAAGAAGTCATTTTATGCACTGTACATAACATGTGTCTAGAATCTATTGGATTTACACATTAACCAAATGATACCTCACCAATTTATAGTCAGTGTTAAGCATGAGTTACCCAAACAGGATTGACATAAAAGATTAATTAATTTTGGGGTAAACTCCATATAAAAATTCCAAAACTCAAATTTCACTCTTTTTTAGATTTCAGTAGAATATAGGGCTGGACATACTCAAGCTAGCTTAGGCAAAATGAATGGTTTGTTCCCCTTGGAAAAATCCAATCATTCAAATCTTGCAAGAAAATGCCCCTTCAAATATGGTGTGGTCTCTGCAGAAGTATTTCTAGACCTCCACTTTTAAAAACCAAACTAACCATAAAATGCCAAACACAATAAATGCTACATCCGAACATCTAGCTTATGTTGCCACTTCGGCTACCAAGCTTGGCAGTTCCAGTTACTTGTATAAAATGTTATCCAAGGAACACATAGATACACGGGGAAGATCAACTCTTATCCACAAGTCACTGAGTAGAAAACCTAATCAGCTATTCACATCGTAAACATATCTCATTACCAAAACAGATGTAGAGAGATAGCCAGAAAATAGAATCAGTGGAGTGAACAAGAGAATATATATTAGGCCTCCCATTAATCCCAGATTTTCTGAGCTGCACTAAAAGTATTGCATTTTATTCTCCTTTATACAGGAACATGTTCCCAAGAATAAGATGGCATGGTCCTAGATTGAATTAATGCAAAGGCTAATGATTATCAAGAATACAAAACTTTGGAGGCTGGTTACATGCCAAAGCCGAAACTCTTATCTGGAATTTGAGTTTCATCTCATTTCCAGTATCTTTCAATCATCCCATATTAATGTCATTCAAATCACATGATAGACATAAGAATCATGTGAAGGGAGGAAGGAAACAATTCCCTCATTCCATATCCAAAGACTTTTAAAGTGCTAGGTCAATGTCCATTTGTGGACAATATGCCAATACATCCTATCTGATAATTCCCAGTCATGAAACTAAAATGCCAACTCAGGACCATAGCACAACCACATAGTAACCAAATTAAAGATTCTAGCAAATTTTTTTTGTGGCTGAAACTAAAATTACCCCCTTAAATGAAAAAGGATTCTACTAACACTTCTTTTCAAAATTGTGACATGTTGAAAACAGAGATGCAAATTCTTAAGGTTAAAGAAATCTGACCTTGTTCAAATAATTAAGCTGCGTAACAATGCATGTCACAGCAACCATCACAAATACCCATGTTTGGAAGTGTCCAGCCTGATTGGAGCCCTCTATTGAGAGTTTTATAGCAATACCTATTGCTTTTATACTCATAACCTGCAAAAAGGTGCCTCCATGGTAAAACACTTTCTTTAGGTGAACTATTTTCCTGGTCAGTGCTAATGAGTAATAACGGCCGAAATTTTATAAAGTTCCAAACACATAAAATGATCAAGATTGTGTGCAAAACACATAAGAGATACACAGATCACTGAAACTTCATTTATTGCTCAGAAAAATAAGAATCTTTTAAACCATAACAACCATCCAGATTACTCACCGTTAAGGATCCAAAGACAGAACATACTCCAACATAAACCATTATATTTGTCTGTCCATGCCGTGGTTCACAGTATAATACCAATACTAGTACAACTGCTACTGCTGAAGCCGTGTATAAAAGGAAAGCTGACAAGAAAACCACAGTGCGGGAACATAGATTTAACTTATGTCTGCAATAAGAGAAATAAGCATCAATCAAATGACAGTTGGCAAGGTACATGATTTTACCGGGTTGTATTGCTAATCTCCAAATCTCATCAACTGAAGAAATTTCATGTTCCCCAGGTGCATGAAGCACTATGATCGTAGAGCCCACCACGCATAGTACACAGCCCAATATTCCCATTTTTAGCAATTTCTCCTTCAACATGAAATGTGCAAGAATAGCACTGTGACAGAAACAAAATGTACACATCAGCTTTTCAGAAGACAGAAATGATCTACGAAAAATTCAGCTTTACCTGACAATAATACTTAAAGCACCAAGTGGCGTCACCAGCACAGCAGGAGCATATACATAAGCAATAAAATTAGCAAATTCACCAACAATCACTGCCAAGAAGGTTACATATGATTTAATCCAGGTCTTTCTGAAATCTAAAAAAGAAAAAACCTCATAAGAGTAACTAGAAACTTTAGTATGTGAAAGACTTACTGGATAGCATCCCAATCCACCAAAGTGGCTCACGCAGATAACCATGTCCTCCGGAACCTTGAATAACATTCAGAAAAATTTTGAAACCATTCACAGAGAGAACATTAAACACAAATAAAGAGAGAGGGAGAACAATCACATTTCTATTTCAAGCTCCATATCCAAGTAATGTAGGATTATAAATGCTCCTCTTTCTTTAACTTTGCGAACTGGCCAGTTTTTGGTTGACATTCATGAAATATGACCTAATAATTCAACTCTGAATATCGTTAATACACAATTATATTAATCAGATAGACACAAAATTCCTACTTTTTAACTATGGCCAAAACTTCTTAATCTCACGTAACATTCTGACATCGAACAAAATGTTTTTCTCAGTGCTGCTGCACTTTTTACAACAAAACATCCAACATCAAATCAGACTTTG
This sequence comes from Parsonsia alboflavescens, assembly GCA_028571225.1. NCBI lineage: Eukaryota > Viridiplantae > Streptophyta > Magnoliopsida > Gentianales > Apocynaceae > Parsonsia > Parsonsia alboflavescens. Next base: position 13,022,289 of record JAOXNR010000028.1, read on the forward strand.
AAAATTTTTGGGAATAACTTTTTCATTACTCACACAAGTTAGCAACTTGTACATTATCCAAACAGGTGAGACTGACCAACCACCTCTCCTGCCCCACATCCAAAAAGAGAATAAAATGGCCAACCGATAAAATAGAAGAACTATCCCCATTAAAAGCATCTTAATTACCTTTGACATGACAGTTTTATTAAACCCTTACAACAGTAACTTGCTCATTCAATAATGATTAACAAAAGAATCTATAAATTAGCAACAATTTTCCATCAATAAAACAAGAACAAAACAGAAACATGATTTACTTCAAAATTGGAAGGAAAAAAGAACATACCGGCACGCGTGCCGGATGCGCCGGCACGCTGAAGACCTTTCTTCTTGATAATGAAGCTGGATCCAATAAACGAGCTAGAAGCAACAGCTAACCCAAACCCAATCCAATTAGTTGAGTACATCACCGCAGCTGCGTTCTTTCAACAAATCTAAACCTAATTTCGGAGCAATGCAACGATACTGATAACAGTACAAGTAATGATTCACTATAAAAAATAGCCAGCAATTAATTCTCATCTGATTTTCCCACAATCTTATTCATAAAAAAAAAAGACAAATCAAATCAAAACGGAGTTTCAAAGACACTAAGAAATTGGATTCGAGATTGAAATGGAAAAGGCGTGAAAATCTTGGGAGGAAATTTTCTTTTCTTTTGTGCGTGTGTGTTATGTGAAGATGAGATTATTGCTCCGCTGTCAGTCAAAGGCCACGGGGTCGAGGGCTCCTGGGAGAATAATTTTCAGGTATTTATAGTCATAGTTTAAGAATTTGGTGGGATTTAAAGGAGGGAAAAAAATACCATATTACCAGTAATATATCAAGGATAAGACGCTTCGAATTGGGATCCTCTTCTTGCAATAATAATAATAATAATTTGACTTAGATTAATTTCTTAAAAATATTCAATTTCATTTGGATATTTTGAAATTGAATATGAGATTTATTTAGATCTCTCTAATTTTTCTAATATATAATTATCTCCCAATCTTCTAATACTTTTGGATCACTTTAATAAAGAAAACTTATAAGTTCAATTAACTTTCTTTTCTTTTTATATAGTTATTATTATTCCAAGGGATCAAATGCACACGTCCGAGGTTTTTTTTTTTTTTTTTACTGTCCTATTTATTATTAACCTCCGGCATATTTGAATTTTGATTTATATTTTGGGGAGAGTACGAGGATTAATTTTTACTTTTTATTTATTTATATATTTTTATAAATGCTGAGAGTGAGGAGTACGAATAATAAAGGCTAATAGCGATAAGAAAATTTGACAAGATTGAAAGGAAAATTCCTCATAACTTTCTTTACATGAGAACACCCTTCAGTTTATTTACGAGATTTGAAGTTGAAGATCCTTAAGAACCCATCACCCCATTTTTCCTGGTTGGTTTGAACTTGAAACCTTCTCTTCTTTCACACCCATATACCAATTGAACCGAGTTGTTAACATAGGAAATCCATTGCCTATATTGGCCGGCCATCGAAGACCATGGGAAAGGCGGTAATCCAGCCAAATTTAAGGTAGAGAGAAAAATTTTCCATTTCAGAAATTGAGCCATCATATAGAGACGATGGACATGTAAGAAATAAGAATACAGCAGCAGTAGATACATTACTTTGTCCGTCCATGGATATTACCAATGATTGTCTGTTCATCATTCTGCAAAATCCCTATAATCTCAGTTATTCTCCCACCTGGGAACAATTACCGCCTACAAAAAAACTGTACATTCAAGCAGTTCCACCAATTCTTAGGAGGTTGATTTAGATTTAGGAATGTGCCATTGGAAACTTGGCTATTCTACAAGGTCATCATAATGCCGGAAAGATCACATACCATACAACCCACTAAAAGTTCCATACAGCATGAACATTAGAAGGATATTGAGACCAACGAATCAGAAATCCTGATTAAATAACATTTAAGTGAAAGAAAACTCATCTCATATGAATCCAGAGTGACAAAAATGTAAAAAAGAAACAAGCAAACTTGATCTCAAATGATCTTGGAAAATTACCATTAATTTTCAGGATAGTAAAAGACCTATTGATTAAACAATCTTTAAAACTTAAGTGATGTTTTAACGAATATGAAACAGAATACAAATCTGATATAGTAGACCAGTCTAATTCATTCTTCTGATAAGTTCATTGATGTAGCCTTCCCGGTTACCAGCATCTCCTCCTTCCACATAGTGATTCCTTTTCTTCTTCAATCCACCGAGAGGGGCCTTGAGTTTGAAGGGCCAGAGAAAATTGTTAGCCTCCTTAAAATGAGGTCCAACTGTCAAGATCTCATGAACTAGATCTTCAATACAAATTATGCCGTGTTTGCCAAGGGACTGCACAACACGAGTCATGGATGAGTAAAGAGTCATCAACAAATCAATGGATCAGAAGGTGTTGCCTTATAGAGACTGAATCAATACCTGCTCAATGACTGAATTCTCAGTCAGTGCAATTCTCTGCCTGTTTACCTTGCCATAGCCCCTCTTGTATATCAGTTCTCTTACACTCTTCAAATTTGGATATCTGAAAGAGAGTAGACCAAAAGCATTTTAAACAAAATGTTTATACCTAAATCTCTTCAAGGTCAATAATGCACTTTTAAAGGAACTGCACAAAGCTCCCCCTATAGAGAAAAGGTCATCATGGCTTATACTCACCCATAAGCCACGTATGGCTCAACTCGGTGAAGCATGTTCAAAGTTGCTTTGTTAACCTTAAGGAAAACACCATTAAAGATCTGCAATAAGAGAAAACACATAAGAGGAACAGACTTAAAAATGAAATAGGACAAACAAGAAGGGTCGTGCCTATGAGAATAAAATATTACAGATGAGAATTCATTATGAGATGAATACTAATAGAATGCAACCATAGAATTGTAAAATGAAGGAAAAAGGAACCATCTATACATCCTCACCAGAAACTAATTTAAAGGACAGAACCCACAAAATCCATGCAGTTAGATTCCATAACAATTTACAATGCTACCAAAACGAAAATGCATATCAGGAGACAACACTCCCAAGACAAGAATAATTAGCTCTTAGGTACACAAACTTTCCAAACCTCCGACCAGGTAAGCTAATTACTGATTTATTCCGTATTGAGGATATGAATCATTTACAAAATTCACAAATGTGCAATTTCATCAAGCAGGATAGAAATGGCATTAGTAGAGACTGTTAAGAAACCAAATTCCCCCAAAGTAATTACTGTCCAAGCCAGACAATAATAAGGAACACCACATAGCAGCATTACCTGTCTCAATCGCAAAAGCTGCAAAATTTTCTTTGTGCGAGGATGCATAGCATTGATACTGAAGAATCCCGGGGAAAAAAATTAAAAAATACAACAATTAGAAATAATAAATCTAAATACTAGAAAAAAAAGCTTTTAACATCAATTTAGAAAACATTTCCAGTCATGATTACCCTCGGATTCGAATAATGAAGAGAAGCTTAGCTTCAGGGTCAACATAAAATCCTCCTTTCAACCTTGCCTCGCGCTTCAAACGAATAAGCTCTTTTTCCTATGACAACAGAGAATCAATAAACAATTTTCAAGACAAAAAAGAGATAAATCAAAATTCACAGCACACAAACACTATAAATACCTGCTCCTCGTACTCCTTGGCATACAATTTTGCTCTACTGTAAATCAACTTACGATTTGCACGATTCTTCTTCTTAGAGACTTCAATTTCCTTCTTTTTAGCCAAAGCCCACTCCTCATTTCTCTTCTGCTTCTTCAAGACCGACTCGGGTACAACAGGACCTTGTACCATCGCTGTACACATCCACGAAGAAAATGTAGAAGAAATTAATATTCAGGAAAATCCTGATCATAGCACAAAATGCAGAAACAAAGAAGAATATCGGGAATCAATGGACTCACCAATTCTCTCTTGGGATCGGATTGTGCGAGACTGTTAGAGGGTCCTTCCCTAGCCGAGCAGTCGACGTTCAGGTTTATATTAGGGTTTTGCTTCATGAATATGGGTTTGGGCCCTTAAATCCTAGTACCTTTGAAACTGGACCCTTTTTCTGTTAGCTCTTTTTAGTTTTACAACGATATAAGCTATGGACCTATAATTTTTAGTGAGTACATATATTGGGCCAGAGACATTACCCCATGGCCCAAACCCATCTCAGTTTAATCCATTTTTTTACTGGACTATAATACCCTTAAATCACTCAATTGATTCTATTAAGAACGATTTACATATTATTAATAAAGATTTTTCTGATTTCCTTTTTGTTTCCTCATAAAAAAAAAAATGAATATTTATTATAAGGTAAAAGACAAATAGACTTTAGGTCCTTTGTAATTTTCTCTTTCTTATTTTCAACCACTAACCTTTATTCTTTCTACTATAGTCAATATGATGTTATTTTCTTTTTATTACTACTTCATTACTCTTCAAGGTTAAAGTTTTTCAATATTATAAATATATTGAATGAAGGGGTATATAAATGAAATTACTCTTAATAATATCTAAAGTAACTAAATTATACGATTTTTTTATCAATGGAAAAAGAAAATGAAACTGGGACCTTTTTTTTTTTTTATCTAGATTAATATGACCCAACTAATCTGATGAGATCACTGAAATATAAACATAAATTTTGCAACATCTTGTCACTTTCAGAACTCAAATATACTACTTCTCCACTACTTAACCATTTAATCAAAGTTTACTAGTCGAATTGGATCATCTTTGAAGAGAAAAATGATTGACCTATAATTGCACGGAAAGTTCTCGCTCCATAGTTGGAAAATGAAGTTGTAGGGAGAGATAAAAGGAATAAGCATTAATAAATCCCAATCTCTTTTCTTCATTACTGCTTGCTAAGATTTCAGATTATTTTCCAAAACATAAAAAATTATATATTTATCTATTATTTAAGACAAAGAAATCAGATCTTTTCACCCAAAAAAAAAAAAGTTTAGATAGGATTTCCGATTATTCGAAGAATGACGGAACAAGAGATTACTTGGAAGCAATATCCTCATTTTCTCAATAACGCAACGAAGTTTAGTTTTTATGGTACAAAAGATTCCTCATGTTTTTTTCAAAATGGAACCAAAAAGAAAAAAGTTTCATTCTTGTGCTTTTTAATTAGAGTCTATTTCAAGGAGTTAGGCATTGATGCAACTGACCCGTGATTCCTTTTTAGACTTATATCACACGATTGAGTTTTCTAACAGTGTCTTCATGGGTTTCCCCCTAATTTTCCCTTTTTATTGAAAGAAAGAAAAAAAAAAAATAGAAGAAATAGAAGAAGCCTATAGCTTCTCCTAAGAGGTAGGCAAGCTTTATAGGTTATTACAAGATTTAACATAAATATTCTTGTCGAGGTATTGTACCTTTTGTCTCCTTGTCCATAATTCTTCATATGTACTCCCTCCAAGATAGAGAAAAGAAAAGGAAAAAAAAAAAAAAAGAGTTTTGAAGAAAAAAATTAGAAATAATGAATAAATATTGTGCAGAACAACCTGCAATATATCGGGGGGAAAAATTCAATTACATTTGATCAATTATATATTCTAGATATATCAATGTATGAGTTGCTTTATCCGTTTATTTTTTGAAGCCCTTTATAAAAATTTCTTATCTTAAAATAGAAACTGTTTTCTATTATCCAAGAAATATGAGTAGTCATCTTCTATTTCCCAATGAGCAATTAATAAAAATAAGAAGTAACAATGAGCTTGTTTGTTAAATATCCACATTAGAGTTAGAGAGCACTCCATATCTAAGTTGGGTTGGTCATAAATTTGCTTATAAAGATATTATTAATCAAGTGTTAAACATTTAAAATAAAAATGTAAACATTCAATCTTAATTGAAAATTATGTTTAAATCTATAATATGCAATAACTTATTTTCTAAACAAGTTTGTTATAAAAATTAATTTTACTTTGAGAAATAAAAAAGAAATAGTACTCCCCCTTATCTTAAAATATAAGTTGTTTTAAACCTTTTTTCTTATCCTACAATATAAGTCGTTTTGCTATTATCAATGTATAATTATAATGTTTTTTTCCATCCTTACCCTCTATTAATATTATCTTTCATTTTTTGTGAAAGCAAAGAATTGTATTTTTGCTCTATCAACTATTTATAAATTGTTATTTTCATCCACAAACTTTTTATTTTGAAATTTTTGATCCTTTAACAAATTTTTTTGACTGGAAATTGAGTTTTTTTTTTCACTGGAAAATGATATTTTTGTCAACTCACAATATAATCTATTTTACCCACGTCAGGTGGGTAATTAAAACAGAGTGTTTTTTTTTTTTTTGGATTTTGGTAAAAAATAGGAGAGTTATAAGTGGATAAATGGACAGATTAAAAGTGGGTAAAGTGACTTATATTATGGTTCAACAAAAATACTCTTATCTGGTGAGTGAAAAAACTCATAAATTCAATTTTTGATTGAAAGGACCAATTGCACAAAAAAAATAAAAATAAAAATAAAAAATGTCGAAGGATTAAAGACTCTAAAATAAAAGTTTATGAATAAAAAAAGCAATTTATAAATAATTGATGGATAAAAAATTCCATTCTTCCATAATTGTAATTATTAGAGATAGAAGGGGAACATTTTTGACATAACAAGTTTCTAATCCACATAAAAAGATAGATAATGAATTAAATTGTGGGATAGACGTAGTACTCCCCCGTCACTAAATCTAAATCATCAATTGTCGTTCTGCAAAAATCAAGAAAACATTTTTTTTTTCCTAAAATGCCTTCTAATCACCATTTCAAAATTTTGAACACCATTTTAGTAGTATATCATTAAAGGAGTAATATAGAAAATACAACTTTTAAAAGGTAATTAGCAATAACTAACGATAATAACTTATAATTAATATTTAATGAGAAAAGTTAGTTAAAATAATTTATATTTAGTGGTGGAGGAAGTTGTATTTTCAAAATATAAATAAATGCTTTGAACACTTTTTGTTTAAACTTGCACTTTTTTCAATTTAATAACTGAACTTATAATTAAGTCAATTTAACCATTTTATTTTGCATGAATGGTCAATTTGGCCACTAAACTTCTAATTGAGTCAATTTAACCATTTTACTTTACGAGAATGATCAATTTGATCATCACAAGGCAGTTCGGATAGATTGGCTTTCAAGCACCACTTTTGAAGGTGAAATATGTTTTAAAGTACAAATTGACATCCAACGAGGTAAAAATTAAATGACATCGAAAAAATAAAAGAAAAGAAAATATAAGAAAATAATGGCATGTTAAATTTAATTATATAAAACATAATTGACCATTTATTTAATTTGATGGTCAAATTGACAATTTTTGCAAGGTAACGTGATTAAATTGACTTAATTAGAAATTCAGTGGTCAAATTAACTATTTTCACAAAGTAAAATGATTAAATTGAAAACAATGTGCATGTTTAGTGGCCAAAATAGTACTTAAATCCTTTTTGCTTTCCCACTCCTTTCTATAATCGACTCTTGATGGAAAATTCTATCATGTACTAAGTCTATTAGATATTGTGACTCATATTACATATTTTTGTTATAAAGTATTAGTATTTTGTGATAGAAAAATAAATAATTTCCCTTGACTTGATATGTGATGGAGAAATATTAATGATTTATAATTAATAGTACTTAATAAGAAAAAAAGTTAATTAAAATAATTTATATTTAATGAAAAAAAAAACTATTTTCAAAATATAAATAAATGTGTTGAACAGCTGTTGCTTTGCCCCTTCTTCCCATAATTGACTTTTAATTGAAAATTTTATCATGAACCAAGTTTATGGGACCATTAAATCACATCATATGTTTTTCTTACGAAGTACAAGTATTTTGTGATTAAAAAAAAAAAAAAATTCTTGATTTGATACAGATCATAGGTCCATATTTCAGGTATGACCAGTTGATATGAAAATTTTTCACTTTTGATGGACTATTTATTGCAAAGCATGAAAATAGTAACAGTCATAAATACCCTCTGCTCTTCATCTCCCCAAACAGTCCCACAAACAAAGCTTCGGTTTTGATTGATGGTAGTAGAAGTAGATATGGCTTTCCTTCTCTCTCTTTTTCCTCTTCCTCCTCTGTTTCCGTCTGTGTTACAGTCGCTTTCCCAGCTTTGCTCTCTCTAAAAACGCCTTTTTTCCCTTCCCTTTTTCATTGGTGTGTCCTTTCACAACAGGAGCTTTTGTGGCAGAACCCTTCATAAACCCATGTCACAGTCGCCGCCATTAGCAAAGACGTACACCTGGACCTGAATAAAGATTCATAAATATTTTCAAGAGTGTTTTTTGTTTCTTTTCTCTTGGTAAGAAAAAAAAGAAGAAATGTATAAATAAGACGTAGTACTTAGAAAATATTCCACCACCCTCTATATATATAAATATTTGGTTTACTTCCCTTTCTTTGCATGATATGTTATTCACATCTTTTTTCTGCCATCATATATATTCTTAATGGTCCATTAGCCTTTGTGAATCCTACTCAGAAGAACTTATTTCAATTCTCGAGAGAGAGAGACTTTCATCATCAAGACTTTTTTTGGGGTGCGTTTCGTTTCGTTTTATTCATCCACGGTATTAGGAGCAAGTTTTCTTGGAAATATAAGGGTGGGTTCTTGAGAAAAGAAAACTTTATTTTCTTGGGTTTTGGTTTCTTTCATAGTTTCTTTAAGAAATACTAGTAGAAGAGGATCATTTTTTTGTCTCCCAGATTGAATTTTCTTGTTTTAACTCGATCTTTTATTTTGGTGTGTTTTGCAGACTCCCTTAGCCATTCTGAGATAACCCTTTTCAGAAATGTCATCCATGGATGAAAAACACCAGGGCTTTTATTCTCATAAACTCCCCTCTTCTTCTCAGGTAACATCCTCTTTTTAACTCTCAACAGTTTTATCCTAATTTGTGCTTTCACTTTTCTGCGTTTGGTTCTTGTAGAATCACTTTAAATTCAAATTCCAAGTTCCCATGTTTTTTCATTGCAAAAACATTCATGAGCACATCAAAAGAAAAGGACCTCGGAAACATACAAAAAAAGCGAAAAAAGTCTGTACCATTACCATGTAAAGAATAATTCGAAAAATACAAGTGAAAAACAGTACGAGGACCTGGAAAATACTGTTCCACAACTCGTAATGCTTTTCTATTCCTATGGTCCCAAATAGCATCAAGAAAAGGGAAAAAGAAACAAAAAGGAAATGACGTTTTCTGATTTCTGAAGACATGTAATAGTAGTAATGAGTCACCAGAATTTTCGGGTTTATGAAAAAGGTGGCGGAGCAGTTGAAGGAACTATGGTCGATGGCGTTCCCCATAACAGCAATGAACTGCCTGGTCTACGCTCGGCAACTGGTTTCCGTTCTTTTCTTGGGCAGGCTTGGCAGCCTCGAGCTCGCCGGAGGATCCCTTTCTATTGGCTTCACAAACATCACCGGGTATTCTGTATTGGTAGGCCTTGCCTCAGGCCTTGAGTCAGTGTGTAGTCAAGCCTTCGGTGGCAAGAACTGGGATTTGCTCTCAATCTCTCTTCAACAAATGATTTTCATACTGTTCTTGGTCACCATTCCCATCGGTCTTCTATGGATCAATCTTGAACCGATCATGCTCTTCTTGGGCCAAGATGTAGAGATTACGAGAATGGCTTCAATCTATTGTATCTATTCTTTGCCAGATTTACTCACCAATACATTGCTACAGCCCCTGAAAGTTTATTTAAGATCACAGGGGGTCACAAAACCCCAGATGTGGTGTACATTTGTCGCTATGATATTCCACGTGCCACTCAACTATGTGCTTGTAGTGGTGATGGGGTTGGGGGTCCCAGGTGTGGCCATGGCTTCGGTTCTAACAAACCTGCATATGGTGGTGCTTATGATGGGATACGTCTATTTCTATGGAAGGTGGGAATGGAAATGGACGGCTGGGATTGGTGGGTTATGGGGTGGGGTGGGGACATTGCTGAAACTAGCAGTGCCTAGTTGTATTGGGATTTGCCTAGAGTGGTGGTGGTATGAGATTGTGACCGTGCTTGCTGGATATTTGCCTAATCCCAGGCTTGCGGTGGCTGCCACCGGTATACTGATTCAGACCACCAGTTTGATGTACACGGTTCCTATGGCTTTGGCTGGTTGTGTCTCTGCCCGGGTAAGTCCTTTGATTTTCATTCATCAACTTATTGTCTTTGCTTAGAGGTTGGAGATCAGATATTTGGAATTTGCTGCAGTATTTATGCTATTGATACGTTTACTGGTACATTTTGTGTGTATTTGTGCGTGTTTTTTAGTTCTTCCATTCATTGGAGTTTTGTGCATAGCGATGGGGATGATGTGGTTATGGTTAAAAACCTAGGGTTATTGTTAAAAACTATCATCTGCTTCGGTAGAGCATTTTTTCTAGAAATTCAGGCAATAATTCATTCTATTCAAGGATAGTGTTTGTAGTTCTCTTCTTGTGGTATTATATTCAGTTGTCATACTGCCTGGAGGTTATAGTTAGATTGTATCTTAGCCTATATTTGGATTGCTTAAAGTAAATTTAAGCTAAGATGTTTTCGAGCATTTCAACTGTACCATGTTCACTCTATATTGTCATGAAATTGGCAAAAAGGTTGTTTCTGGTTGATTTTCTTGAACAACTTTTACTTGTGTAATCTTTGACGCGAAAATTTCAGTTGTTTTGAGCTTTCAGTCATTTCAACTATGAGAGCTGAGTAGGAGACAATAGGATAATTAAATACAGTGGTTGGTCTTAAAGATTTTCTTGCATGATGAGAATCCAATCAATTATGCTACTAAGGCAATTTCTTCCTGTTTTGATAATATCTGAACTTCATTCCGCAAAACATTTGTGAACCAATGAGCTTTCCTTTCATTTGTATCAACTCTACAAACGAACACTCAAATTTTCTTGGATTTACTGAATAAGAATGGGTTTCTTGCTTTGATCTACTTTCTAAATTGGAGCTTGACAAAGCTTTGATTCAGTTGGATTGTTTAAATGACACGTCCTTAAACTACTGGCCATCACTGCAAGGCCTTGAAGATATTCATGACTTTCTTATTTTGTCCTTTGTTTGGGAAAGACATTATATTATACCATTTCAGCTAGTACTCGATATCTGATCTGAATATATCATGTATCTTAATTTCATAATCCGAACTTCAGCACATATTCCATGCTCCAATATGAAGATGTGTCGTGTCAGAAATTTTCTTGTATAATTAATTTTGTGGCTATGTGACTCTATGCATAATGACATAAAGCATTGATTAGATTAATGATTTTTGCAAAGTAAAGAGTTGGAAAAAGCTAAATGAAATTCTCCCTTTAAAGCAAAGCCCTTTTTCTTGGAAAAGATGTTTGGTTATATCATCTAATTAGATGATTAGTTGACACTCAGATAGGGGGGCACAGCTATTACTTCCTTTTTGACATGTTAGCAGAGATATTATTTGTTGGTTACACTTGTTTTTATCCATTACGCATGAATGTGTTCAAAGATTATATGCTTTTGGTCTGTTACTTTTATTGCATCACATTTCCACTTGCCGCCTTCTCAACTAGCTAGGACATACATATAATGTAATGGAATCAGACAAATCCAGTATGGGAAAGTGTTCCCTCTTCTATTGCCTCAAAAATCTCTTTGTCCAATTCCCTTCACTTTGAATTCTTTATATGGCCAACTTTTGTGGTGATTTATTATATGTGACAAAAGCATCGAATGAGCAAAAGTTTGACAATATTCACTTTGGCTTTCTCCGTTATTCACATATCTCATTTAGATTCTGGTTTTGATTGGCTAAAAGAACACCCACGCGACAGCCTATGGTTTGATTATTTCTTGGTACATTATTCTTTTGGAATGTATCTCAGTTAGTACATGTTATAATACAAGGTAATTTGGTGGTGGCAGGGCTATCTTTGGATGCAATAGTAGTGGTAATGGTACTGATGTTTCTCAAATTAATGTATTTCATTTGCCCTTTGGTCTTTATAGGTGGGGAATGAGTTAGGAGCTGGGAGGCCTCACAAGGCAAAGTTGGCTGCAATGGTTGCATTAGCCTGTGCATTTGTGATTGGAATCATCAATATCATTTGGACAGTGGTCTTCAGGAACAGATGGGCTGGTTTATTTACAGAAGATGACATGCTGAAAGCCTTAGTTGCATCAGCTCTGCCAATCATCGGATTGTGTGAGCTTGGAAATTGTCCACAGACCACTGGATGTGGCATCCTACGTGGAACGGCAAGGCCGGCCGTGGGTGCCCGAATCAACTTTGTTTCATTCTACTTCGTGGGCACTCCTGTTGCTGTTGGTGTAGCCTTTTGGCTTCACATTGGCTTCAGTGGACTATGGTATGGACTCCTATCTGCACAAGCTGCCTGTGCCATATCAATCATGTATGTAGTGCATGTTTGCACAGACTGGGCAGGTGAAGCTCAAAGATCCAAGAAATTAACCAGCTTGGAAATGACACAGAAGTATGAGAAAGATGAGGAGAGCAGGGAATCATTGATTGTTGGTGAATCAAAATGAGGAGATCATGAGTTGAAACTCCGTACCAAGAGAGAGAATATAGAATATGTTCATGAAAAGAATGGCAAATGTAAAAGTACATTTAGTGGCCTTCTAGATTCTTGTTTTATCTTTTAGAGATGTGATCAATCAAAAGTTGTTCAGTTTTGTGATTTGAAGGCATGGGGGATTTTGTTATTAAAACTCTCTTTTTTTTTTTTTTTTGGTTTGGTGTGGGGGGTTGGTATCGGAAAACAGAAAATGGTATATGGTGGCCCATAAAAATAGAGGGTAGACACCATTCTTGTTTGCTTTCTTTCTGTTAGTGCAAAATCAAAAGGTTGAACCTTCACCCCATCTTTCTTGTTGTTATGTGGTCAGTTTTTGCTTTCTTAATGCTTCATATGATTGATAATCCCTATTGAAATAGGGACCAGAGTGTCCCTTTTTATTGGTACTATTCCTTAGCCACATTTGAGAAAAGATAGGGTGGTGGTGATTCCTCGGAACAAGAAAAGACCTGGGAAAATGAAAATGATTCTCTGGTTGACTCATCCATGGCTAAAGCTGCATGCTTGCTTGCATGCTCTGAGGATAAGTAGTAGTACTGTTTTCCAAGAGCATGCAAGATTATGGAAATTATTTCCATTTCTATTTTAAGTGATTTGTTTGAAGTTAAATACTTTTGTTTTTTAAATTCATGAAAATATTTAGTATAAATTATTAAGTGCCTTGAAAGAAAATGTATGGAGGTCAAAGTGAGGTATTCTTTCAAATCAATTGGGAAGCAAGGGAGAGGAAGAAGTGTTAGATTTTGATTGATAAGAAGAGAAAGGACAAATCTTTAGGACCAGCGAATATGTGGATGGGGTTGAAAGATTTTGATACGTTAATGAGGGGTTGTTGTCAACAGTACAATGCACTTCTATTTCAGATGGTGAGTCCACCTTTGGGGATATTGGGGTTTAGATATTACTATTACCATTATGGGTCACCAGTTTTTGTCCCTAACTTTGATGGGAAGGTCTCAGCAATGAAAAGAATTTTGCACATCATTTTGTCAGTCTCCTCCTTCTCTACAACTTCCTCTATATTTTTCTCTTCTTCTTATTGAATATCTTGTCTAAAAATTGAATATCTTCTTACCTATAATATGTATATATATATAAATATACCTTTTAATATAGAGTTTCACTAATACACACCTTAAGTTAAAAGAATTATGTCCATTAAATCCCTTAAGTATCCAACTAAATAACATACTAATTATTTGATAAATAAGATTTAAAGTTACTCAATTTTTAATTAAATAAAAAAAATCAATTTTGAAAGAGTATTAAAATATTTAATAAATCATTCGTTAACATTAAAAGATGGGAGAGAATCACAAGAAGTCAAAAAAAAATGGAGTGCTGCAACCAAAATCTTTGAAAAGTTCCTTGTATAAATATAAATATCTGATCACAAGAGGGTGCTTGGAATCTGACAGTTCACTGTGCTCTCACTCAGTCCACCCAGGTCCAGGTTCCAGGGACCTCCTGTTCTTGTTCTGTAGTGATTTCTATTAACTTTTGCCATTTTAATTCATGGAATAGCTTTATTAGTACTGTTGATATCTCAATGCTACTATTTTACAGTGTGCTTTTGAAGCCATTCTTGGGGTAAAAAACACTTATTTTCTGTTTTTTTTCTTCTTCTTTTTCTTCAGAATCAAGGAAACGAACCTCCAACTGCTCAAATTTTTTCTAGTTCTTGTTGGAATAAATTGAACTGATAAAATTGCATTACATCAAGAGTCCTTCAAATATTCCATCAAATTCTGTTATCCATTCAGTAGGCTTTTTCTTACTTTCTCATTAACGCTACTATTCCCCCAGTAGGTTTTGCATAACATTACTAAATACCATCTGTGTTGGGAGGACTTACCCTTCAAACTCCCCGTCTCCCATGCATAGTTCTTTCATGTGTGTTTTCACCAGCTACTGCTTTACCTTCTTTAATTTCGGCAACTCTGATCTACCTAGAATTGTATCGAGTGATTCAATTTATGAAGAGGATTAAGCCATAAGCCATGAAAAATAACTTCAAATGAGTGAAAACAGCAAGTTTAAATGTGGACAAGGTCAGGAACATTCAGAAACAAAGAAAAACAATCCATTCAAGAATAGATATGCATGGTAGGAAAGTTATACATAAATCTATCAAGAGCAGGAATGCAATGCACCATCATGTTAAGTCAACCATCACTTATATAATAAAGACCTATCAAATTTGATTACCCGGTAAAGATACATCAAATTGATGTCCTGCCCAAGGGAGAAACTCAAGTCCCACTGACCCCACTAAATGGTGATTCAAAATAGATTTTACATTTTTGAAACCATGCCAATCTTGAAGATGATTTATGATAGCGAAAACAACCAGCAAAAAACATTTGCCTTAGCAAACAAACCATTTCAAAGACAGACTTCAAGATTTGGATCAGAGCTGGAAAGTGGAAACCAGTAACAGCCAAGACTTTTAAATGACTCACATAATCTTGCAATGTAAAAAAACTACGGATCAGAGCTTGTAATTGAAGCAAAGTTGTTGAATTGGGTGGCTGTGCCCCCATCCATCCTGTCCTGATGGGTGGAAAAGAGAGAAGATACAAAGTCCTTTCCAGTCATCTATCCACAATGTTGCAGCTCCTTTTTCTGGTGAAGAGAGTTCACCCATTGGCCAGAAGGGTGTAATAGAGGATGACACTGCATAATTGTTGCGATACATATGGCACTACACAGACTTGACAGAAAAAAGAATTAAACAGGTTATATATCCAAATTCACCAGAGGAAGCTAGAGTGTTCAAAGTGTTACCAAATAATTTCAACAAAATTGACGCAACGGTATATACACGAGAGACTAGTTAGTGTACTAGTCCAGACGAGAAAACGTTCAAATCCTTGAACAACCTTGAGTCCACAAGGAAAGAGAAAGAAACTCTGAAATATTATTGATAA
>JAOXNR010000028.1:13037990-13057791 GCA_028571225.1 Parsonsia alboflavescens
TATATATTTACACAGATCAAGAAAAGTAGTTAACGTAACTAATCTAATAATTTTAATTATAATTTTACTTTTACACATGCATTTAATTTATAGGAATAGTTAATAGAGTATATTGAAATTGAAAGTAGTAGATATTAAGAAGTAATTAATGAGGATAATTTAATCTTTTAATTCATAATTACCTCTCCTTAAAAAATAAATTGGATTATAATTTGGGACAAATAAAAAAAGAAATTTGGACCATCTTTATGGAATGGAGGTAGTATTATTTTTTATTCTGTGTCGTTTGTTTGTGAATCATATTTGTCATGATATTCTCTATTTTTGCCATAATACAGAAGACTCTAATGCTAAAAAGGAATGGGTATAATAGAGGCAAGAAGAAACACTGGAGGAAAAATAAAAGAAAAACTTGATAGATTTACATTGTCTTTGTCCAATGTAAGATCTTTATTTCTTCTTTCACAAACTTCTTGAGTGAAATAAAGCTAGAAAAATGAATTTTGGCCTCAAAACTAGGCTCAGAAATGTCAACTATTTCCACAGTTTTGGTTGCAGGGTGGTAGGAGAAGAAGGAACTCTCCTGGCATGCAAACAAAACTTCTCCATCTTCAAAAGCCTTCACAGAATGTACCACTTCATACAATTGTCCTATAGGGAGAACTGGACTCTTCTCTATCACCATTTCTTTGCACCATGACTTCTTCTCCCCATATTCACTCATCAACCAAACAACAATTTCAGATGGGGATGTGTTATCGCACAAATATAATCGATCCCGGAGAACTCTTACACACCCTGAACTGTTCTTGCTCAGGTCAGGAGATGGAAATGGTTTGAACAATTCTTTTTCAACATCAAAGCAAGAGATGAACTCAGAACCTTCAGTGTCATCTTCAATCCACCAGTGCAGATTGCCTTTCAGAAACACACCTTGTAAATGACAATTATATAGAGAAGCAAGATGGGGAACCTTTCTCCAGGTCCCTAGCCCAAGTGTGCAGACCTGACCCTCAGATTTGTATACTCCAGAAACTCTTACAGTCCTGAGATCATTAACTTTCCGCTCCTGGAATATCCTAACCACCTTGTACTGGCCGTTTAACTGGCCTAATCCGAATCCATATTCTACTATACTTGGGTAAGCCCCTTCTCCTTCAGCCTTGGCAAGATTGACACACTCTCTAGTAGTTGGATTGCAGACATAAACTCTGTCGTTCTCGGAGTCATTTAAGCAGATCAATCCATTGATGGAACCCAGCAGGGTGAGTCTGGCAGCTGGAATACATTTTCTGAGCTCGAATTGCATGGATGGATCAGATTTCGGATCCAATCCGATGATTGTCAGGCTCATCTTGAAGGTCAAGTATGGTGAAATTTGGTTCCCATTCGTGGGATTCGACGTGGTGAAGAAGAAGAGTTTGAGGTGATCTTGAGAGCTGCAACTTGATGAACTCTGGACTTGATACTAGCTCAAGGAATGTCTTGCAAACACCTCGACACTGACTGATAGCGTTAGGAGGGAGTCTTGAAAGAATATCAAGAATGATACGGATCTGGAAATTTAGAATAGGCTCTCTGTGTTTCATGTTTCTGTTTGAGAAAAATCTCATAAGTCAGAAAAGGAAGCAATATTGGCTATCCTCTGTCGGCTATGAGTCCAGTCTTTGAAATTGAGATTCTCACTCACTTTGACCTTTCTTTTCTATTTCTAATGGTGGTGTGGATCCAGCTCTAGGCATTGAAATGGTCTCCCAAACTCCCATTGGACATTTATTTTGATAACATCTGACTCAGATTCAAGATTTATAAAGTGAAAGAGGGAAAACTAATCACTCCGAACATGGATAGATTTGATTCTATTATATCACTTTGACCTTCTCCATCTCAAAGCTCCTTAGTGAAAGAACACTCGAAACATAGTCCATTGCTTCAATGCAAGGGGCAAGTTTATCCAGACCTTGGATTGTGTCCTTGCTTGCCCCAATCAAATCTCGAGCATCAAAAGTTACCAAAGTTTTCCTCTCGAGATGATAAGAAAGAAACCAATCGTCTCTCCACAATAGTAAGATTTCTCCATCTTTAAAAACTTTTATAATATGAACTACTTCATAGTAGTTCCCTATAAGATCAATCGGGTACTTGCTGATCACAGCTTCCTTCCTCCACGAGTTCTTGACTCCGTATTCCTTCATCGTCCATATAACAATGTCGAAATCTGATGTATTATCACAAACACAGAGTCTCCCCTGGTAAATATTCAGGGTCGCAAGATAAGCTGTGCCTGATAATTCAGGAGGAGCCGGGAAAGCATGAAACGACATGTCCTCAAGATCAAGACATGAAATTAACTCTGACCCTTCTTGATCATGAATCAGCCAATGGAGATTTCCATTCATGAAGGTTCCATGCTCCCGGCAATTATATAGAAATGGGGCATGCCCAAATTTTCTCCATAACCCTGTTCCAATTGTATAAACATCATATTCGGATTTGCAAATCCGGTTGGTGTCGTTTTTATCCCTCTTTTGAAAAATGCGAACCAAGTGAAATTTGCTTGATCTTGAGCTTAATCCAAATCCATAACTAGTGATATTTGGGAATACCCTTTTACCTTTGGGCGTTTCAAGAGTGATGCATTCTTTGGTTGCTGGATTCCAAATATGAATTGCATCGAACCCATATTCGAACTCGTTCATGCAAACTAAGCCATTGACGGAACCAATAAGGGTTATGTGCGTATTGGGTCGGACTTTTGGGATCTCCATTCTCTTTTCTGCAACATAGCGAAGGTCATGGTGATCTGAATCGTCTTCGACTCCAACTAGGTTCAGACAACCGAAACCTGGAGAATTGCTGTCTGTTCTGTTTATCAGCAGTTGAGCCGGTGATCTTTCGTGGTTTAAACGAACGAATTCGGGTTCCGAGATTGGTTTGTGAAAGGTCTTGCAAACGGACCTGCATCGGAGGATAGCCTTTGAAGGCAGTCTTGAGAGAATATCAGTGATAAGTGGCGATGGGAGATTGAAAAACAGATCCCGATCATGATCACTTTCCATTCTTGAAATATCCCTTATTTTCTTTAACAATTTTGTGATCCATAGAACATTGCAAATGCTATCCCCCTTATAGTGGACTGTCCTGCCATGGATCAAAATGGTCATGCTTACGTACGGGTGGATTTAGTCTTAGACTTTTCCTGGAACCCACGTAACTATATTTGAATTTTATACCAGGAGGACTAGTCTATGATGGACCCAAGAGCCATTGATTATCAGGAATTGCGTGTTGAAAAATCAAAATTTCCAATTCATAGTAAATCTTGCAAGATGTCAATCACTTAATCGAAAGGTTAATGCACCAATTCGTGTTCAAAAACATTTGCATACAAGACTTATTGCATGTTACACTTGAACTTGATGAGTAAATAAATAAATAAATAAATGAAGATGTGAAAGTGTAAGTATAGTTAAATGTCATTAGAAGATATTAAAAAGAAGACTGACAAATAAAGGGCAAAATGAGTAGTTCAATCATACTTTTCGCCTTGAAATAGGTAAATGATAATAATTTTGAAACAAAACTTCCTTTTTTAAACGACATTTATTTTGAAACGGAATAATAAATTTCTTGAGAATAATTTTCATAGGTTGCACTTAAGGAACATTTATTCGCAGCAGCCTATAGAAAAGGAATTTAGTTTATACTCCCTCCATTTCATATTAAGTGACAGTTAAAATTTTGCACACCAATTAAGAAGTTCTTATTTTTAGGTATTTTAAATGTAAGTAATATAAAATATCCTTTATCCTTCTTAATCAATGATGTATCTTTTAAAGAGTATTAATTATTTAGTGACTTGTTTTAGGAATACAGTAAAGGATAATCTTGAAAAAATCTCAATTAATAAGCCTTGATAATACAAAACTATACGAATTAGGGAATTGATCTTTTTATCTTCTAAAAAAGACACATTTATTTTGGAATGGAAGAAGTATTATCTTCTGAAGACTTTTGAAAGATTCTGACGTTGATTTTTGACCTGTGACAAATAAAAAAAGAAGGTGAAATGGTTTGCTTTAAAATTTAAATTCGGGTGTGAAAATGATCTTTTTAGAAGGCATCACAAGTTTTTCTTTTCTCTTTTGATATCAAAATCGTACTGTTTTTGGAGGTTTTCTCAACCAGCCAATTGAAGTTTATGCAGAGGTAAGAAAAAGGAACATTTATATCAGAAAAGAGAGGGTAGATTCAAGAAAATCTTCTTCATACTGTGCAAGTCTCTATTTCCCTAAAGCAATATCAATACAATTATGGATATTTTCTTCTCCAAGAAGGAGGTCAAGTTCATGGTTACAGAATGAGAAAGGACACCACATGTACCAAAATTAAGAACATCAAGAATAAATCGAACTACATTAATTTGGAGGATCACAGCCTCACTGGGAATCATGTCAAAGAATGAAAAAGAAACATTTTTAAAAAGACATGCCCATGAACAGAGATCGGAAAAGAACTTCCACACAGAAAAAACGATAATATACTCGAATTTATTTACAATTGCTTCTTACGAAATAATGCACTCTACCTACAAGCTGCAGCAAATACATAGTTGGCTTGCAAGAAACAAATTTTTGTAGTCATGTACTGTAAATACTGAAAAAAATTACCATACTGCAAACCTTTACATTGGGTTTGATCACTCCCAGAAAAAACAGTTCCAATTGCTTGAGACGGATTTCATTTTGGACCTAGAAGGGATGAAGATGCTCTTTCCATGTTCTTGGCTGAAGCAGAAGAAACCCCAGCAGTTTGGAGTGAAGATGAAGATGAAGGAGCTGGAGCTGAAGGTGCAAAGGTTGAAAGAGCACTTATACTACTACCAGTAGTAATGCTAGCCCCACCTACAGATCCTTCTATGACTGCTTTAGGAGCAGGTGGTTTACCGATATCAGTAATGCCTTCTAGCATCTGAACAACTTTGCCCATCATGGGCCTCTGAGATGGTTGTTCTTGGATGCACCAAAAGCTTACTTGAATTGCCCTCATCACTTGCTCCAAATCCATTTCATTTCTGGAAAGCCTTTTATCAACAATGGCCTCAATATTGCCCCTATCAAACTCTTCATAAGCCCATAATGAAAACTTTTTCTGATTGGTTTCTGCTGAGACTTCAAAATTCCTTTTCCCACTCACGATCTCTAATAATACCATTCCATAACTGTACACATCTGATTTTGAAGTTATTGGAAGATTAGCAAGCCATTCAGGAGCCAAATATCCCCTTGTTCCTCTTACACTTGTCAAGGTGCGATACCTGTGGTCTTTTGGGTTGATAAGCTTTGCAAGTCCAAAATCGGAGACTTTGGCATTGTAGTTTTCATCCAAGAGAATGTTTTCTGGCTTTATATCACAGTGCACAATACAGTCTCGGCATTCCTCGTGAAGATATGTGATCCCCCTTGCAGTTCCCAGGGCAATGTTGTAACGACTATCCCAATTCAGAAACTTTCCTGATCGCTCCTCTGCAGAGAAGAGGAAGTTGTCAAGAGAACCATTTTTCATGAACTCATATACAAGAAGCCTGTGACGTCCTTCAGAACAAAATCCTATCAATCTCACCAAATTCAAATGGTGGGTGCTGCTTATGGTAGCAACCTCCATCCGAAACTGTTTTTCACCTTGCTCAATTCCCTCCAACTGCTTCACAGCAGCAACAGTTCTGTTAGCAAGAACACCCTTGTAGACAGCACCAAATCCACCTGCTCCAAGCTTTTCTTTGAACCCCTTCGTGGCACGATGCAATTCTTTATATGAGAACTGGACAGGTGCCCCTGAAGCATACTCAAGAAGTGCATATTGTGCTGACAATCCCCCAAACTTCGGACTATTCTTAAAGCACCACCACCACAATCCACCCTCGGCTAAAATCAAGCAGAAAAGTGTAACCAAGACCACAACTACTACTATCCAGGGCTTCAATTTCCAACCACTCCTTGCAGTGTCAACTGAACCAGCAGGAGGATTAGGCATTGGTTGCCCACAAATCTTGAAAAATGAAGTGCTAGGAACTGCTGGTGACTGATAACCACTTATAAAATTTGACAGTTTTTGGTAACAAAATCCGGTCCCATCAGCCAATGAAGTTGATCCAACACAACCAGAACTTAAAAGACAATTTGACCTACAAGGTTGAAAACCAGCAGAGAAAAGCTCTGAAATATACTGAGAAGGATACGTTAGTAATACCGTATGATCCAACTGCAACATCGTCTGATTCCCTTGACAAGTCTGAAGCTCCACTTTCCTCTTACAACCTTTCCTACTGTCTCTCGGATCAACCAGCTCAAAATTCTGAGATGGACAACCACATACTGGCCCCGTTTCATTATAACTACAAATCCCTAAATTTCCACAATATCCAAACACCAGACACTGATCACTCAAAGCAGACCATCTAAGAGTTTTGGTCCCACTCCCTTTTGGGGAGCTATAGATCCTCAAATTACCATCACTGTCCAACTTCACAAACCTGAATATATTGCCTTCCTCTGCATAATCACTACTATAAGCCAAACTCAAAGGGTTCGGAAGCTTAGGATCAGATAGGGTAATTATCCCAATTGGCAAAATGTATAAAGTGGGTAAAGTCAAGTTTATAGAAGAGGATGAATTCAACCCAGAATTGTAATACTGAATACTCTCAGTTCCATTCCAAAAAAGACTTAAGTTTCCATTAGATAACAGGCTAAACGAATACAACCCATTTCGCAAGACTCGATTTCTAGTGAAATTTTGATTTGGGACAATAGAATCAGTTGGATTATCAAATGTTGACCAAATACTCGAACCACTACCATTCTTGAGGGCAAAATTACCTGAGTCATCAAGGGCAGCCAAGGAAACGCCTTGACTAGCCGTGGACGACTCCCAGACAAGGGAGTTGGAAGAGCCATTCCGGAGCACAAGATTCCCATTTGAAAGCAGCCCAAGAGTAGCGGAGGAGTCAACAGCGCCGCCGTTGGGGGCAGTGGTGGCACCAGCTATCCAGATAAGAATATTTGGATTATTATCATAAATAATAGCAGCAAAATAATCTGAAGTAACTCCAGTTGGGTCCTTAATGAAGGACAGAGAGAAAATATTATCCGGAGAAGTCCACTTGGAATTCTGGTCGGAGGCAGACAAAGTTGAACCCAATTGAACATCAGCTGCTAATCCAGTAGAAAAGCTTATGATGGTTATAAAAAGGATGAAAATTGATGAAAAGGGGCCTCTCATTTTTTAGATTCTACGAGCTTCTGGGTTAATTGTTTCTTGCTATTTAGAAATGAATCTGCCACAACTTGTGTGGTATTTGGATTGGAAATGTTGGGGAACGGTTGGCCACCAGAAGAGGACTGGCATCTAGATTGGCAGCAATGAAAGTGGTGGCTATGAAATACAGGTTTTTGCCCGGTTGGTTGGGGCAAAAGAATGGACAGGAGACTTTTCTGAAGCTTGACAATGAACAGAGAGCAGTTGAAGCTTCGTAGGAGAGAGTTCTGATTGTTCAAAGGGTTTACAAATGCATTATTGGAGCAAGGTTGGTCCTTATAAGAAATGATCATCTTATTTATTTCTAATATACTACAAACATAATTCATACCAACTGGAACTTAGAAACTTGATGGACAAAAATGTAACAAGATTGGTATTTATATGTTTAAATTAAATTTTTTTATAAAGAAATAAAGAGATTTTTTTTTAATATTATATCTTGTTGGGGAAAGATCAACTTTATTATTGGTTTGTATATGACTAATTTAATTAAAAACACTTCAACTAAATATTTATTTATTTATTTTCTTAAAAAAAAAATCATTTGACCTCAAAACTTACAATCTCCACTATCACTCCATTCATTAAAATATCTCTCAAGAGACCTAAAATTCCATGTTACTAAAGAATAAGAATGAATATTTACACAATTGAAGATGTGATTTAATGGTGGAGATCATTTGAGTAATTAAGTTTTTCCATGTTATAAAATTGAATGTCGAATGTCATTTTAAATAAAGATGGATGAGAATTTTTAAATTTAATTAAAATTAATCAACTCTTTTTTTTAATTATTATACCCGATGATGAGATTATCAGTTATTGTGGTAATATGATAAAAGTTAACGAGATGTAATTTCTTAAATTAAGAATGCCATGAAATTTTAAATTTTCAAAATCATTTAATTAAAAATAAAATGTCAGTGCACGCATGGCCACATCAGCAAGTTCTTGAAGCACACATGTGTCCGGGAAGTCAAAAGTTGAATTTGTCAAACAAAATTACTATGTCAATCTTCCAATGTATAATGCGATGTCACGAGCTTTGATTGTATGGGATGGATGATGAGAGATTCTCCAGGTATCAAAACTTTCCCATTTGAGTAATCTTCATGTAATTTTACCTCAAATTTTTTTTTATTCTTTATTATAAGTCAGTGATCTTAGTTTAATGGATGTATTTTTGGCTTCGGATTTTAAACATCCATGTATATTTTTGCATATATATTTTATCAATAAAATATTTTAAAAAAATATTAAATTCTAAGATTATTTTATCTAAATCGAATAATATATATTATTTTATTGAATAGTATAGAAGATGATGTATAAGAAGTAATACAATATCCAGAGTCTGTATTTTTTTTCACCCTAGGTTTACCCTTGTTCTCTCCTATTCCTAATGCTCTTTTCCAATAAAAACATTTTAGGAAAAGAAAATTTACCTTAATATTAATAAAATGACTACAGTTAACTTATAATTAAAGACTGATAGAGTATAATTTAAAACATGATACTAATATAATTGGGCCCTCAAACATAATATAATTTCTTAGTATATTATTTTATCGTTTTCTTTTTCTATAAGGTATATCAATTTTGTAACCTTCTTAAGGGTAAGTTAACGATAGTTTGATCCTTAGTTTTCTGTATATATGACGTAATTTAATTTAATTTTTTAAATAATTTGTTTTGATTTACATCAAAAAAAAAAAAAAGGACTGAAAAGTCTTAATTTTGATTGACCAACGAAACTGAGACGAATAGAAAAGACTAATACCAGCAGTACTAGTCATTAGTCAAACTACACTTGTAATATTTCCAAAAGAAGACAAACGACAGACCAAGTCCGGTCTCGAACAAATTTATGTCCAAATGACATGGTCCAACATTTAATGAAAATACTTGATTGAGCCAGAAAAGAAATTATAATAAGAAGGGATACATAATTATGTAATAGGAGATATGGACATTATGAAAGAATGGTAGTAAGAAGGTAATCATTTATTTTCTCCCATATGTTACATGATTTTTGTCATTTTCTGTTATATCAATAATCATTATCTTTTGCATTTTTTTTTAAACAAAATAATATATGCAAAAGGTAAAAATTATTTTAAGAAAATCAATTAATCTCTCCACATGAAAAGTCATATCAAGACTATCCAAGGCAATTGTTGTGCCTTTCATGTAATACTTTTTAGCCTTTGTGATTTGATTTTGAAGGAAATTTGTGATGTTAGACTTTCTAGAACTATGCATAATTGGTAATAAATATAGTTTTTTCCCATCTTGAATAACTAGGTCAAGGGTGTAACTTTGACATTTTAAATTACTTAGTAAAATTTTAATGAGTAAGGGAAAAAAAAAAAGGATTCTTTTGTTGAATTTTATTGAAAATATTGTATTTCATTATGATATTCAAGTTAAATTTTGTTGTGTCAAACCTTGCAAGCATAGTGATAAGTAACAACATTTAGGATCAGAAGGCCTTGAGTTTGAGACACGATGAGACTAGGTGGAATGTCACTGATGATCCTTGTAGGGAGGGATATAAGGAGGGTTAGGGAAGGGATACGTGTAATGAAAAAGAGAGTTAAATTTCATGGTATCAAGTAAAAATACCTAGGCCAAATAGTAATAACTCATTAATAGTTACTTACCTTAGCATTGAGAAAATACATCTAAAGTCAAAATCAACTATTTTTTTAAAAAATGTCCCTTCGGAATACTCTAATGGATGGAGTGGCAAGTATGCATATCAAAGGTTTCGAGTTTGAATTCCACTAACACCCTAATGAAGAGGTGAAATATCGAGGTGCATTCAAATTGATAAGGACACCGCTAAAAAAAAAAACATATTTCAAAAAAAGAGTTATTGTACTATTCAGTCCTCAAACTTTACCCTTTTGGACATTTTGGTTCTTATAGTATATATATATATATATTTTGCATTTATCATCTCTAAACAATTTACGATTGACTATTTTAATCTTTTTGATTGAATTCTTGAAAAAAAGCTCAAAATTTGTGGTCAACGACCATCTAACCATCGTATGAGGGTAATATTGAAACATCACTATTTGACAAAAAAAAAAAAAAAAAACTAAAATTGTCTTCAAGCTTCTGTTGGGATTATCAAAATCTTACAAAGCATTTCAATTTTACAAAGCACAAGAACAAAAAATAAGGAATCGAGCAAGACCCACAAAGTAAAAGGAGAAATTATAATCAATCAAAAGCTAATTTTTCACAAAATCCAAATCCCTCTTCTTTGTACTTGGCACCAATTGCTATCCTTCATCGGCCTGCCTTGCCGTGCTTCCCAATGGACTTCTACTGGTAGCCCATCAACCAAAATAGTGTTGTTTCCCTTGAACTTCCATCTCAGATGCTTTACCTGCATCACTGGTTTGCTATCTATGAGGATCACAAGAGAAGGATCGTTAATGGTTGCCGTATCGCATTCAATCGGAATATCGTTTACCTGCCCCTTGTCACAAAATTGAGCCTTAGCATTGTAGAATTTCTTTCCAAAAATGTGTTCTCTCTTGGCAACAAAAACTGCAGTTCTAGAAGAAAGAGGACTGCTTGGATTAATGTTCATATTTGGGATGCAAATTTTGTAGAGGAAAAATCCCAATATAAGTTAATTGTCCAGGAGCCAATATCTAAGCTTCTGAAACCTTTCCTTTTGAAAAATAGCCATAGTATGACATCAAATTTGCAGAGGTTTTGGTTGTTGGAATTTTGAATCCCAACACTTACTCCTGGGCCCATCAAACTCTTGGTCCATGTAATGTTAATGAAACAAGGAACGCCTTGTAATTGACCATGATAGATGACACTAACAAGATTTTGGGTAACTCTACTACTTGCATTTAATGATGAAGAAGAGAATCAGCAACCTGAACTCTACTTTAGTTAAAACAAGAAGGAAAATCCCTCATATTTCTCACAAATTTCCCACCTTAATTTCTCCGCCAAATAAGTTATCAAAATCGGGGATAGGAGTTTCAAACTCAAACCAGAAATTGAAAAATGGGATTTGGAAGAACCACCATCAACTAGCCATTAAAATGACAGAATGACAAAAACAGGAAAATTTTTTTTAGAAAATTGAGAAAAAAGAATTCTGGGGTAGATTTGTTTTGCAGTTGTTGGTTTCCCATGGAAGAAAGTAGAGGGGAGGTGAGGAATCGGAGAAAATTACATCAGCTACCAAGTGATGGGAGGGAGATAGTGAAGAAAATAAAAGAAAGAAAAAAAAATGGGAAAACTGGTTGAAGAAATCGAAAATCAGAGAAATTGATGAACAGGAGGAAAAGGGAGGAGAAGGAGAAGACAGAAAGGCAAAGAGGAAAGAAAATGAACAGGAGGGTTTCTGTTGATTTGTGAAGAAAAAAGGAGTGAGGAGATAAGAGGAAGAAGAAGGGATCAGAAAAGGAAAGAGAAAGCCCAGACCTATGTTTGCAAGTCACGCATGGAAGAGGTGAGAGAGATGAGGAGGATGAAGATGTGATTTTTTATTTTAAAATTGATAGTCAACTGTAATGTTCCAATATTATCTCTCATAAGTTGGTCAGATGCCGTTAATCACAAATTCATAAAATTTTTTCAAAAATTCGGTTGAAAGGATCAAAATGATCAATTTTAAATTATTTAGTTATGATAAAGGTAAAAAAAGAAAAACTTTATGAATCAAAACTTCCAAAGGGTTAAAGGTCAAGTATTGAATAGTACAATAACTCTTCAGAAAAATTATGAGAAAAAAAAAAGAAGATTTTTTAGCCCCCCCCCTTTTTTTTTGTAAGCTTTCATTATATTTTGAAAAAGAGCCAAGTAGAACTCTAGTCCACAAAGATTACCAATGGAGCAATTGAGTCCCAGAAACTACTCCCTTTTTCACTCAATATAAGTTATCAATTATCATTTTGTAAAAAATTGAGGTAATTTTTTCTCTTAAAATACCCTCTAATCACTTTTTTAAAAAATGTGAACATTATTTTATGAGTATATTATTAAAGGGGTAATATAAAGGTGGTTTTCGACTCTTCTATATATTTTTAATATCATATTTTACACCATCAATAATAAATAGATACCAATATTTTTGTAAGTCAATATTTATAATTTATTTGGATTGACTTTTCTTATTACTAAATATAAGTTATTAATATTAATTTATTAGGTATTTTACTAATTTTTTTTACTATATTACTCTTGTCTCCTTCTTTTCATTGATTAATAGTGTTCTTGGTTTGATTAAAATTATAAATAGAAAGATTTCAAGGAAAAAAAAATTATAATAATTTTGATAAAATCACGGTTAGTGAATTATAAATAGTGACAAAGAAAGAATATTTCATTAATAAAATCCTAAAAAAATATACTTAAAACAAAATGAGTACTCGATCTTTATCGAGTAATATATTATTTTATTTGATGGTGCAGAAGATGTCATAAAATATCCCCAGCCATAGTTTCCCACTATTTGGTGCAAGTTTGGTGCGCCTCTCAATTTGAAAAGGTTTATATAAATTTTTTTGTCTTCAGTTTAATCAAAAGATCACTTTTCTCCTTTTTATGTGTGGTGGGGGGTGGGGGGGGGGGGCATACTCCAATACTTATAAGTCACTTGGGTTAATATTCATTGTTACTAAATATAAATCATTTTATTAGTTTATTAGGCATTTTATTGAATTTTTACTATATTATCCTTGGCTCTTTCTTTTCTTTAATGAAGTTTGTTAGTTTGATTAAAAACATAATGGGGAAAAAAAAAATTCCCTATTCATCAAAATTAAATATTCCATTTTGACTTTAACATATTTTAAGAAAATAATTTGACTTAGTTGATTTGTAAGATGTCAATTTTCTTAATAAAATTTTATTTAATTTAATAAATAAGATATTCATTTTCAGATGGAGGAAGTATTATCTTAATTTTGACAAAATAGTATTCCTTCCTTTCGTAATTGAATGTCCACATTTCTATTTTGAGTTGTTTGAAAATGAATGTATCATTTCCAAAATTAATTAATTTTTTTTTATAAAAAATTTGATATTGTTAAGTGTATAATGAATTAAGTCAATTCATTTTCTTGAAATTTATGCAAATCAAAATGGACATTCAAATCCAGACCGAGAGAAAAGATTTAGTAATTTATAAACAGTGTTGTTTGATGGAGAAATATCCTTTACAAGACTAAGTTAAAAAATATACTCCCTTAATTTAGAATTAAATATATTTTTTTTCATTTTGGATTGTCTAGAATTAAAAATCTTATTTCCTAAAATAATAAAAAAATTTATTAAAAAAATTGACAATTTAATGTATTTATAAACCAAGTCAATATGTTTTAGTGAAATACCTGTAAGTTATTCAATTCCGAGCCGAGTAAGTAATTCTTAATACAAAATAATCTCATTGAATCTCAAGATAAAAAGAATAAACAGCAACCCCTATCCATGAAATAGCAAGTAACCCTGCGGACTATTATCTTCTTTACAGGCTAAAGAATTCTTCATTGAAAAATATTATCCACAACTGGACTACAATAAATAAAAGGGGAATGGAAAAAAAAAAAAAAAAAAAAAAAAAAAAAGACAAATTGAAGAAGTCAAAAAGAATTCATCTCCAGTGTACAACTCCTTTTCTTCTTCATTAACTTCTTCGCAGCTTCAACAAATATTTTTCCTTCTTCCCCATCACCGTCAAAAGCCTCCACCACGACTTCTTCCGTTTCCTCCGCCTTCTTCTTCCCCTCATCAACCGGCCCGATCACCACCAAAGTTGCCCCTTTCATGACGGAATCCGATTCCGGCAACTTCAACTCTTGTGCATACCACATCTTCATCCTAAGAGCAGGCAGTTTAGTCCTATCCAACCACATTTCCTCATTCTCGATCTTTTCCAAATTCATTGATTTCCTCAACTCCTCTATTTGCCCACTGTTCATAGAAAGTGTGCCTTGATTACTTTCATCTACAATCATCAAGTTATTGAGCTTTCCCCGTTCATTTAACGTTTTTTGTATCAGAAAGTGCCTGGCGGATGCTGCTATCAAGCAAGAAATTGTCCAAACAATCCTAAGCTTTAGCTCATCATTACCGATCCTCGAATCTCGATTTTCCGATGGCTGTGGGATTTGATCACTGTCATCTCCTTTGCTGCTGCTGCTATAATTTCCGTTTTTTGTTATTGATTTTGCCCCTAATAAAACACATCTCTGAATTTGAGATCCGAATTCTGCTTTCCACTTCAACGAACCCGAATTCATTTCACAATTACCGGACTTGGGAAGATTAATTACCATACTTTTGACATCTTTGAAGGGCTTCAAAACTTCATGGGGCAAGTAATATGTATACCCATCATCAGAATCATCACAGGAACAGGATTTGGACTTGAGCAATTGACGCAGAAGACGAACGGGTTTACCAAGCACTCTGCCGACTAATTTCTTGAGCGATTTCTTCTGTTCCTCCTGGGACTTTTTAGTTGGATTCTGGCAAGGAATAGAGAGTATAACAGTGTCGATTTCTGGGATAATGGAATTGAAGCGCTTGCAGACAGCCATAGATGAACACAGCGATTTCGCATCGTGGACCCTGTTGAAGATGCAAAGCACAATAGGGTCTGGTAAGCGATCAAAATGATCTATTTCTTCGGAGATTGAATTCATGTTTTTTCACAGCAAATCTGTACAAACTGGACGAAGAACAAAGATAATTCTTAGAGAGATAAAAAGTGGACTCAATCTGATAATACTTATAGTATTGCAATGGCAAAAAAGGTTTTCTTTTTTGGGAGCTGGTTGTGTCTGGGTCGCCAGACCGGTTCAACCATTGATTCAAATTGACCAAATAAATTAGATAGTACTCTCACGAATCGTTATTTTATAAAAATTAAGTTAAATTTTTTTTTCAAAATATTCTTTAATTACTCTTTTAAAAATTTAAATATCATTTTATAAATATATTATTAAAAAGATAATATATAAGAAATTATAATTAGTAACATGAAAAATTAATTAATATAACTTAATATTGTATTATATATTTAGTGAAAGTTTATAAGTAATAGTCACGTAAAAAGAATATAAAGATGAAAGGCGTAATTACTTTGCACTAAAAGTGAGAAAATATTTTTGAACTCAATTCATCATTTATTTAAGATAAGTATTATCGGTATTTGTTATAATTTGTCACCTTCAAGGGTAAAGATATCGAGTGGGGCTTGTATTAGTGATAAATCTACTTGGTATCCACTGTCAAAAATTCCAAATTTGAGACCCCTGACAGTAAGGGACAGTGCTTCCCTCCTCTCCCTCCCCCTCCCCCTCCCCCTCCCCAAAAAAACAAAAAACGTTTAAGGACAAAGATAGTGTTTAGTATGAGCTGAAAAGAAAATTAAAAATGGCATATTTTACTAGGAAGGAAAATTGAATTTGATATTATAACTTAATTAATGAATGAATGAATTATGAGATTTAATAATTTATAAACAACAAAAAATGCAGATAATAATAATCATGTAAGTCGGTTCTCATTGGTTTGGTTGAACCGGAATGACCGACACTCCCTTGAAAGAAAGAAAGACAGGATTGGAGAGTTCTAGAGAGACAAAGAAGAGTACACGTTTTTATAAGAAGAGGAAGAAAGGTGCCATTGTTGACTTTGAAAACCCCATCCATGGTTTGCAGACAACTGATTCAGCTTCCCGTGCTGCCCGCCGAGTTGGTTTAGTTTGACTATGTTAAAAAAAAGTTTGATTTAATATATTTTAACAATAATATTATCAATTCTTTTATCTAATTTTTACTATTTTAATAAATGTAATATTTAGTTTTGAATAACTCAAAGTAAAAGTAGAAATAGAAGTATTTTAATTTTGTATCAAGAAAATAATAGAGAATAAATTTAAATAAAATATTATAATATTATGCATTAGTAATGTAAAACTACTCATATTTGAGGGGAATGGTTTTGACTCTAAGGAGCAGCGCGTCAACTTTATCTTCCCCATTTTTATTTTTTTAAACGAACCTTTTAGTTGTATTTTAGTTTCAACTTGTGTTTTTTCGTTGTATAATAATAATTTCAAACAAATAAAATATTTATGCTCAATGTGTTTGAGGAAATTTTAAATGAAAATATTTGTGTAGACATATTAATGAAGGTATTAGTTTTCAAAAGAAATGAAAGTAATTAATAAGAATAAAATGTAGAACATTGGGAGAAAACTCATAGGTGACTGACTATATATTTTATGGACTAAATGTATCAAAATATTATACCGCATATCATTTCATCATAAAAATAAAAGAAAGTGTATCCAAATGGAAATTTCATGGCATCATCTGCACTCTGCAGCACGAAAAATAGAAATATTCTTTGCAGTAATTATTTGTCCTCATCCACAATTAATTTTGAATATATCTATAGGTTTTTCAGATGGTTAAATTATTAATTTAGTATCTTCTTGTTCATGCTGTTATTGTCACCGTGCATATATGGCGTCATCGCATACTTAACCTGTATGGCTGTAATTCCATTTCTTGGCCATTGCCATTGCCATTGCCATTACCATGTTGTTTAGAATGATTGAAGACACTTTCGTTCTCTTTAGTCCAATGCCATTTTCTGTCATGACTTGCCAATTTGAACAAAGAGAGAATCAGATTCGACTCTGTATATCAGGTTTTCAGAAAATTATTTATACTTCACATTGTCTGTATTTCCAACTCGATCGTGGTGCCATGTTTTCCAAATATAAATACAGTTCAAACAGGATTTACTTAGACACCAAACCTTGATCAAATTCTTTCTTCATCTACTAATTAAGTAGAAAGAAAGAAAGCATGGATTCTATCTTGATACTAACACTAGCCATTCTCCCTTTCACTATATCACTCCTGTTCTTGATTCGGAAAAGGAGCTCTGCTGGAAGCAAGAATGTTCCACCCGGATCAACCGGATGGCCGATGCTGGGAGAAAGTATACATTTTGCGTTGGGCCCTCAAAGGTTTGTTAAGGATAGAATGGAGAAATACTCCCCAGAAGTGTTCAAAACCTCCTTGTTGGGAGAAAAAATGGCAATCTTTTGTGGTGCACAAGGAAACAAATTCCTCTTCACCAATGACAGCAAACTCTTGACTTCATGGTGGCCACAATCAATGAAGAAGGCCTTGTTGTTCCCTGAATTTGTTGAGAATTCATTGAAGGAAGTTTCTGCTTTAAAAAGGAGCTTCCTCCATGATATTCTCAAGCCTGAAGCACTCAAGCAATACATTCCTGTCATGGATGCTATGGCACGGGAACACATTGAAACAGAATGGACACCTCATAAGGAAGTGAAGGTTTTTCTTCTGTCGAAAAAATACACATTTGATTTGGCATGTAGGCTGTTTATGAGTGTAGTGGATCCTGCAGAAATCAAGAAATTGGCTGATCCTTTCCACCTTGTTACAAATGGGATGTTCTCTGTTCCAATTGATCTGCCTGGCACGGCTTATAATGGTGCAATTAAAGGCGGCAAGCTGGTGCGCCAAGAACTTCTGAGAATCATAACAGAGAGGAGAAAGGAGATGAATAGGGTGGGAAACGGAGAGGCTACAGGAGGCCGAGACCTCTTGTCTAGAATGCTTCTCGTGAAGGATGAAAATGGAGAATTCTTGAGTGAAATGGAGATATCTAATAATATCATTGGACTGCTGGTGGCCAGCTATGAGACCACTAGCACTGCAGTCACCTTTGTCTTGAAGCACCTTGCTGAGCTTCCCCACATTTACAGTCAAGTTCTCAAGGGTAAGCAATTTCAAGAAATTAAAATTGCTGGTAGATCATGATAATTTAATTATATATATATATATATATATATATATATATATATATTGCATATTGAATTGCATGAATTTCACAGAACAAATGGCCATTGCCAAGACAAAAGGACCTGATGAGTTGTTAACCTGGGAGGACATTCAGAAGATGAAGTATTCCTGGAATGTGGCATGTGAATCATTGAGGGTAACTCCACCCGCCCAAGGAGCCTTTAGAGAAAGTATAACTGATTTCACCTATTCTGGATTCACTGTTCCAAAGGGCTGGAAGGTAATTTTATCTTGACTAAAAATGAACCCCAAAAAACAGGAAAAAAGAAAAAAACTGTTGCAAGCACTGAAAATTTTTCTCAAACATGTAATGTGCAGACATTCTGGACAGTGCATTCGACGCACAAAAATCCCAAGTACTTTCCCGATCCTGAGAAATTTGACCCTTCAAGATTTGAGGGAAGCGGACCTCGGCCCTATACCTTTGTGCCGTTTGGAGGTGGTCCTAGAATGTGTCCTGGGAAAGAGTATGCTCGCCTAGAAGTTCTGGTTTTCATGCATAACATAGTTCGAAGATTTCAACTGGAAAAATCAATTCCAAACGAGAAAATTATCTTCCATGCCTCGCCTGTGCCTGCGAAAGGCCTCCCAGTTCGCCTCCATCGTCATGAAAAATAATATTTCAATTATTCCCATTTATCATATGAAAGCAGCCAACTATTGTTAATTTGTTATGTTCCTAAAAAAATAAAGGGCTCCGTCAGCCTCTCGGGTTTTATGGTTTCTCAGCTTCGCTGGTTAATTTCCGGATGTAATTTTCTATTCTAAATCTTTATGCATAATCATTTAAAATCATTGGATAAAGTCAATGTATACCAATATTTTTCTTGGGACTATGTCGTCTCGGTGGTAAATGTGGGTGTGGAATATTCAATCCCATCTTTCATGACACCAAACAAAATAATATATAGGATCTGGATATCGTGTCATTATTGTGCTAATAAAATATTAACAAGTTCTTAATTATTATTTTTTAATATATTTTATATATTAAAACTTAAAAATATAAGTTAAATCTTAAAGGAATTTAATCTTTTATGATATATGTTAAATTTTTATTGGTTTAAAATGACATATAATTGTGTAACATTAGATTCTAATCCTAATATATATTCCCCTTGACCAAGTGTTTTTAAGATTTAATATATTTTGTTAGGATTTTATTAATAAAAATATATTTACTAAAAGACAAACGTATATTTATTATTGGCAGCATAAAACAATTAGAACCGTAAATGTGGGGGTGTAGATTCAAACTTGCATTAGCCGTAATGTTTTCTCCTTGAGTATTCTTCTTTCTATTTTGATAGATTCAAAATTAAATGCCTAAATTTTTAACAATAAATATATATCAAATTAAAACTTTTATTTCTAACATCCTTAATTTAAAATATTACATCCTACAAACTTATAAGTTCCAATACTCATTATATAATATGTGTGTGTGAATATATATATATACATGGATTTGGTAAGATACGTTCCGGAGAGCGCCTTAATGAGCGCTCCAATCGTTACCGTAATGGAATTTTTACTCCGCTTGGTTGGCTGCATGGGCACTATAGCAAAAATTCCATTACGGTAAC
>JAOXNR010000028.1:13057891-13078372 GCA_028571225.1 Parsonsia alboflavescens
TACTAAAGCTAATTAAACTAGGAAATAAAAATCAAGCAAACTATTAAAACTTCCTAATCAAACTAGGAAACTATTTCTTTTATTTCTTTGACTTAGCTCGGTCCAATTGCTCCAGAAATATCTCGGACACTTGTTCTACATCCAAAATCCTAGCTGTTCTGATTATTAGTTTGAAGAGTTAATGCCAATTTGCTCTCCAGAACTGTAGGGCTTTGTCAATTAGTGCCCATTTTCTTAATTTTGAAAATCAGGGAAAATTCTAAAATGTTAAAATATGGGCTTAGGCCTAACTCAACCCTAAAAGCTAGCTCAAGGGCGAACGATTGCCTAAGGCCCTATATACTATAATCACACACAAACACAAACAAACCGGACTTTGATACCATGTTAAAATATGAGTTTGGGCCTCACTCAATCCCAAAAGCTAGCTCAAAGGGGGAGGGAGGATTGCCCAAGGTCCTATATACTACAATTGGCCTTTATACAAACCCGACGTGGGATTCTCAACAAATGTCAAATAATTAATTCACAAATTTTCACCCATTTTTCCTAAATTTTTTTGGATAACAAATCTGTTATTTCCAAAAGTACCCGTAAATCATCCATTCTCTGGAAATAATTCATCTCTTTCTTTATGGTCATAATTCATTTCCCTTAGTAAATAAAAATTCCAAATCATCTTTCAAACCGTATTAATTTTTTTTTTTTTTTTTTTTTTTTTTTTTTGAGAGAGAACCAGATCACTGATCTCCATTAACCTATGTGGTAGGAAGGTAGCCACATAGAACCGGAAGCAATGTACACACTGATAAATGCTTCCAGAATAAATCTTATATCTCAAGAAATTTAAGATCAAGAATAGGGGAAAAAAGAAAAGGAAAACTACAAACACCATCACTTGCAGATTTTAGCTTCGAACTCCATCAACAAATATCATAACCATTCCTCTGAACACTTCGGAATCAAAACAAGAAATACTGCAGAGGTCATAAATTTCTTTTTGAAATGAGCAAGAAAACAAGGATATAAACTTGCAAATTTTGATCAACACATTTCCATATGAAAATGCATGAAAAACATATTCTACAAAAGATTAAGCTATCACTCATGACCACATCTGTTACCACGCAAATGGTCAATAAAATCACTGATGTTTATTCTCACAGACATAGAGCCAAATTCTGGCAAAATGTTACATCCTCCACTCCACTGACCAACACAAGAGTCAAGAAGGCAATGAACAAAATGTGGGAAAACACATGTTAGTGATACCCTGTGCCAAACACATTAAACATTTGATTAGATTACATCCATCGAAGTGGTGTGTAGGCTTCAATTTTAAAACTATTGTTTGTCAATGTAAAGACGGCACTTTAAATTTGTAACATTGTCACACTGCTTAAAAGTGTTAAGTGCAGCACAATATACAGGACCACCTAAAGAATATATCATATCTTTCAAATTTAAAAAGCAATTCAGAAGATTTAAACTTATCGAAGTTCAAAGGAGCAACAGAAACAAATAGCAATTAGAAAAGAAGCAGCCAGAAAGAACAGAGTAAAATCCTTCCACATTTCCACAAAGTAAAGAACGGAGCAAGCAATTCCCAACAAAAAAATAAGCAGAGGACCCCAATGTGGGCAAAGTGATTCAATCAATTGGCTTAACAAAATAAAAACAATGGAATACAATATAACATGTTAACAAGGATCCAAAATTTTATCAGATTAAATTGCTCATTAAAAATTCAAGATCCTGGTGCATCCCGACACAATATTATGAGATAAACTCAAGTTTCGATGAAGTGGAAGCACCTTGACACAATAAATAGCAAAATATCATCAATTATGTGGACGCACATCTCACTGGTTCAGATCTAGTTCTATTTCTTGAAACAGCTAACCTTCGCTGTGATTTACTGGGTGCGTTTTGACTACCTCGAATGTCTGTTCTCGTATGATGTCTTGATGTACTCTTACCAGCATTTCCTATTGAGTGTCTCCCAGAAGACCTCCTTATAGCAGGTCCTGGAGACCCCTTCTTGTCAAAATGTGTCTTCTGAGATGCTCTTCCTCTACGCTTTGCATTCACATTTCCATATTCTTTAATATCATCATCTTCATCTTCATAGTCATCATCATCCTCACTGGACAAATCTTCATCTTCATGCTCAACAATATCATCATCTTTAGATGCTTCTTCTCTTTGAGATTCCTTCAAATCAAGATTTGTCTTTTGCCGCACACTTTGTGACCTCTGATCCTCCCTCACTGCATTCATGAATTGGACATATCTAAACCTCATTTGCATGAGAGGATGCTTCTCGATCAACATTCCCCTCTTATATGCCTCCTTCAAAACTACTGTACGTGTCCCTATCTTACTAGACACATAAAAAATTCCAGGGTGTTGCAACAAAGCCCTCTTAAACCTCGATCTTAATCCCAAGTACTCCCCTAAACCAAGAATGGTATCCCTTTCTGCTTTCCTACCAATAAAAAGATTAAGAATTTCATGCAAAACTGCAACATTCCACTTGTCTGATTCATCACTTTTTGTAGCAACTTGATGTGCATTTTCATATGGAGACACATAAGGTAACTTTTGCCATTCATCCACCCACTTCTTATACTTCTTATCAGTCTCAAAACCATTGGAATAAGTCAGAGAAAACTCTATTGGCACCACTGCCTTCTTCTCCATCACCGAAACAGCTAGCTCATTGCTCCAACAAACCAACTCCAAAACTTCTTCATTCGCTACATTGCAAATTCTGAAATAATCAGGAAACTCGGGAACAAGGGTTTTCACATAATCTTGAGGCAAACCCAAATCCCACTTAAGCTTATCAACAACACCAAGAGGGATTTTATTTATTCTACTGATCATCAAAAGCTTCAAAAGCCTGTCCGCAACTTCTTGCTTATAATCCTCACTTTGGTAAATAATTTCCTCTTCTTTGTCATAATTGATGACTTGAGGAGTCAGCTTTATGTGGGGATGAATACCAATACCGCCAAGGAGAAATTCTTCGAAAATCGAAGGGTACCTTCGAACAAATTCGATAGGGCGAACTGGAATCTGGAGGGAGTCCTTGGATTGCGTAATGAGTGAGAGTGGGATGGACTTTGAGGGCTCTGATTTTATCAGGTTTTTCAAGTTTAAAACCGGTTTGAGATTTTTCTCTCTCTCTACAACATGATCCAAACCACGATCCCGGACGAATTTTATGGAGGCAACCGCTTCGGAAAGGTACCGCCGCTGCTTTTGGTGGTGCTGCCGGTGGCAGAGAGAGCGGAGAAGACATTGCATTTGAGAACCTAAGGCGTCGCTAGTGCAAAGTGCAAGGTTAGCTGAAGGGGTTTAGAAGGGTTTCGGCACTTTATATCTGGTAAAATACTTAAAAAAACCAGTAAAGCGTCTTATTTTACAAATACTTAAAAAAAAAGGTTTGACAGCATAAAAAGAAAAAAATTGAGGATCTAAATTGAAAGTCAAAATTAATTTAGCAACAACCTTCACCAATTTAACGGAACAAAACTCACCAAATAAGATTACTTAAGTCAAAAAAAAAAAAAAAACTTTGAAAAGGCTGAACTAAGTATTTCTAAGAAATTTCTCATATGCATTAATTCTTTGTACTTGTACTTGATTTCTTGGTTAATACTTACTTAATTATAATTTATATCAATCATAAATTAGTACAATATTTTTATTTTTTTACATTTACGATGTAGGTTATTTTATAAAATTTTATGATTATTTATGATTCCCTTTTCTACTTTTACTCTTATAATTCTTTCTTATTTCAATTTTCCATGTAGTTTGATGAAGAAATTATTTTGGCATTTCAACTAAATCAATGTAATTTTCTTTCATCTTTAATATATTTGAAAAATCTAAAACGATTTATATTATAAATTATAATAAATAATTTTTTTTATCTTAATTAATTAGTTATTGAATTGACTTTATATAAATCAAGATATTTACATGCAAACTATCGTCGCGACATCAGATTTTATCATTTTACTATTATTTTAAGTTTTAACAAAAAAAGTGTCAGAAGTAATGGTTAAGTGGGTAAATTTACTATATTTCTAACTCTAGGGTTTTTAGTGTAGTTACCCTTTGTTTATGTACTTCTGTGCAATAAAGTATTAGTATGATTAAGGAAGCCACAAATAAACTGCAATGGAAAAGATAGAAGCAATAATTACAACTACCAGAGAGAAAAAGTTTTCGGAAACTTTATTCGAAGCCACGGGTAACGCGAGTTCGGGTCGGTGCAGCAGCCGGAGATCGGCCATGGCCGCCACAGGGAAACCCATTTCCACTAGCAAGGCAGCACCGAACTCTACTTCTTCGGCTGCTGAACCTTTTGATTCCTCTCCGCATTCGGCTCCGGCCAGGCTCGTTCTGTCGCCCGATCAACTTCGGTATTGTTCGGAAGCTCTTCGAGTATTCAAAAGCAAAATGGTCAATTCTCCTAATCTAATCCGCGAGGAATTCCTCACCTTGCAGGTAAATATGTATTTATGAGAATTCTTTGTTCGCTGAAGTCTTTGATTGCTCACCTTGCAGGTAAACATGTATTTATGAGAATTCTTTGTTCGCTGAAGTCTTTGATGTAATAATTAATTGTACAGTGAAACGATATCTGCTATTTCAGCTGTTCTCTTGTAAGTTCTAAAGATAGTCTTTTGTTCGGTTCAAGAGGAGAATAAGTATGGGTGTTGGTGGAGAATAAGAGGAGAATAGTCTTTTGTTCGGTTCTCTCGTGAGTTGGTGGAAAGGCTCAAAACAACCTACAAATTTTATCACAAGCTTGGAAGTTTGGAAGTTTTAATTTTTGATGGGGAATCGTTATTATAGCTAGTTAATTTGGGAGAAAGAGGATATGGGTGCATCCAACTCTAATTTGTATCTTTTGAAAAGCTTGATCACCAATATTTGTCCTTCGTTGATTTATATTTGACTGTTTGTCGAGACCCTTCTGCAAATAGAGATATCTGGAAATGTTTCTTTCTGTTGGCAGAGAGGAGGTTGAACCCAAAGCATAAGACACATCCAGGAATTTTTACCCTCTAGGATGTATAGATTAAAAATATCATCAGCTGAAATGAAGTTCCTGAGTAATGGACATTATAACAGACACACATGTTATATGAATGGAGTAATTTTCTGAACAAGCCCCAGCTCTGCACAAAACACCCTGTCTTTAGCTCCTTTTTACTCTCAGATCATGTAATCTGTGAACAAAGTTGAAAGAAATTCACATTCCACTTTGTAACTTGCTAAGGCATTTATAGAAAATAACAACTTTTCAAGTTAAACATGAGTTTTTACACAATAGCATAAGTTCAAAGTACAAGACCAATTATAAAAAGCAAGTGATTCAATGAATATTAAATGCATGCTACATGGAAGGTATACACTTTTCTTCTGAAATCTAGTCGTATATCCAGGGAGGTTGGTATAGCTGCTGTTGTTAATTAATGGTTTTGTAATAAGTCTCTGTTGGCCATTCATGTGTTTGGAAATACTTCCATTATATTGGTATATGATTTATGAAGTAATTCATGTTTTGTTTCCATAAATGACTGCCTATTATTAATAAGTTGTGCCAAGCATTGGTAATTTCTCTGGTTATTCTACTTTCATGGTTATACTGTAATCAGTTTTGACTTCAACTATTATCCTAAAAATCTTTGAAGATGCAAAAATTTTAATCGAAACATGAAGGATCAGGGTACCACATGTGAGGACTTGAAGGAAACAAACCAAAACTTGTATTGCAATTTATAGCAAAGGGATGGGATCAGTTTGCTTGGACTGCATGGATTTAACTTCAGTATATAAATGCTAAATCGTTGTTCATGTGTATTTAATTTGCCATATTTACCGATTTTATCAATTAGTATTCGATAATCTATTCACCATATTTTTGTGTAAAAAAGTAGTGAAGGCTATGAAGTCCGATTTTCAGATCAAACCACTAATGTAGCTCGAACATATATGTTCTTCCTGATTGATATGGTAAGGACTTTAGAAGTTTCTGTAGTAATAATTTGAATTGGATGGAAAGTAACCTTGATGGCCATTGAAAATTATGGGAAGACCATGAAATGAATAATGATTCTGGAGATTTTTGGTTGGCCTGGAACACCTTCAATATGAGTTCCATG
Organism: Parsonsia alboflavescens; assembly: GCA_028571225.1. Taxonomy (NCBI): domain Eukaryota; kingdom Viridiplantae; phylum Streptophyta; class Magnoliopsida; order Gentianales; family Apocynaceae; genus Parsonsia; species Parsonsia alboflavescens. The sequence goes on from JAOXNR010000028.1 coordinate 13,064,080, forward strand.
GAATTGATTTCCTTTTAACCTAAAGTAATGACGCCCAAGAGGTTGTTGACAAGACATAAATTTGTACTCCTTGCATTCCAAATAGAATGATTTCAGTTCTATCTTTGGCTATCCGAAAGTGAATGTTTACTACCAGAATATTATACAAGCAATACGAATCCCCACCACTAATCTCAAGTTAAAGCCATTGATGGTTTTGGAACCATTACGTCTCATGAGTCTCTTAATAATAAGGTAAGATGGTAAAATGAGATGGTCAAAAGCTGTTCTATATCTTTGTTTCATGCTGTTTTTTCCCTTTTCTTTGGGTGTGGATAAACAGGTGATTTGTCATGCTAGTGCTACTCTTGGTTATAAACAAATTTGGCTTGTTTGTGTGGTTAGGAGAAAGAAGGTGCATTTTTAATTAGTTTTCTAGCATATTATTGATGGTAGTTGCAGAAGAATTTTGTATCATAGTAGATGCATATTTTTTGTTCTTTTTGTCTTCCTTTTTATGTAATTCTTCTCATTTTATGCTTTCATATAAAAATCTTTATCATATCCTGAATTTTATATGTTCTGCTGAACTTTACATTTTCTTTTGGCAGACAAAAAGAATGAGAGCTTCAGATATGAGGAATAGATGCTTAGTGGCTCTTGACAGTGTCAACCAGAACAAAAATCGATATTCTGATGTCCTACCATGTACAAGTTCTTGATACAATACAAATAAAATACCCTAATTTTCAATTCTTGTGATCTGTTTTTGGGAATAATATTCAAATTCAATTACTCCAGTTGACAGTAACAGGGTTGTTTTGAACCAATGCAAGGATTACAGACCATTAGTGAGGGGGTATATCAATGCAAGCTTTGTGACGGTGTGGCCCAGTTTCCTTGAGTAATATTGTTTTTTTTTGGAAGGAAGAAATTATTTAGTTTTAATCCCCTCCCCCTCCCCCTGCCTCCCCCCTTCTTTTTGTTCTTTCATGTTATTTGAAAAATTGTTTAATGTTTACTCATGTTACCCTCTTTATTTCTTGTTATTTTCCACGGTTCTCCTAGTTCAAATTCCCAGATGGAAATTTAGTTTCCTCTCTGAATAATTGTCAACATTTATTTATTTATAATTTATTACTTTTTGGTAATTTTATTGTGCTGCAGACTTCTGAAAGCGTTTCTCGTTTTATTGCAACTCAAGGCCCTCTACCACACTCCTTTGAAGATTTCTGGGAGATGATTCTCCAGTACCATTGTCCAGTAATTATAATGCTTACACGGTTGGTTGACAATTACAAGGTACTCAATTGTTCCCTTTTCTTTTAATACCTAAAAGGGATTCTAACAAATCACTTTACTGAAACATGGTGAGAGATTGTGGACTAGCAATTCAGCTGGGACATTCCCTTGACTTCTAACATGCATCATTTCGATAAATGCATCTTAAATGCTACTTTTTTTGGATGGTTAAAGTCAATCCAGTATCCTTCCATTCTTATTAAGTGTGCTGTAGCTATTAAATTTTGCTTAAGGTTGATGATGATGTTAGATATGTGTGCATGTGTGTGTTATTGATGTTGAATCTTTACTTAGCCAAAAAAATTGGTTAAAAGTTGGGCAGCCAATACTGTTTGTTATTGCATTTGTCTGTGGTGCGGGAATATTTGAGCAGAATTAGTTCTTAGTGCTGAGACGTGAGGCAGTAATTTGGTGGTGGTAGTTGAAACTGGTGGTTTTTTTTTTTTTTCTAAAAGTATTTTTTTCTTTCTCTTTGTTCATTGGATTTGTATTCAAGAAAAGTATTTAGAGGAGATTAGAAGTATTATGCAACACATGGTTATGTGTGGGAGGAAGAGAGTTCTGTTCTTAGGAAGATGGGATATGGCTGACCTATTGAGGTTGGTTAAAATTTTTATTGCGAGAGGAAGGAAAAAGGTCAAGGATAGGATTATGGGAGGCTATAGACGTTTAGCAGCCCATGAGCAATATGTTTTACTATTACTATTTTTTGTGCAAAAAGTAGTCTCTTTTAATCATCTTGTGAGCTTGATGACATGTAGTTTGATTATCTTCTTTTTGTCTCTGATCTGTCCTTTTCAAGTGATTTTTTTTTTGGTGGTAATTGCAAGAATATTTTTCTCATTCATTCTCACTAATATGTATTTCAATACAGATGATCAAATGTGGAGACTATTTCCAGGCTGAAGATGGTCCTAGAGAATTTGGTAATATATGCATCATGACAAAGTCGATTAAAACAACAGATACGTCACTGGTTCTGCGATGTTTGGAGGTGAAATACAAAGAGGTATATGAAATGGATTAGGCCATCTGATCTGCCAATGTACAAGAGGCTGTTAGCAACTTGGTCACATATGATGTGACTCCACAACTGACTGAAAGCTGTTACCCTTTTGCTGAAAGCCTTAATATAGAAATTCAAGATATGTGTGTTAGTTGAAAATCGCTTGTGTCAGAATTTATACCTGCAACTAGTCACAGTTTTGTTGGAAGCTAGTACTTATGCAAAAGCAATTAAGGGGTGTTAACATTCTAGTGCAATGAAATTTGGGTGGAAATGGAGGGGAGTTTTGAAATATATATTTGAATGAGTAAGAAATAGGGAAAAAGATGCATTTTGTACTTTACTCAAAATAATGTATGAATATTGGTTTTCTATTTAGTTCTGCTTCGTTTCATTTGCTTTTATCATATTATATCCTTGTTTCATGGTGATGCTTTCATGTGAGCTAGATTGTGATGTTTGCAGTGCCAGATCTTAAAAACTATGCAGATTTTCCTGTACTTCATGGAAATGAAATTCTTGATGTAATTTCCTAGTAAGTGCAGAATTTGTCTTATTGAATAACTAGTTAGTGCGTATTTTAGCTATGAGGTAAACTATATTTCCATTTTAAACTAAAATGTTCATGTTTAAAACTTTGGCAAGGTCTAGTTTGGATTCTTTTCATTGCTTGTACTTTGTTATGTTTCACTTTCTTGCAGTATTATTGCTCTTTACTCTTTGATAATTTGCTATTTAAGCAGAAAGAGGTGCTAGAATTCGCCTGACTACTTTGGTTGGCTTTATTGCAGTCAGAAGAGCAACCTTTGAATGTTCTGCATATCCAATATCCTGAATGGCCTGACAACGGAGTTCCCAAGGATACTATCTCTGTTCGTGAAATTTTGAAAAGATTATATGACATACCTCCTAGTCTTGGACCAATTGTTGTGCATTGCAGGTTTACATCTTCGTAATTGAGACACCGTTTTTACTTATCTGGAGTAATTTATTCACTTGCACCTAACACATCATTTTGTTGAGCAGTGCAGGTATTGGTAGAACTGGAACATACTGTGCTATCCACAACACCATGCAAAGGATACTGATTGGAGATATGTCTTCTTTGGATCTTGTTAATACCATTACCATGTTCAGGTCGCAGAGGATTGGAATGGTTCAGACATTGGTATAATTCCTTCCCTATTAAATGGTCTTTAATTTTGTTGCATGAGCTCATTTTTACAAGCCCAGCAGAGATTTTTGAAGCATTTTTTCAAAATTTTTATCCAGCTGACTTGTCCTTATATCTATAAGGACTCTTTCTGGCCATTTTTTCTTTGCTCTATGATGAACATTTGATATATTCATTTACATATTTAAATTAATCTCTGTGGCATGGTTTCCTCCAGGAATGTAGTAAACAAGTCATATGCCTCTTGATTCCTTGATTTATATCCCTGACATCATTTGCTTCACTTTGATCACAATTTGTGCAAGATGAACATTCACTGGCAACTCTGGTCTTCTCTATTACTGTTAGTCATTCCTTGATCATCTGAAAGTAATAAAATTTTAGTAGTTTAAAAAGGTGAGATATTAGAGTTCGGGAATTATATTCTTCTTTTTACTGCTAAATGACGTCCTTTAGTAAAGGTATTTGCTGGAAAAGTGGAGTTTCTTTAATGCTTCTGACTTTTGTGTTTTGGATGAGCATGAATACGGTTGTTGTGGTAAGATTTTCCTAAACTATTTTGAAATTAGATACTTTTTGAGATTCTCAAACATTTTCAAATGCATTTACATTCTTTTCCTTGCATTATCTAACAAATAAACTTCCTTTTGTCTTTGTTTGCCTCTGTATGAGCACTCATCAATATACATAATATAAAAATAAGAGTTCCTACTAGTATATTTCCTAGGAGCATCCTTTTTGTAGAGCCTTCTCTTTTTCTACATCTCATATTTGTGACATATTTTTTCACTGTTTTAGGAACAATACCTCTTTTGCTATGATGCAATCGTTGATGAACTAGAAGAGATCATTTTGGACCAGAACAGTCAGAGGAATTCCTAACTTTAGTGAATTCTCTTCTGTAAGATTTTCTTTAGACCACTGCAGATTTCTATATAGTCAATGCCCTGTATAAAAGATTTGTTTCTGTAACTACTGGTGATATCCTATGAATTCTTTTCAGGACAAAGCAAAGACAGCGCCATGTTTATTTCTTCGGGAGTGCGATTGTCAGTTCTGCAAAACTGGCATGCATCCCCGGCATACATGAATTGTGTGATGCAACATTGTTCATTGAAAGCAAGCGTTTGTGTTTTAGTATGAATTGGTTCAGTTGTCCTTAGGAGTTATAGCATGACTGAGAAGCAGCAATCATTCTCTGACCTTTTAATATATGTATTTGACTTAAATCTTAAGGAATAATGTTCCTTGTGGGCATCTACAATTCCTTATTCTTTTCAATAAAATAAGAAGACTTAAGAATTTAACTTGAACTTTGGTTGCTTTGCCTTAATTCATTGAATGATGTTCTTAGTGTGCAAGTTTATTCTTGTCTCTTGTTGCTTCAAGAACTTCCTTGTGAACAGTGTAAATTTTACTTGCTAGAGTAACAAGGACCCAAAAATGGAATCCCTTGCTGATGGTTTTCTATACAAAAAATATAATTTAGTTAAACTTTTATTAAGAAAAGTGATACTGTGATGTTAAAATTAATCAATTCAAATATATATTTTTTAAAATGTATGTAAGTCAAAATGGGATATTCATTCTTAAAGGAAGAAATATATATTAAAAAGAACAAATAAAAAAACCTAATGGTTAATGGACATTAAAGTATATATTCAATTTTGGATGAGGGAGATATGTTTTACGTTAATGGCCAGGCGGTGCTTTAACCTGTAATATCTGGATCTCTCAGTTTGTAGTTAGAGATATTCAACCACTGAGTTCAATCTTCAAGGGACATACTTACCTTCCCTCCACTATCATTTTTGTCCTTTTCTTTTTCCAGTCTGACAACTCGTTGCATAGAAAAGTAGAGATCAAAATACAACATCATGGTATGTCTTTTCAGATGTTGGATACTCAAGGGATACGATCCGAAACAATGCTTAGATTCAAAGTCTGCCAAAAGAACTAATCTTAAAGTCTCAGTATACAAAGTATACAATGGGATAAGATGCACCAACATTACTCAACAGCAATAGAAATATCCAGAATCAGAACTTATATAAAGGCCCCCTCTTGGCCATCCCGATATCCCATCTTCAAGAAAACAGGAAATCTTCTCATATCAATTCTCAGTAGAAATGGCTCTCTCAACTTCTTCAAAATTCTTGATTGTTTTGGTTTCCCTGTCATTCATTGCTGGTTCAACAATTGGGAGTGAATTCTCAATCACAGGCTATTCTAGTGATGATTTAACTTGCATTGATAAACTCATCAATCTTTTCGAGAAGTGGATCGATAAACATGGTAAGATATATGAAACCATTGAAGAGAAGTTGCATAGGTTCGAGATTTTCAAAGATAACTTGAAGCATATTGATGAGAGGAACAAGATGGTTACCAACTACTGGCTTGGTTTGAATGAGTTTGCTGATATGACTCATGAAGAGTTCAAGAACAGCTATTTGGGGCTCAAAGCTGATCGGTTGCCTGAAAAGAGAGAGTTTGCTGAAGATTTTACTTATAGAAACGTTGAGGCTATTCCAAAATCTGTAGACTGGAGAAAGAAACGAGCGGTGACCCCTGTCAAGAACCAGGGCTCATGTGGTATGTAAACGATAATAATATTTCTTGATATGATTGATCTTTGGGGGAATTTGTGCTGTAAGTTGAGATTAATGCAATGATGTTGAATTTCCTATGTTGAAAATGCAGGTAGTTGTTGGGCATTCTCAACTGTTGCTGCAGTTGAGGGCATCAACCAAATTGTTACTGGAAATTTAACTTCACTGTCAGAGCAGGAGCTCATTGATTGTGATAAAACTTACAACAATGGCTGCAATGGAGGTCTGATGGACTATGCATTTTCCTTCATAGTCACCAATGGTGGGCTTCACAAGGAAGAAGACTACCCTTACCTAATGGAGGAAGGCACTTGTAATGAGAAAAGGGTAAATTCTAATAACATTTTCATTTATATAATACAATAGCTATCATCCACTTATATATGCTTATGAATTCTCCTTTATTCTTTCATTGACTATTATCGTACAGGCTGAATCAGATGTTGTCACAATTTCGGGTTACCACGATATTCCCCAGAACAGTGAAGAAAGCCTACTAAAAGCACTTGCTCACCAGCCCCTAAGCATTGCCATTGAGGCTTCCGGCAGAGATTTCCAATTCTACAGTGGGGTAAGCCAAGCTCTTGCTTAGCAGACATTTTCCACTTAATTCCAAGGCATTATATTCTAACAAGCATTTCATGTCTTGGTCTAATCATCGATACAAAACACTTTTTCTTTGATTTTTCCTAGGGTGTCTTTGATGGGCACTGTGGAACTGAGCTTGACCATGGTGTAGCAGCAGTTGGATATGGTTCAACAAAGGGCCTGGATTACATCATTGTCAAGAATTCATGGGGACCTAAATGGGGAGAGAAGGGATACATCAGAATGAAGAGAAATACTGGAAAGCCCGAAGGCCTCTGTGGTATCAATAAGATGGCTTCTTATCCTACAAAAAACAAGTGAATTCCCTGATTGTATTTGTGTTAAAAGTTTCTCTTTGTATTCCTCAAATTCCATCTGTTTTCTGGATTCCTCCTGTGTTTTCTGTTGAATGTAATCTGTTCAAGAATTAATCGAAACTTTCATTTTACAGCAGAATAATGTTTCACTGCAGCGGTACTGTGATCAGTACAGTACTGTAGCAATGGCAATCTTTTCTTGGGAGGCACCTTTATCCCACTTCATAATATAAAAGATGAAATAACAAGCAATAGTTAAAAGACTAAATTAACCATCAAGAGAAATGAAATAACCAGAATGCCATTGTAAGACCTAGTAAGTTAAAATGGTTCATTAATCTGAAGTCACTCCAATGAAGAAAAAGCTTGGTTTATGTCAACTTCTAAGCAAATTCTGATATTCTGAAATATCTCCTTTTTCTTTTGAAAATGATCTCTAAGTGGTTTTGTGTTGAATTTTCAGCTTGTCTTAATCAATGCAGACAGAAAACAAAAATATTTGTTATCTTCTGACTCGTCTGCTAGCTAAAGTTGAAGGTAATGACTGATGAGACAGTTGAAATTCTTGATATAACCTGGCCAATAAAGGCCTTTTCTTTCTTCTTCCTTATTCAAAATTGCCACTAGCCACCAAACAATGAAAGAGGGGAAAATAAAAGTTGACATCTACAGTATATCCATAAGGGCTACAGATTTTAAAGATCAACACTTTTTTCAGTGCTCTTTTCTCGGAGGAAAAGATGGAATTGATGTCATGGAGATATATAATTTCAGTTGTTGACTTTGCTATGGTTATTAAATCATATTGGAAAATATTTAGAAAATTTTGAATTTATTTAATTCTTGATCTTGACAGAACATAAAAGAATAGAGATCAAAATAATCAGTAATGCTTTTATCTTCACCAAAGATGATGCAAACATTGGAACTTATATTATTTTGAACATATCCAAGAATATCATTTATGGGATAGATTAATATATATCACCTTGTTTTATGAAGTTTTCTTCCTTGCTTGTCCCTTTACTTGAACCTCAAACCCTTGAACTGATCATTGCACATCAATGGAGAGAACTTTCCTGTTTTTTCCTCTTGCACTTATGCTGCTGCACAATCTGATGTCTTGCACGGTCTTGTCTGCAAGGAATATTACACTGATCAGTCTGCTCTTGTTGAACTGAGAACTCACATAACCTCAGACCCTAACAATTTTTTGGCCAAAAACTGGACCACAGATGCCTCAGTTTGCAGGTGGATTGGAATTACTTGTAGTTCCCGGCACAATCGTGTGGCTGCAATAAATATTCCCAGCATGAGTCTGAGAGGGACATTACCTCCACAGCTTGGAGAACTCTCATTCATTGTTTTCCTGAATATAAGTGACAACAATTTCCAAGGAAATCTGCCAAAAGATTTAGCTAATTTACACAGACTGAGAATCATCGATTTCTCTGCAAACAACTTCGGTGGAGAGGTTCCCTCTTGGTTTGGTATCTTCCCAAAGTTTAAATTACTCTCTCTTAGGAATAACAGGTTTACTGGATCTATCCCACCTGCACTTTCCAACATATCTCAACTCGAACTTTTGCATCCATCTAAAAGGCCTCAAAGCAATTTATCTGTCTGGAAATGTGTTTTCTGGACAAATACCTTCCAATTTGTCTGAATGTGAGGAACTTCAACATCTATATTTGGCATACAACAATTTTACAGGTGTATGCCGAAAGAAATTGGGAAATTGAAGATGCTTGAGACTTTAGCCCTTAGAGGCAATGAATTGAAAGGTATATTTTTTATTCTTTTGTCTATGTTAAGAAATATCAATGGGCTAATATCTAAATTTTTCAGCTCATCTTGTAAATATAAGTTTAATATGAGATTTTAGAACTTGCACATTTTGCAACTGGCAGGTATAATCCCACAAGAGATTGGTGATCTTCATAAACTTAGGTACACATGTACCTGGAACAGAACCAGTTCTCAGGCCCCATACCAGCCACCATTTGCAACATCTCATCCTTGCAAATTCTTTCCCTTATTGGAAATGAACTCAGTGGAAAGTTACCAACATGCATTGGCAATTTATCTATGCTTGCTCTGCTCTATCTTCGGATAAATAGATTTACAGGTACCAACGCTATTTCTCAATTTTATCTGTCTTCTCATACATCATTCACATGAGCTTTTTGGTATATTGCATATCTTTAACCGTAGAATTGTGTTAATTTTCAGGCAACTTACCACAAGAAGTTGGAAATATTCACAAATTAGAGGTAATTGATGTACAGACTACTGGATTTACTGGTTCAATACCATCAGGGATCTTCAATATTTCGACCTTACAAGCAATTGCAGTCACTGAAAATCAGCTTTCTGGCAATCTTCCAAAAGACACAGGCTCTAGACTAGCCAATCTTGAAGGCCTTTATCTTGGCACAAATAGAATTGTGGGTGACATCCCTGCCTCAATCTCAAATGCTTCTAAACTCTTGAACCTCTCTTTTGGTAATAATTGGTTCACAGGACCGGTTCCTGACTCCCTTGGAAATTTAAGGTTTCTGCAGGCACTGATTCTGCATGGGAACAGTTTAACTTCTTTATCACAACATATGAACCATTACATCTTTGACTAACTGCAGACGTTTAAGACGACTTTCTTTGGAGGCTAATCCTCTAAATGGTGTCCTACCAGCTTCTATTGGAAACTTCTCAAGTTCTCTCCAATATTTCTTGGCTGATAATTGTGGGTTAAGAGGTGAATTACCAACGGAAATAGGCAATGCAAGCAGCCTAATTGACTCGAGTCTATCTCAAAATGACTTGACAGGATCCATTCCTACAACATTCAGGGGTTTCAAAGTGCTTCAATTGTTAGATTTGTCTGGAAATAACATAAGTGGATCCATTCCAGATGATATATGCACAATACATCCCCTGAGTGTTTTGCATCTAGAAAAAAATCAAATTTTTGGTCAGTTGCCAGCCTGCTTGGGGAACATTTCTGTCCTGGGATACCTTCATCTGGATTCCAACAAATTACAAGCAACTTTGCCTTCAGACCTGTGGAACCTCAAAGATCTGTTGGAGTTGAATCTGTCATCAAATTTCTTAATTGGTACTCTACCTCCAGAAATATGGACATTAAAGGTCTCAGTTCTTCTAGATCTCTCAAATAATCAATTTTCAGGGGAGATAACTAATGCAGTTGAAGGTCTGCAGAACATTGTTTTCTTGTCCCTTTCTCATAATAGACTTCAAGGAACCATCCCTGAATCTTTAGGAAGTCTGATTAGTTTGGAAACATTGTATCTATCCAACAACAATCTTTCAGGTGATCAACTTCCAGTTAATACAATAATAAATTTGATCAACTCTTTGAAAAATTGAGATATTCAATTTCCAATATTTCAAAATAAAAATTAAATTAATTATTTTCTCTCTCTTCTTGTACTTCTCTCTCTCTCTCTTTATATATGTATTTCATAATTTCCCCCTTCATTTTTCAATTGTTTATTATTTCATTTTGCAATATATTAAGGTTTTTTAATCTTTAAAATTTATTCTATAATATAAATCGTCTTTAAAAAAAAAAAATTGAAAGAAAATTGAAAAAGGAGAAGAAGAAGAAGAAGAAAAGGAAAAGAATAGTTATCATCTCAAGACTTGATGACTTCAAGAGTAAACAGACAAGATTCATTTAGGTCTGTTTTGGCAGCAACTTTGCTGCTATTACCTTACTTGAGAAGGAATTTGCATGTGTTCTCATTCACATTTGCCACACATGAAGATAAACTTTGAACCCTCTTATAAAGAATACCCCTTTTTTTTTTAAATTAAAAAAATACATTAGCGAGGATATTATAAAGATTATTTTTTATTATTTGTAGATAAAAATAAATCATTTTATTTAAAAAAATCTTTGAAAAAGATAAAATTTTAACTAATCTAATAATAAATTATTATTTTAGTCAAAAAGAATATTATCTTTTCTTACTAATCACAAGTAAAATTACATTAAAACATCTTATTTATTCATAATGTTAGGAGAAGATACATAGGAATATTTACATTTTGCAAATTAGGTATATAATTTTTTTGGTTAGTTCAACTTAAGTACTTGTTTTGTGCAAAAAGAATATAAGCAATTAAGGAGACTAATGCAAAAATCAGAAGCTTTGAAAGATTGACCTGTTGTTTTCCAGCAGAGTTCTTGCCATTCATTGAGATTGAATGTCCTCATCAAAGACTCTATGTAAAGCAATTGACTTGGTAATAAAACTATCTTGGCAAGAAAGAAGATGACCTCTTTATGGTACATTCTTGACTAATTGGTTAACCCAAAATCAATGGATTCAATTTTTAAACTTTAAAAAATGGTTTCTTTTTTAAATTTTTTAAAACTTCTAAAAATGTGAAAGTGTATTTGGATTAGTTTTGAATACAATGTATTTTTAATGTGTGTAAAGACATTAATAGCCTTACTATTTATTACCTATTAAACTACAAATTACCCTTCCTTCCCTAAATCCTTTACCAATTAACCAACACAATTCAACCTAAAATCTAGAAGAAAGTTTTGCCGCGCTGTACTCCAAATTCCTCCGTCATACTAAGCTTTAGCATCTGATCAACTTTGGAATGCTTTTTCAATATCCTAAAACATCAGCATTCACTGTTTTTTATTTAGCAAAAATGATTATGGAGAAAGAACGGAAAAGAAAGATACAAAAATGGCGGTGGGAAAACTCAATGGCAGCTGTGACCATACGACCGTAGGCAATGGTAACCAACGGAAAAAAACAAGATGGAGGAGAAGGAAGGAAAAATATTTGTATTAAAATTCACCAGTAGCAGTAGTGGTGGCCATAGCTACCGACAGTCATGACTGAAGAAAGGGGAAAAGGAAGAGGGGAAAATTTTACACTAAAATTTACCGGCGAAAAGTGGTGGGCATGCCGACCGAAAGACGCAAACGGAAGAGAGAGAGAGGAAAGAAAGAGGAGGCGAGGCAACGCAACGATGGAGAACCGCCAGCAGAACTGAACATTGATGTACAGAAGACAACTGTAGAGGAGGGATCAAGGGGAAAAAGTTGGCCCTGAAATTTTGGAAAGAGGTATTTGAGTAGGGAGTGGGCTGAACAAATGAGATTTTGAAAAATTTTGGGCTTTTAAATTGTCAAAAGTGGCTTCCAAATAGAAACCATCATCTTTCCTTAGAAATTCAAAACTTCTCTTTTGGGGATTTTGACCGAAAATTTAGATAAGCGAGTCGCTTGGCATAGAGCTTTTCAAAATCAACACGTAACATATATGTTCAATTTTAATACTTCAATCAATATATATTAAAAGTAAAAGAAAAACATAGCTCTTAGCAATATTTATTCTTATAAAATTGATCATACCACCTAAATATGCCATGGTAGACGTTTTTGTGTATATATATTACACATATTTTACCTTTTACCTTTTACCTTTATGTTCTTTGTCAACCATAGTGCAATGACTGAAAACATCCTGGGGTTCTTGTCTTTGCTTTCTTCATGGTCCCTCGCCCTCGGAACCCCCCCCCCCCGCCCCGGCCTCTTTTTTTTTCCCGTACGTAAAACTCAGAATTCTCTAATCGAACGTAGAGAAAATTGAAAAAGAAACTATTTTGCATCAAATTCTGTTGTTGCTACTGTTATTTCTTCCTTCTTTTGGTCCTTCTGCTTTGGGTCGTCTACCCCTCAGCCCCAACTAAAGCCTCCACTCCAACTTCCCTTTTACACTCAGTTATTGTTTTTTTTTTTTTTTTGTTTTTTAGTAAACTCTTTTTTTTTGGGTGTTGATGGGTTCCTGCTGAAAACTAGTAAAAATCATTTCTTTCTTGTCTGAGATCCAAGGTACCATCAGTATCTTTATCTCTTCTGGGTAAGTCAAGTTCTTCTGCTTTGTCTGCTGTTTAGTCAACATATACATGTTTTTTTGTGTGGGTATATTGGGGATTGATTCGGGGTCATCTTAGAACAGTTCAATTTATTTATTTAAGATTAACTGCGATCCCAAATTCTGATTTTTGCCCTGACTGTGTCTTTTAATTGTTCATAATCCGTGCTCGTGTGTTTAATTGCTTGTTGAGTGCCATATGCCCACATTTTTACATGGGCATTAGTTTTTTAGAATATTGTTCACTGTAATTTGTCCTTAATTTTTTTGGTGGTACTTTCCAAGTGATGGAGACTTATCTGCATTGTTGCCAAGTTGATTCTTTTTCCCCTTCTATTTTTTGGGCGTCAGATTTTTCTTATTGGATTTTGTGGATTTCTTGATTTGCAGTTTGGTTTGGTGCAACTAAAGTACCGGCAGATCAGAGTTGTTATTCTGATGGCTCTTGGTAAACACCTAGCCAAAACTTATTGGGTTTTCAACAGCATAATTTGAATGCAGTCATATGAGAATCTGTGCTCTGAGTCTTAGAGAGCAGCCTGTTGGTAGTTTCTCCATTTTGCAGTGACAAATTCTTTGGGATTTACAATATTCTGATTGTTAAGGATTTGATGGGAAGTTTGAAAAACGAGTGATAGCCAAGTGATTTGGACACAATGGGTGGTCTTTGCTCAAGAAGGTCCACCAGTGATAGTGCATTACATGGTACCATTCAGCATGTTAATGGTCACCTTAATTATAGTTCTGGGATGGTTTATCAATCTCGTGAACTGCCAATGCAAGAAAATTCTGCTTCTACACAACCGCCAGATGGGGAAAGAATGGATAAACAACTGAATGAGCCCTTTTCATTTCCTGGGGTGAATACTATTTCTCAGGGGATAGATTTTGACGATGTGAATGATGGAATTCCTCGCTTGTCCAGGGCTTTATCAAACAAATCTAGATCAACAAGGTCAAAGCAAGTGGCAATTGCAAAAGTATGTTCTCTCTTATATTCACCACTGAGTTTGATCTCTAGTTACATTGTATGGAAAATAGCATATATGAACCATGGAAAACTCTGGCTAAATTGACTTTCAAATTAGTTGTCAATAACTTTTGTCTCGTGTGTAGACAATCAGGACATATAAATTTCCATGAAACAAATGTTGAAGTATTAACCGTAGTTATTTTTCTATTTGCCAATAGAATAAATCTATATCAAAAATATTATGAATGAGAATAAAACTAGCTCAAGTACTTATTCTTTCTGATGTTTTGAACATTATTCAAATTTCTTGAGTATAAAATACTAGAATCACATTTTACCTATCTACAAACTACTTTCAATTTGAATTGAATCAAATTTTAAGTTCAAACTTGGACTTTCATGTGTGTTCTTAAGA
>JAOXNR010000028.1:13078472-13128709 GCA_028571225.1 Parsonsia alboflavescens
ATTTCAAAAAATTTATATAATAATATATTATAATTAATTTACAAATAAAAAAAATGATATGTTAAAGGAGATTCTAGAAAAGAAAAAAATATGTTTTATCTTCCCAAATATGATTAAGTGAAAATATAAATAGTTACAAAAATCATCATTATTTGAATGATTTATATAAAAATATATTTTTTTGATATATATATTTTATGGAAAGGTTTGAGGTTTTTTTATCAGGGAATATTGCATGATAGAAGCTTTTGTATTTGATAAAAAAATTATAACAATAATACTTTCAATTAAATAATGATAATAATAATAATAAATATTCAATAAATTCAAAACATATAATTCAAAACACATAAATATTCAATAATGCTCTTTTTCTATGGCTTAAGTATCAATTTGGTCACTAAACTTGTACCATTTTTTTTTTAATTTAACCACTGAACTTTTAATTGAGTCAATGGTAACTCCCAACTTGTCTCATACATCTTCCATGCCACGACTAGATGTGTGCGACTCCTAACAACTCCCATGAGCGTACTACTACTCAAAGAAACCTCCCAGAAAAGATAGCCGAGACCCTCAATATCCATGGGCAGGTCATGGAGCTAGTCCAGTGGTCAGTTAGCGAGCTCGTAGCTCTCGACTGAGATATGAATGGCAGGATATCTCAACCCAGGAAAACTCCCTGATTCTAGGAGTAGTTGGTTGGATTCCATAATCCCACAACTATCTTAACATCCTACTGTCATGTAATAGCAGAGCCCAGATTCAAAGAAATGAATTTCAAAAAAGGTTCTTCAAGGAGCGGCCCAAGGAGAGCTCCCCAATCTCCATGCTACCAAAGCAAATTGATGGGAATTGAAGGGTACACCTGATGTATGATTGTCTCAAAACTGTATTCCATCTTTGTGATAATCTTGGTCCTTAAAACCCAGAGAAACCATAGATTGGCTTTTAAATGGGACCAAAGACTCTGTGAATGCTGTCCTGAAGGCCAATCCAACTCCCCTTGCATCCTCGTTCTCACCACCCTCATGACCCACCATTCATGCTTAATCTCCATAAATGGTTCCCGATCTGGTTCCCAATTTGGCTTCGAATTTTGTTCCTATGTGGCCCCAAAATTTTTTTCCTATGGTAGCTCCAAATCAACATTTCAATGCTGAGCCATTTCCACAACACGCCAATGTTAGCAGTCCATTGGAGCACAAATTTGTTAAGTTTTTTGGATTGTATTAATTATTAGGATTTTGGAATATTTTTGTAAAATATTTAATCATTTCTACTCAGACATATTGTTGCAATTTGAAACAAAAAAAAAGTTCAAAGTTAATTTATTATGTGTAGAGTGTGTGTGTGTTTTTTTTTACTAATATTTGTTTCATTCTTTTATTTTATTTTTATTACTATGCTATGTGTAGTTACTTCTTATATTTGAAAACCTTGTATATATATGTACAAATTGAGCTTCTCTTTCATCATTCAAATATGTTGCATTTGGAAAAATATATTTGGTACTATATCAAATGGCAAAATATTTGATTCCCCTGTAAATTATATTAAATAAAACAATATTACCTTTTAACTAAGGTAAGATAAATTATAAAGAAACTACTTAGATTAAATATTGCTTGTAAAATATTCCATGAGGGAAGGTATTATATATAGACTATTTATTATTACAAAAAGATAATAATAATAATAATTTATAGGGCTATGCTTGCTTAAATCTAGTATATTTTGCTGTGGAGAGGTCTACTATGCGGTTGTGTTCTTTTCTGTAAAAAAGTTAGGTGGAGATCGAAGAAATGAATTTCAGTAAAGGTTCTTCACGGAGCAGCGCAAGGAGAGCTCCCCATTCTCCAAGCTACCAAAGCAAAGTTGATGGCAACTAAAGGATACGCCTGATGTGTGACTGTGTCAACACTGTATTCCAACTTCGTGATAAGCTTGGTCATCACAACCCCAGTGAAACCATAGATTGGCTTCTGAATGGGACCAAAGATGCCGTGAATGTTTTCCTTGGGGCCAATCCAACTCCCCTTGCAGCTCCGTTCTCACCACCCTCACAATCCATTATTCATGCTTACTATTCACAAATGGTACCTCATCTGGTTTCCCATTTCCCCCATTTGGCTCCAAATTTTGTTCCTATGTGGCCCTAAATATTTTTCCCATGGTGGCTGCAAATTAACATTTCAATGGTGTGCCATTTCCCCAATACGCCAATATTGGCACTCCATTGGACCACAAATTTGCTAAGTTCTTCGTTTATAAATTATTTGGAATTTGGAATACTTTATAAAATATTTTAATAATTTTTATTCAAATATATTGTTGCAATTTGTAAAAAAAATGAGATTCAAAGTTATTTTATTATGTGAGCAGAGTGTGTGTTTTTTTTTTTAATTAATAATATGTGTTTCATTCTTATATTTTACTTTTATTGCTAAGTCATTTTTAGTTACTTCATATATTCGGAGACCTTGTTTATATATGTACAAATTGAGCTTCTTCTTTGTGATTCGAACATGTTACATTAGTAAAAATATATTTGGTATGATATCAAATGGCAAAAAATATTTAATTTCCCTGTAAATAATAGAAAATAAAACCATATTACCTTTTAACTAAGATACGATTAAATTATAAATAACCTACTAAGATTAAATTTTGCTTCTAAAATATCGCTAAAATTGAAGGTATTATTTATAGACAAATTATTATTACAAAATGAAAATAATAATAATTTATAGGGCAATGTTTGTTTAGAACTAGTATAAATATCCCCATCTTATGGAGGAGAGGTATGCAAAACAGTTGAGTTCCTTTCTGCAAAAAAGTTTGGTAGAGTTTGCAGAAATGAATTTCAACAAAGGTTCTTCAGGGGGCGGCCCATTGAGAGCTCCTCAACCTCCAAGCTACCAAAGCAAGATTGATGGCATCTAAAGGGCTAGCCTGTTGTATGACTATGCCAAAACTGTATTCCAGCTTTGTGATAAGCTTAGTCATCACAACCCCAGTGAAACCTTAGATTGGCTTCTGAATGGGACCAAAGATTCCGTGAATGTTGTCTTTGGTACCAATCCAACTCCCCTTGCATCCCTGCTCTCACCACCCTCACGACCCACCATTCATGCTTCCTATTTGCAAATGGTTCTTAATCTGGTTCATAATTTGGCTCCAAATTTTGCTCTTGTGTGGCCCCAAATTTTTTTCCTGTGGTGGCTCCAAAACAACATTTCAACTGTGTGCCATTCCCCAATAGACCAATGTTTGCACTCCATTGGACCACGAATTTGCTAAGTTCTTCATGACTTATTAATTATTAGGATTTTGGAATATTTTCTAAAATATTTTAGATATATTGTTGCAATTTGTAATAAAAAAAATGAGGTTCAAAGTTAATTTATTATGTATACAGAGGGTGTGTGTTTTTTTATTACTAATATTCAATTTATTCTTTTATTTTATTTTTATTACTAAGTCATTTTTATTTACTACTTATATTTGAAAACCTGATATATATAGGTACAAATTGTGGTTCTGCTTCATCATTCAAACACGTTACATTAGAAAAAATATATTTGGTACTATATCAAATGGCAGAATATTTAATATCCCTCCAAATCATACCAAATAAAACAATATTACCGTTTAACTAATGTAAGATAAATTATAAAGAACTTACATAGATTAAATATTGCTTTTAAAATATACCCACAAGGGAAGGCATTATATATAGACTAATTATTTTTACTAAAAGAAAATAATAATAATTTATAGGCTATGTTTGCTTAAAACTGGAATATACATCTCCATCTTGTTGTGGAGAAGCCAGCAAAATAGTTGTGCTCTTTTTTGTAATAAAATTTGGTAGAGATCATGGAAATGAATTTCAACGAAGGTTCTCCAGGGAGCGGCCTAAGGAGAGCTCTCGGATGTCCAAGCTACTAAAGCAATGTTGATGGCAATTAAAGGACACGCTTGCAGTACGATTGTGCCAAAACTGTATTCCAACTTTGTGGTAAGCTAGGTCATCACAACCCCAGTGAAACCACAGATTAGCTTCTGAATGGGACCAAAGACTCCGTGAATGCTTTCCTCGGGGCCAGTTCAACTCCCCTTGCATCCCCGTTCTCACCACCCTCACGATCCACCACTCAGGCTTACTATCCACAAATGATTCCTAACCTGGTTACCAATTTTGCTTCAAAATTAGTTACCATGTTTCAAAAATTTTTTTCATGTGGTGGCACCAAATCAACATTTCAATGGTGTGCCATTTCCCTGATAAGCCAATATTGACACTCCATGGGACCACGAATTTGCTATGTTCTTCTGGTTTTATTAATTATTAGGATCTTTTAATCTAAATAAGATATTGTAATCATTTCTGTTCAGATATATTGTTGCTATTTGTAATAAAAAAAAAAAGGGTTCGAAGTTAATTTATTATGTGTGTAGAGTGTATGTTTTTTTATTACCTATATTTTTTTCATTCTCTCATTTTATTTTTAATACTAGGTCATTTTTAGTTACTTCTTACATTTGAACACCTTGTAGATATACGGACAAATTGAGCTTCTTCTTCATCATTCAAACTTGTTACACTTGGAAAAATATAATTGGTACTATGTCAAATGGAAAATATTTAAATTCCATGTAAATCATACTAAATAAAACAATATTACCCTTTAACTAAGGTAAAATAAATTATAAACAACCCACTAAGATTAAATATTGCTTTTAAAATATTCCCATAAGGGAAGGTATTATATATAGACTAATTATTATTACAAAAAGAAAATAATAATAACTTATAAGGCTATGTTTGCTTAAAACTAGTATAAATATCTCCATCTTGTTCCGGAGAGGTTTGCAAAATAGTGGGTTTCTTTTCTGGAAAAAAGTTTGGTAGAGATCATAGAAATGAATTTCAATAAAGGTTCTTTAGGGACCTTTCCATGGAGAGCTCCCCAACCTCCAATTTATCAGAGCAAATTGATGGCAACTAAAGGGTATGCCTACTGTATGACTGTGCCAAAACTGTATTCCAACTTTCTGATAAGCTTGATCGTCAGAACCCTAGTGAAACCATCAATTGGCTTTTGCATTTTGACCAAAGACTCCGTGAATGATGTCCTAGGGGCCAATCCAACCCTCCTTGCACCTCTCTTCTCACCACCCTCATGACCCACCATTCATGCTTACTATCCACAAATGGTTAATAATCTAGATCCCAATTTGGCTCCGAATTTTGTTCCTATGTGGCCCCAAATTTTTTTCCTTTGGTGGCTCCAAATCAACATTTCAATGGTGTGCCATTTCCCCAACATGCCAATATTGGCACTCCATTGGATCACGAATTTGCTAAGTTCCTCGGGTTTTATTAAATATTATGATTTTTTAATATTTTATAAAATATTGTAATCATTTCTATTCATATATACTGTTGCAATTTATAAAAAATAAAAAAAAATTAGATTCGAAGTTAATTTATTATGTGTGTAGAATGTGTGTATTTTTTTATTACTAATATTTGTTTCATTCTTTCGTTCGACCATTCAAGAATTAATAAAAAGTTATGGATTTTCTTTAGAACCCATTAATAATAGATTCCATATACGTTAAAGCAAGAACAAAAAATTCACACACTTTTTAGAGTATAAATTATGTTTGATATAAATAGGTTTATATGGACCTTGTACATATTATTGTAAGAATTCTATTTTAATTTCTATAAGTAAATAGAGGTCATGAGAACTATAAAATTTAGGGCTTTTGCCCTTTTTGAGTCCTGATTTTAAAAAAGACTTTGCAAATGGGTTACATTTTTAATTGGGAGGTTTCATGGAGTGGCCCATTTGTGAAATGCTCTGTACTTGTTTTTGTCAAAATAAAAATAATGCAGTGCAAGGATGAAATGCGTCTTTCTCTTTCATGTGCCAATTGGCAGGGTGCATTTGTGAAATGAAATATACCACCGCACGGACAAAAATGTAACAATACGAGTGATGGAGCTCGAAAGAAGCCTTTGAGTCACCCCAAATCGCGATGACGTCATTGATCACAAATCTAGAAGAAATGGAGTAGGTCACTAGAGTGGGTTGTCACCGGGGAATAGCTCCGATGCGTAAGTCAGTATTTTGAGAGAGTAATCTTGAGTAATGAACTCCAAACAACTTTTCCTTGTCCTTTTCACTGTTTGTAATTTGATAATATATATTGAATTTAGTCAGTTACCTCTTTGATCAGGACTTTTTAATTACGTGATGGTAGGCAATAAGAATAATTGTGAGATCATACCATATGCTCCCAATTGCTATTAGAATCGTGGAGTTTCCTTACGTTCGAATATCTTGCCATTCACGTCTCTGGTCAAGAGCTACAAGCTCAGCTCGCTAACACCTTTAAACCAACTTTGCGACCTACCCGTGAATGTCGAAGGTCTCGTCTTTCTCTTTTGGAAGGTCGTTCTGAGTGATTATAGGTTCATAGAGGGTGTTAGGAGTTGTGCATAGTTAGCTGCAACATGGAAGATGTATGAGACAGGTTGGAGCATACCAAGTCGAAGGTCAAAGTGCGGTAAGACCTCTCCTAGGCTCGTTTCAGGAGGTCGGTGATCTAGGAGGTCATTGCCCACCTTTTTTCGTGACTCTTGAGTCTGACTTTTAGGTATTCGAGGTAATGCTTGAGCCCATTTGGGCTAGTTTATCCTTGTCGTGCCCATTTCACCCATCATTACCCCCCTTGAGCACAGCGAGCAAGAAGGTCGTGGTGGTTGGCTCTGACTTTTGTTCGTGTGTGGCCCAAAATTTTTTTTCTGATGCTTGCTCCAAATCAACATTTCAAACATCTGCCATTTCCCCAACACGCCAATGGTGACACTCCATTGGACCACGAATTTGCTATGTTCTTCGGGTTTTATTAATTATTAGGATTTTTTAATCTAAATAAGATATTGTAATCGTTTCTATTCAGATATATTGTTGCTATTTGTAATTAAAAAAAAAGGGGTTCGAAGTTAATTTATTATTTGTGCAGAGTGTGTGTGCTTTTTAGTTACCAATATTTTTTTCATTCTTTCATTTTATTTTTATTACTAAGTCATTTTTAGTTACTTCATATATTTGAACACCTTGTATATATACGGACAAATTGAGCTTCTTCTTCATCATTCAAACTTGTTACACTTGGAAAAATATAATTGGTACTATGTCAAATGGAAAAATATTTAATTTCCCTATAAATCATACTAAATAAAACAATATAACCTTTTAACTAAGGTAAGATAAATTATAAAGAACCTACTGAGATTAAATATTGCTTTTAAAATATTCCCATAAGGGAAGGTATTATATATAGACTAATTATTTTTACAAAAAGAAAATAATAATAAATTATAGGGCTATGATTGCTTAAAACTAGTATAAATATCTCCATCTTGTTCTGGAGAGGTCTGCAAAACAGTGGGTTTCTCTTCTATAAAAAAAGTTTGATAGAGATCATAGAAATGAATTTCAATAAACTTTCCATGGAGAGCTCCCCAACCTCCAATTTATCAGAGCAAAGTTGATGGCAACTAAAGTGTATGCCGGCTGAATGATTGTGCCAAAACTGTATTCCAACTTTCTGATAAGCTTGATTGTCACAACCCTAGTGAAACCATAAATTGGCTTTTGAATGGGACCAAAGACTCCGTGAATGATGTCCTCGGGGCCAATCCAACCCTCCTTCCACCTTTTTTCTCACCACCCTCATGACCCACCATTCATGCTTACTATCCACAAATGGTTAATAATCTAGTTCCCAATTTGGCTCCAAATTTTGTTCCTATGTGGCCCCAAATTGCTTTCCTTTGGTGGCTCCAAATCAACATTTCAATGGTGTGCCATTTCCCCAACACACCAATATTGGCACTCCATTGGATCACGAATTTTCTAAGTTCCTCGGGTTTTATTAATTATTAGGATTTTTGAATATTTTATAAAATATTGTAATCATTTCTATTCAGATATATTGTTGCAATTTGTAAAAAAAAAAAAAAAAATTGAGATTGGAAGTTAATTTATTATGTGTGCAAAGTGTGTGTGTTTTTTTATTACTAATATTTGTTTCATTCTTTTGTTTGACCATTCAAGAATTAATAAAAAGTTGAGGATTTTCTTTAGAACCCATTAATAATAGATTCCGTATACGTTAAAGCAAGAACTAAAAATTCACACTTTTTAGAGTATAAATTATGTTTGATATAAATAGGTTTATATGGACCTAGTACATATTATTGTAAGAATTCTATTTTAATTTCTATAAGTAAATATAGGTTATAAGAACTATAAAATTTAGGGCTTTTGCCCTTTTTGAGTCCTGATTTTAAAAAAGACTTTGCAAATGGGTTACATTTTTAATTGGGTGGTTTCATGGAGTGGCCCTTTTGTGAAATGCTCTATACTTGTTTTTGTCAATTAAAAAATAATGCAGTGCAAGGATGAAATGCCTCTGGCTCTTTCATGTGCCAAGAGGCTTGGTGCATTTGTGAAATGAAATATACCACCACATGGACAAAAATGTAACAATACAAGTGATGGAGCTTGAAAGAAGCCTCTAGGTCACCCCCAATCGCAATGACTTCAGTGATCGCAATCTGAGAAGAAATGGAGTAGGTCATTGGAGTGGGCCGTATCAGGGGAATAGCTTCGATGCCTAAGTCAGTATTTTGAGAGAGTAATCTTGAGTAATGAACCCCAAACCACTTTCCTTGTCCTTTTCACTGTTTGTAATTTGATAATATATGCTGAATTTAGTCAGTTACCTCTTTGATCAAGGCTCTTTAAATACGCGACAGTATTCAATGAGGATAATTGTGAGATTGTACCATATCCTTCCAATTGCTCCTAGAATCATGGAGTTTCTTAGGTTCGAATATCTTGCCATTCATGACTCTGGTCAAGAGCTACAAGCTCGCTAACGACCTTTAAACCAACTTCACGACCTGCCCGTGCACGTCGAAGGTCTCGACTATCTCTTTTGGAAGGTCGCTCTGAGTGATTATAGGTTCATAGAGGGTGTTAGGAGTTGGGCACAGTTAGCTATAGCATGAAGATATATGAGACAGGTTGGAGCTTACGAAGTCGAAGGTCACTGTCCGATAAGACCTCTCCTGAGCTCGTTTCGGGAGGTCGGTGATCTAGGAGGTCGTTGCCCACCTTTCCTCTTGACTCGTGAGTCTGACTTTCAGGTATTTGGGTTTGTTTATCCTTGTCGTGCCCGTTTCTCCCATCATTACCCCCCTTTAGGCCCAGCGAGCAAGAAGGTCGTGCTGCATGGCTCTGACTTTTGTTCGTGTGTGGCCCCAAATTTTTTTCCAATGCTTTGCTCCAAATCAACAATTCAAACGTGTGCCATTTCCCCAACACGCCAATGTTGACACTCCATTGGACCACGGATTTGCTAAGTTCCTCGCATTTTATTAATTATTAGGATTTTGGAATATTTTATAAAATATTGTAATCATTTCTATTTAGATATATTGTTGCAATTTGTAATAAAAAAAGAAGAAAAAAAAAGGGAGATTCGAAGTTAATTTATCCTGTGTGCAGTGAGTGTGTTTTTTAATTACTAATATTTGGTTCATTCCTTATTTTATTTTTATTACTAACTCATTTTTAGCTACTTGTTATAATTGAAGACCCTGTATATATACATATCAAATGGTAAAATATTTTATTTCCATGTAAATCACACCAAATAAAACAATATTACCTTTTAAGTAAGGTAAGATAAATTATAATGAACCTACTTAGATTAAAGATTGCTTTTAAAATATTCCTATAAGGGAAGGTATTGTGTGTAGACTAATTATTAGTACAAAAATAACATAATAATAATTTATATGGCTACGTTTGTTTAAAAATAGTATAAATTCTCCATCTTGTTGTGAAGAGGTCAACAAAACATTGAATCCTTTTTTGTAAAAAAATTTGGTGGAGATCGCAGAAATGAATTTCTATGAAGGTTCTTCAAAGACAGACCCAAGAAGAGCCCCTAAACCTCCAATCTACTAGAGCAAAGTTGATGGCAACTAAAGGGTACACCTGTGTATGACTGTGCCGAAACTGTATTCCAACTTTGTGATAACCTTGGTCATAACAACCCTAGTGAAACCATAGATTGGCATCTGAATGGGATCAAAGACTCTATGGATGCTGTCATCGATGCTAATCCAACTCCCCTTGCAACCCTGTTCTCACCACCCTCACGACCCACCATTCATGCTTACTAAGCACAAATGCTTCCAAATCTAGTTCCCAATTTGGGAATGAATGTGGTTTTTTTGTGGCCCCAAAATTTTTTCCTATGGTGGCTACAGATCAACATTTCAATGGTGTGTCATTTCCCTAACACGCCAATGTTGGCACCACATTAGACCATGAATTTGCTAAGTTCTTTGGGTATTATTAATTATTAAGATTTTGGAATCTTTTATAAAATATTGTAATCATTTCTATTCAGATATATGGTTAATTTAATATGTGTGCAAAGAGTGTGTGTTTTTTATTACAAATGTTTGTTTCATTCTTTTATTTTATTTTTATTACTGAGTCATTTTTAGTTACCTCTTATATTTGAAGACCTTGTATCTATATATATATATATATATATATATATATATAAATATATATATATTTATACAAATTGAGCGTCTTCTTCATCATTCAAACATGTTACATTAGGAAAATTTTATTTGGTATTATGTTAAATGGCAAAATATTTAATTTCCCTGTAAATCATACCAAATAAAACAATATTACCGTATAACTAAGGTAAGATAAATTATAAAAACCTACTTAAATTAAATATTTCATTTAAAATATTCCCATTAGGGAAGGTATAATGTATCGACTAATTATTATTACAAAAAGAAAACTAAATTAATTTATAGGGCTATGTTTGCTTAAAACTAGTATAAATATGTACATCTTGTAGTGAAGAGGTCTACAAAACAACTGGGTTCTTTTCTGTAAAAAAGTTCTGTAGAGATCGCTGAAATGAATGTGAATGAAGGTTCTTCAAGGACCTACCCAAGGAGAGCTCCCCAACCTCCAATCTACCAGAGCAATGTTGATGGAAACTAAAGAGTACACCTGCTATATGACTGTGCCAAAACTATATTCCAACTTTGTGATAAGAATGGTTATCACAACCCCCAGTGAAACCATAGATTGGCTTCCAAATGGGACCAAAGACTCTGCGAATGCTGTCCACGAGGCCAAGCCAACTTCCCTTACACCACCATTCTCACCACCCTCACGACCCACCATTCATGCTTACGATCCAAAAGTGCTTCCTAAACTGGTTCCCAACTTGGCTCCGAATTTTGTTCCTGTGTGCCCCAAATTTTTTTCTTATGGTGAGTCCAAATCAACATATCAATGGTGTCCCATTTCGCCAACATGCCAATGTTGACACTCCATTGGACCACGAATTTGATATGTTCTTCGAGTTTTATTTATTATTAGGATTTTGAAATATTTCTTAAAATATTGTAATCGTTTCTATTCAATTATATTGTTACAATTTGTAATAATAAAAAAAAAGAGGTTCGAAGTTCATTTATTATGTGTGCAGAGTGTATGGGTTTTTTTTATTACTAATATGTGATTCATTCTTTTATTTTATTTTTATTACAAAGTCATTTTTAGTTACTTCATATATTTGAAGACCTTGTACATCGACGTACAAATTGAGCTTCTTCTTCATCATTCAAACATGTTACATTAGGAAAAATATATTTGTTACTATATCAAATGGCAAAATATTTTATTTCCCCATACATCATACCAAAAGAAAGAATACTAAATTTTAACAAAGGTAAGATATATTATAAAGAGCCTACTTAGATTAAATATTGGTTATAAAATAGGTCCATAGAAGAAGGTATTATATATAGACTAATTATTAGAACAAACACAAAATAATTATAATTTATATGGCTATGTTTGTTTAAAATAGTATGAATATATCCATCTTGTTATGGAGGGGTCTGCAAAATAGTTGAGTCCTTTTCCGTAAAAAAGTTTGGTAGAGCAAAGTTTACGGCAACTAAAGGGTACACCTACTATATGACTGTGCCAAAACTGAATTCCAACTTTGTGATAAGCTTGGTCATCACAATGCCAGTGAAACCACAGATTGGCTTTTGAATTGGACCAAAGACTTCGTGAATGCTGTCCTCGGGGCCAATCCTACTCTCCTTCCACCCCAATTTTCACCACCCTCACGATCCACCATTCATGCTTACTAACCACATATGGTTCCTAATCTAGTTCCCAATTTGTCTCCGAATTTTGTCCCTATATGGCCTCAAATTATTTTCCTATGGTGGATCCAAATCAACAATTCAATGGTGTGCCATTTCCTTAACGCGCAATTGTTGGCGCTCCATTGGACCACGATTTTGATAAGTTCCTCGGGTATTATTAATTATTAAGATTTTGGAATATTTAATAAAATATTGTAATAATTTCTACTCAGATATATTATTGCAATTTGTAATAAAAAAATGAGATTCAAAGTTAATTTATTATGTGTGCAGAGTGTTTCTACTCAGATATATTATTGCAATTTGTAAAAAAAAAAATGAGATTCAAAGTTAATTTATTATGTGTGCAAAGTGTGCATGTTTTTTTATTTCTAATATTTGTTTCATTCTTTTATTTTATTTTTATTACTAAGAAATTTTTAGTTACTTCTTATATTTGTAAACCTTGTATACATACTTACAAATTGAGCGTCTTCTTCATCATTCAAACATGTCACAGTAACAAAAATATATGAGGTACTACATCAAAGGGAAAAATATTTAATTTCCCCATAAATCATACAAAATAAAACAATATTACCTTTTAACTAAGGATAAATTACAAAGAACCTACTTAGATTAAATATAGCTTTTAAAATATTCCCATATGGGATGGTATTACATATATACTAATTATTATAGCAAAAAAGAAAATAAAAATAATTTTATATTGCTATGTTTGCTTAAAACTAGTATAAATATCTCTCTTTTGTTATGGAGAGGTCTGCAAAATAGTAGGGTTATTTTCTGTGAAAACGTTTCGTAGAGATTGTAGAAATGAATTTTAATGAAAATTCGTCAGAGACCAACCCAGGGTGAGCTCCCTAACCTCCAATCTACCAAAGCAAAGTTGATGGCAACTAAAGGGTACGCCTGCTGTTTGACTGTCCCAAAATTGTATTCCAAATTTGTGATGTGCTTGGTCATCACAATCCCAATGAAAAGATAAATTGGCTGTTGAATGGCACCGAAGACTTCGTGAATGTTATCCTCGGGACCTATCCAACTCCCCTTGCACCCCCATTCTCACCACCCTTGTGACCCACCATTCATACTTATTATCCACAAATGGTTTATAATCTGGTTTCCAATTAGGCGCTGAATTTTGTTCCCGTGTGGCCCCAAATTTTTTTGCTATGGTGGCTCCAAATCAACATTTCAATGGTGCGCCATTTTCCCAACAAGCCAATGTTGGCAGTGCATCAGGCAACAAATTTGCTAAGTTCCTCGAGTTTTATTAATTATTAGGATTTTGGAATATTTTATAAAATATTGTAATCATTTCTATTCAGATATATTGTTGCAATTTGTATTAAGAAACATAAAAGAGGTTTGAAGTTAATTTATTATGTGTGCAGACTGTATGTGTTTTTTTAGTACTCATATTTGTTTCATTCTTTTATTTTATTTTTATTACCACATCACTTTTAGTTACTTCTTATATTTGTAGACCTTGTATATATACGTACGAATTGAGCTTCTTGTTTATCATTTAAACATGTTACATTAGGAAAAGTATATTCGGTACTATATCAAATGACAAATCATTTTATTTTCCTGTAAATCATACCAAATAAAACAATATTACATTTTAACTAAGGCAATATAAATTATATAGAATCTACTCAGGATAAATTTAGTTATTAAAATATTCCCATAAGGGAAGGTATTATATATAGACTAATTATTAGTACAAAAAGAAAATAAAAATAATTTATAGGGCTATGTTTGCAAAACCTAGTATAAATATCTGCATCGTCTTGTGGAGAGGTGTGCAAAACAGTTAAGTTCCTTTCTGTAAAAAGGTTTGGTAGCAATCACATAAATGAATTTCAACAAAGGTTTTTCAGGGACTAGCTAAATTAGAGCTCCCCAACCTCCAATCTACCAGAGCAAAGTTGATGGCAACTAAAAGGTACGCCTGCTGTATGATTGTACCAAAACTATATCCCAAATTTGTGATAAACTTGGTCATCACAACCCCAGTGAAACCACAGATTAGCATCTGAATGGGACCAAAGACTTCTTGAGTGTTGTCCTCGAGGCCATTCCAACTCCCTTGCACCAAAGTTAGCAGCACCGTCACGACCTACCATTTATGCTTACTATCCTCAAATGTTTCCTAATCTGATTCCCAATTTGGCATCGAATTTTGTTCTCATGCAGTCCCAAATTTTTTTCCCATTGTGGCAGCCATTTCCCCAACTCGCCAATGTTGGCACTCTGTTGGACCACGAATTTGCGATGTTCCTCTGGTTTTATTAGTTATTTGGATTTTGGAATATTTTATAAAATATTGTAATCATTTCTATTCAGATATATTGTTGCAATTTGTAATAGTAAGAATAAAAAAAAGAGATTCAAAGCTAATTTATTGTGTGTGCAGAGTGTGTGTTTTTTATTACTAAAATTTGTTTCATTTCTTCTTTTTTTGTTTATTACTAAGTCATTTTTTACTTCATATATTTGAAGACCTTGTATATATACTTACAAATTGAATGTCTTCTTCTTCATTCAAACATGTTACATTTTCCTATATCAAATGGCAAAATATTAAATTACCCAGTAAACCATGCCAAAATATTAAATTACCCAGTAAACCATGTCAAATAAAATAATATTACCTTTTAACTAAGGTAAGATAAATGATAAAGAACCTACTTAGATTAAATATTGCTTTTAAAATATTCCCATAAAGCAAGGTATTATATATGGACTAAATATTATTACAAAATGAAAAAACATTAATTTATAGGGCTATTTTTGCTTCAAACTTGCATAAATATCTACATCTTGTTGCGGAGAGGTCTGCAAAACAATTGAGTTCTCTTTAGTAAAAAAGTTTGGTGGAGATCGCAGAAACTAATTTCAACAAAGGTTCTTCAAGGATTTGCCCAAGGAGAGCTCCCCAACCTCCAATCTACTAGAGCAAATTTGATGGCAACTAAAGGGTACGCCTGCTGTATGTCTGTGCCAAAACTGTACTCCAACTTTGAGATATGTTTGGTCATCACAACCCTAGTGAAGCCAAAGATTGGCTTTTGACTGGGAAAAAAAGACTACATGAGTGCTGTCTTTGGGGCAAATCCAGCTACCCCTGCACCCCCATTCTCAACACCCTCATGACCCACCATTCATTCTTACCATCCACAAATGGTTCCTACTCTGATTCCCAATTTGGCTCCAAATTTTGTTCCTGTGTGGCCCTAAATTTTTTTCCTATGGTGGCTCCAAATCATCAATTCAAATGTGTGCCATTTCCCAACACGCCAATGTTGGCACTCCATTGAAGCATGGATTTGTTATGTTCCTCGAGTTTTGTTAATTATTCAAATTTTGAAATATTTTATAAAATATTGTAATCATTTCTATTCAGATAGATTGTTGCAATTTGAAAAAAAAAAAGATTCAATGTAAATTTCTTATATGTGCGGAGTGTGTGTGTTTTTTTATTACTAATATTTCTTTCATTCATTTATTTTATTTTTATTACTAAATCATTTTCAGCTACTTGTTATATTTGAAGACCTTGTATATATATATACAAATTAAGATTCTTCTTCATCATTCAAACATGTTGCATTAGGAAAAGTATATTTGGTACTATGTCAAATGGCAAAATATTTTATTTCCCTGTAAATCATACCAAATAAAACAATATTACCTTTTAACTAAGGTAAGTTAAATTATAAAGAAACCACTTAGATTAAATATCGCTTTTAAAATATTCCCATAAGGGAATTTATTGTGCATAAACTAATAGTTATTGCAAAAAGAAAATAACAATAATTTATAGGGCTATATTTGCTTAAAACTGATATAAATATCTCCATCTTTTTGTGGAGAGGTCTGCAAAACAGTTGGGTTCTTTTCTGCAAAAAAAAGTTTGATAGAGATTGCAGAGATAAATTTCAATGATGGTTCCTCTGGGACATACCGGAGTTGAGCTCCACAACCTTCAATCTACTAGAGCAAAGTTGATGGCAACTAAAGGGTACGCCGGCTGTATGACTATGCCAAAACTGTATTCCATTTTTGTGGTAACCTTGGTCATCGTAACCTCGGTAAAACCACAAATTTGCTTCAAAATGGGACACCACCATTCTCATCACCCTCTCGACATACCATTCATATATACTATCCACAAATGGTTCCTAATCTAGTTCCCAATTTGGCTCCGAATTTTGTTCCTGTATGGCCCCAAACTTTTTGTCCTATGGTGGCTCCAAATCAACATTTCAATGGTCTGCCATTTCCCCAATCACGCCAATGTTTGTACTCCATTGGACCATGAATTTGCTAAGTTCCTCGGATATTATTAATTATTATAATTTTGGAATATTTTATAAAATATTGTAATCATTTGTATTCAGGTATATTGTTGCAATTTGTAACAAAAAAAGATTGAGATTCGAAGAAAATTTATTATGTGTGCAGACTGTGTGTATTTTTTTATTATTATTACTAATATTTCATTCATTTATTTATTTTATTTTTATTACTAAATCATTTTTAGTTACTTCTTATATTTGAAGACCTTGTAAATAAACATACAAATTGAGCTTCTTCTTCATCATTCAAACATGGGAAAAATATATTTGGTCCTATTTCAATTGGCAAAAGTTTTAATTTCCCTGTAAATCATACCAAATAAAACAATATTACCTTTTAACTATGATAAGATAAATTATAAAGAATCTACTTAGATTAAATATTGCTTTCAAAATATTCCCATAAGGGAATGTATTATATATAGACTAATTATTATTACAAAAGAAAATAAAAGTAATTTATAGGGCAATGTTTGCTTAAAACTAGTATAAATATATCCATCTTATTGTGGAGAGGTCTGCAAAGCAATTCAGTTCTTTTCAATAAAAAAGCTTGGTAGAGATTATAGAAATGAATATCAACGAAGGTTCTTTAGGGACCGGCCCACGGAGAGCTCCCCAACCTCCAATCTACTAGAGCAAGAATGATGGCAACTAAAGGGTACGATAGCTATATGACTATGCCAAAACTGAATTCCAACTTTGTGATAATCTCGGTCATCACAACCCAGTGAAGCCACAGATTGGCTTCTGAATGGGACCAAAGACTACATGAAGGTTATTCTCGGGGCCAATCCAGCTCCCCTCGCACCCCGTTCTCACGACCCTCATGACCCACCATTCATGCTTACTATCCACGAACGGTTCCTAATCTGGTTCCCAATTTGGCTCCGAATTTTGTTCCTGTGTGGTCCCAAATTTTTTTCCCATGGTGGCTCCAAGTCAACATTTCAGTGGTGTGCAGTTTCAGCAACATGCCAATGTTGGCACACCTTTAGACCACGAATTTGCTAAGTTCTTTGGGTTTTATTTCTTATTAGGATTTTGGAATATTTCATAAAATATTGTAATCATTTCTAATCAAATATATTGATGCAATTTGTAATAAAAAAAAAAAAGAGGTTCGAAGTTAATTTATTATGTGTGCAAAGTGTGTGTTTTTTATTACTAATATTTGATTCATTCTTTTATTTTATTTTTATTACTAAGTCATTATTAGATACTTCTTATATTTGAAGACTTCGCATAAATACATACAAATTGAACTTCTTCTTCGTCATTCAAACATGTTACATTGGGAAAAATATATTTGGTACTATATCAAATGGCAAAATATTTGATTTCCCCGTAAATCAAATCAAATATAACAATATTACCGTTTAACTCAAGTAAGAACATACTTAGACTAATTATTATTTAAAAGGAAATTAATAATAATTTATATTGCTATGTTTGCTTAAAACTAGTCTAAATATCTCCATCTTGTTGTGGAGAGGTATGCAAAACAGTTCAGTTCTTTTCTGTAAACAAATTTGATAGACATCGTAAAAATGAATTTCAACAAAGGTTCTTCACGGACCGGCCCAAGGAGAGCTCCCCAACCTCCAGTCTACCAGAGCAAAGTTGATGGCAACTAAGGGTAAGCCTACTGTATGACTGTGCCAAAACTGTATTCCAACTTTGTGGTAAGCTTGGTCATGACAACCCTAGTGAAACCATTGGTTGGTTTCTGAATGGGACCAAAGACTCCGTAAATGCTGTCCTTGAGGCCAAGCCAACTCCTCATGCACCCCCGTTCTCGCCACCCTCACGACCCACCATTCATCCTTACTATCCACGAATTGTTCCTAATCTGGTTCCCAAATGAGCTCTGAAAGTGTGGCCCCAATTTTTTTTTTCCGATGGTGGCTCGAAATCAACATTTCAATTGTATGCCATTTCCCCAACAGGCCAATGTTGGAACTCCATTGGACCACGAATTTGCTAAGTTCTTCGAGTTTTATTTATTGTTAGGATTTTTGAATATTTCATAAAATATTGTAATCTTTTCTATTCAGATATGTTAATGAAATTTGTAATGAAAAATAAAATGAGTTTCGAAGTTAATTTATTATGAGTGCAGGGTGTGTGTGTTTTTTTGTTACTAATATTTGTTTCGTTCTTATATTTTATTTTTATTACTAAGTCATTTTTAGTTACTTCCTATATTTAAAGACCTTGTATATATACGTACAAAGTGAGCTTCTTCTTCGTTATTCAAACATGTTACATTAGGAAATATATATTTAGTACTATATCAAATGGCGAAATATTTAATTTCCCTATAAATCATACCAAATAAAACATTGCTTTCAAATTTGTTGGGGCTCAAAAGTGAACTCCAGATCACCCCAAAACCATGATGACGTTAGTCACTACAACCTAAGAAGAAAGTAGAGAAGGTCACTGGAGGTGCATCGTGCCCAGTGAAGAGCTTCGATGCCTAAGTCGGTATTCCGCAAGTAATCAGGTGCAATTAATTCTCAGAGAAATTGTTCTCCTGTCCGCAGACTGTGTATAATTTGATTATATAAAAGAAATCAATTACCTCTCTGATTAGGACTTCGCTATTACGTGATAGTAGGCAATTAGGATAATTGTGAGATTGTGGAATCCCGCTAACTGCTCATGCAATCGTGGAGTTTTCCTTTGGTTGGGATATCTTGCCATTCACGTCTCTGTCGAGAGCTGCAAGCACGGTAATTCACCTCTAAACCAACTTCGCAACCTACTTGTAGACATTAAGGGTTGTGGCTATCTCTTCTGGGAGGTCGTGTCGAGTGGTAGTAGGCTCATGGGAGATGTTAGGAGTTGTGCACATCTTGTCTTGGTATGGAAGATCTATGAGACGAGTCGAGAGTCACCAAGTCGTGGTCCGAGGTCTGGTTGTACCTCTCTCGAGCTCATTTAGGAGGTTAGTGACCATGGACGTTGGTGGTAGCAGGTCACTGCCCACCTATCCTTGTTGACTGAAAGGAAATTAACCTCAAATCCACAGAGAAACGAGATCCAAATCCCAAAAAAAAAAAAAAAATTTACACATGAGAATGGATACATACCTTAAAATGTCAGAAGCTACAGATTTGTTTGATAAATTAACCAAGATCAACTAGACTTAATGTCTTCTAATATGTTCCATATGAACAGTCTGGGTAAATAGATGGGAATAGGAAAAGAGGAATCTTATCTTTTAGAGTGGAGGTTGTGAAAAAAAACAGACGTATTGGAATTTTCTTTTCAGAAAATAACGTCTATTTTGAAAGTAGGGTTCCAAATGAGTTAAACCTAATTATTGGAAATAATAGAGTGTAAATAATTCTAAAATTACTTAATTAGAAGTTGGGCTTCTATGGGCCATAACCCAATAAGCCTCAATTTAATTAAAAGCCCAATAATTATTTATTGGATTATGGACCCAATATAATTATCTTGACCTTTTAACTAAAAGACCCTTTATTTATTTTTAATCTATGCTCAACAATAATTAATCTTATGGACCAAAGTCCAAATTAATTAAAAGACTAATGAAAATAAATAGCCACTCATTTATTTTATATAAGCCCAATCAATAATTAATGTTATGGACCTAAGTCCAAATTAATTATAAGGGTAAATAAAATAAATCCTTTAGAATAAAATTAATTCCCCTTTACCTCCCATTTTAGAACGATATAAAATCACTCATAAACTATAGGACTAGATTAGGGATCTTAAGACATAATGCTCGAG
Organism: Parsonsia alboflavescens; assembly: GCA_028571225.1. Lineage (NCBI taxonomy): Eukaryota > Viridiplantae > Streptophyta > Magnoliopsida > Gentianales > Apocynaceae > Parsonsia > Parsonsia alboflavescens. The sequence continues at coordinate 13,098,933 of JAOXNR010000028.1, forward strand.
GCTTCATAAAATGACCAAAGTACCCTTGCTACATAATAGCAATATACTCAGCCCTTTTAAACATCTTCTATTATCACCATAAGACGATGATGTACTCCAAGACACATTGCTGTAGAAATAGAAAGTTTGTTGAGATAAATCTCAACCCTTAGTCTTTGACCTATAGGTGTATTGACACATTACCCTTCTATGTATGACCCACTATTGAGCATAGGTCTGGTGTACTATCACCTTACTCAATGACATCTACCATCCTTTGGTATCTAGTTCAATCGGTTAATTCACATTGAATATTCACTAGAAGAATATTCAATAGTACTACCACAGCCATGGATTCTATGAATTAACTTGAACAACACACAAGGGGGGGATTAACCCATCCCAGTAGAGAGATGGCATAGAGACCCTATTGTATAGGTCTATCTTAACTAACTACATCAATGTACCTAACATAAAAGACTATTGGTCTCGTACAAAAGAAACCCAACCTATATTAGATTAAGGCACATTAACCTAGCTTCGTCAAACCACCGACCATACTTATGTCATGGGTTTGTGTCCACGCAGTAGCTACAATGACATAAATTCCCTTTTCTTTGATAGTACATTTAGAGAACTGTCATTGTATTGTCCTGTTCTACACATTCAAAATGTGCTAACACATGTAGTCCGGGTTCACTACACTACCCAATGACTAAAGGTAAGTCACCCTACTTAAAGGAGACTAATGTGTTATAACCTTTATTCAATTTAACACCCAATTCCATTAAACGGTAAAGAATAATTTCCTTATGATTTAAACTTTCGGTGATCCATACCTTACTATGCTGAACGTCCCAATGCATAGATCACCTATTTAAATCAGGTTGGACATTATTGTATGAAAAATATATTCACAGAAATAATTCAGACAATACCTCAATTTTATTAAATAAAAAATTGGTAGTCTTTTTTGGCATAAATCCCAATAGACTCCCACTTGCACAAACAAGACTAACTATCCTATTCTCACCCCCATAGCATCTAGATGCCTTTTGAAGACACTTTCTGCTAAAGGCTTGGTAAAAGGATCTGCTAGGTTATGCTTTGAGGGACTTTGTTCTACCACTATCTCCTTCTTTTGAATGAAGTCTGGAATCAAGTGATACTTTCTCTCAATGTGCTTGTCTTGATAGTGATTTTTTGGTTCCTTGCACTCTGCAATTGTTGCACTATTGTCACAATACATGGTCATCGGCTTATCCATGTTAGGTATGACTTCTAGTTCTATTAAGAACTTTCTAAGCCATACTGCCTCCTTGGATGCTTCCGAAGCTGCCACGTACTCTCCTTTCATAGTAGAATCAGCAATACAAGATTTCTTGATACTCCCTCCATGAAACTGCAGCTTCAGACAAGGTGAAGACTTATCCAGAAGTGGATTTTCTTTCATCCTTATCAGCCTGGAAATCCGAGTCCATATAACGAATTGTACATAAGTCATCTGCTCGATGAATCAACATATGATCCCTAGTACTTTTAAGGTACTTGATGATATGCTTTACGATTTGCCAATGCACCTCCCCTGGGTTTGACTGATATCTGCTAAACATGACTACGGCAAAATAGATATTTGGCCTTGTACATAGGATGAGATACATAAGACTACCAACTACTGAAGCATATGGTACTCTACTCATCCTATCCTTCTCTTCTTATGTTGCAGAACACTCTTTAGAAGAGAAGTGTAACCCATGTCTGAAAAGAAGAAGACTTCCTTCACACAGATCCATTTTATACTTAACCAACATCTTGTCAATATATGAGGCTTGAGATAGCTTTCTATCTCTTACGATTTTTATGCCAAGAACTTATCTGGCTTCTCTCATGTCCTTTATACTGAATTAACCAGATAGCCAAACATTAACTATTAATAATACTTCGACATCATTTCCAATGAGTAGAATATCATCAATGTAAAGCACAAGGAATGTCACAGCATTATTATCTAGTCTCTTATAAACACAAGGTTCATCAACATTTTGAATAAATCCATAAGACTTTATGGTTTCATCAAAACGAATGTTCCATGACCTTGATGCTTGCTTAAGTCCATAAACTTCTTAAGCTTGCAGACCATATTTTCTTGAACTTCCTCCATGAAACCGTCTGGTTGTATCATATAGATACTTTCATGAAGATAGCCATTAAGAAAAACTGTCTTAACATCGATTTGCCATATCTCGTAGTCATAATGGCATGCGAAGGCTAAAAGGATACTGATTGATTTAAGCATGGCTACGGCGGAAAAAGCTTCCTTATAATCGATTCCCTCTTTCTAAGAATAGCCCTTTGCAACCATCCTTGCTTTAAAGGTTTCAACCTTTCCATCAAATCCTTTCTTTCTCTTGTAGACCCACTTACAACCAATGGGTTTTACCCCTTCAGATGCTGGTTCAAGATCCAAAACTTTATTTGAGTACATAGACTCAATTTCTGATTTCATTGCTTGATGCCAAAAATCTGCAACATCATCAGTAATAGCATCATCGTAACTGATGGGATCGAACTCCTGAAGGTTTGAGATAAGCCCGAAAGCCTCTCATGTCCATCTTTCTGGAGCTCTTGATATATTCTCACTATGGCGCGGCTCCACTGGTGTTTGAGACTGTGGCTCTATCACATCCTTTACTACCGTTGGTTCTAATGAAGAGTCAAGGATTGAATCCTTCTCTTCTAAATCCACTTTACTGGAACCCTTAGTGCTTATTCTTTGCTCATCTACCAAGTATCTAGTATTAGTGCTAATAAACACTTTTTGCTCTTGGGGATGAAAAAAGTAAGCACCTCTTTTTCTTTTGGATACCCAACAAAGTAGCATAATTCTGATCTTCATTCTAGCTTACTTCCTTTAGTCAGTACATAAGCTGGATAACCACATATTTTGAGGTGTCTTAGACTAGGCTTTCATCCAGTCGACATCTCATAATGAGTCTTAGGTACAGACTTAGAAGGCACCAAGTTTTGAATAAATGTTGTTGTTTGTAAGGCATATCCCCAAAAACAAATGGGAAGAGATGCATGAGACATTATGCTCCTAACCATATCTAATAATGTCCTATTTCTCCTTTATGCTACACCATTTTGCTGGGGTGTCCCAGGTGCAGTTAATTGAGAAATAATACCGTGATGTACTAAGTAGTCCTTGAATTCACCGAGAAGGTACTCTCCACCACGATCTGACTTCAACGCCTTGATTTGCTTACCTGTTTGACGCTCTGCTTCAACCATAAACTCTTTGAATTTTCAAAAGAGTTAGACTTGCGCCTCATCAAGTAAACATAACCAAAACCTGAGTAATCATCAATGAAAGTGATGAAGTACTCGTACCAACCTCTAGCTCTTGTACTCATTGGACCACAAACATCACTATGAACAAGACTCAATACTTCCTTGGCCCTTGTATCCTTTTGGTCATTTTTCCCATCAAGCAAGATTCACACGTAGGCCACTCTTCCAAATCTAATAAGCCCAAAGGCCCATCTTGGATAAGCCTTTGAATCCGTTTAGCATTTATATGCAATAACCTTAAGTGAAATAAGCAAGAGTCATTATTAGATGGATTCTTTCTTTTCCCACATTCCAATTGTTCAACATTATTTGCTTGATAAGTAATAGGATTTAAATGAAACAAGTTACCATATGAACTACCAGAACATATAACCATACCATTTCTACTGATATTACAACCAGAATGGAATGAGATGGAATAACCATCTCTTATTAATATAGAAACAAAAATCAAATTCTGTTTAAAGTTCTGGACATAAAGAACATCATTTAAAACCAAAAACTTATTATTCTCAAAATAAAGGTGAACATCTTCCACTGCTTCAGCCCATACTTTATTTCCATTTCCAACAAGCAATCCATGCTCTCCTTTACTTAGTCTGCTTGTCCTTCTGAACCCCTGTAAGGAATTACAGACATGGTTAGTGGCTCCTAAATCAATTATCCAAGTAGGAATAGATCCAGCCATCATAATAGACTTAAGATAAAGAACAATACCAAGCTAAGTAGTTGGGACAACTTGTCTTCCAGTGACCTTTTTGGCCACAAGAGAAGCATTTCACTTTAGGCATAGCATTGGGCTTATTCTCCGAAGCTAAAACATGGGCCCTTGGTTGACCCAATGGCTTGTTCTTCTTCTTCTTGAACTTCTTAGGTTTAGGCCTAAGTCTAGAAGAAGAACTGTGAGAGGGCACCAGAAGTGGGCTTCCTGATATTCTCAACTGCCTAAAATTCATTCATTAGTTCAGAAAGAGTATAACCAAGCTTATTCATGTTATAATTAAGCTTGAACAGAGAGAACTAACTTGGCAGTGATTCTAAAATCATGTCATTCTTAGTCTCCCAATCGAAATCTGCCCCTAGAGATTCGACTTCATCAAAGGCTGCCATCATCTTGAGCATGTGCTCTCTAACTAGCATCCGCTCTGCCATCTTGGTGTTCATGATGACTCTTATTGCCTCCTACCTCATGGGCCAGTTTTTGTAACAGAACATCTCCCTAAGGGATAGGTTGATTGCTTTTGCAGTATCCATGTTCTCGTGTTGAGCTTGCAACACATTGCTCATGGAAGCTAACATATAGCACATTGCCATCTGGTTGGCTTATTGCCATTTTGCATAGGCAGCCTTTTCCTTAGGAGTGGAATCATCCCCAACGGTAGGGCAGGGGAGAACATACTTGTACTCTTCAGCAGAGAGTACTATGTTCATATTCCTTTTCCAATCCACATAGTTTGTTCCGATTAACTTATTCTCCTTGAGAATAACGGACAAAGGACTAAAGGAACTTCCACCCGACATTATTTCTGTAATTGATTGAATAAATAAACATATAATCATACAATTTAATGCCCAAACAAAACACATTGTTCTTTTCATATTATATTAGATTATAGTTAATCCTCAGACTATAATCTATAATATGTTGGCTTAGCATATTGATCTATGTAACAAATACAACAATATCTAATAACCAATTCAGTTCTTAGAAAACACAACAGAGCTTCATAGGAAGGCTAATGCTTTTCTAAGTTGAGTGTATGACCATTACTTACCAAAATCTTTTAGCTAATTAGTCTAGAAAAGTTCTAACGATGGACTGACCACTCTCATGATTAACTACGGATAATCTAGTGTTAATGCCTCCAACGATGGGCTAGCCGACACAAACACTTTCCCTCAAAAATAGCTTTTAATTTTTCTGTTAATATCTATGGACAATCATCCTATAGGGGGTCGCACAAGGTGACACGAGAAAGCCATAACCTATTAACTCAAATTAGTAATGGAAACCATGAGTTTATATTAAACTCTCTCCCACTCAATCTTTTAAAATAAGGATTATTAAATATAGTCTAAGTTTTATGTCTTAAGAAAATATAACTTTATTATATTTCTATGTCAAAAGTGTAAACCTTTCAACAAATATAATTGTAAGTTATCAATTCTTATAAAACCATATTTTTTATCAATTCTTTAAAATTTGTAGTCTAGGCTATATCTATTTAGAAATAATAGTCCATAATTACATTTCTATGTCAAGGATAAAACCCTTTGAAAAATGTAATTACTCGGGCTATATCTTATTCCAAAATAACCATACTAATTTTAAAAAATTTAATTCTTATATTTATTATCTTGATATTTTAGTTACAAAAACTAATTCAAATAATTATATTAATTATTCCTAATCTTGGTTACCCATAGGAATAAACATGTGTCACACTAAGCATCATAAAACAAAGCATTAAATAAAATTTATGTTTTTCTAGTTTTAAACCTATGTGACCAATTAATCAAATAAAATGATTAATTTGTGATCTTGTTTATTTCCTAAATTTGGTTTCTATTTATTTCCATGCTTTCATAATATCACAAATATATAAAAGCATAATAAATAAATGTATAAAGCAATTGGCCCAAAAGAGTATAATTAAAACTCCTAATTGGGCTAATAAAAACTTAAGGCCCAAAAGTAGAAATTTTATAAAAAAAGAGGGCCTTTCAGCAAATAAGAAAACCCTAAATGGGTCTTCTTCTTCATGCTGAAAAATCGCAGTCGCCACATTCTTTGCTGCCTAAATTTCCATGACCGTTGCAACCTCCTGTCCGAAGAAACCTGCACGTAAGCAGCTGCATGCCGGTGGCTATACACTGGCTTCCTGCTATAGCAGATTCGATCACTGGACTGCCTCCAGATCTGCCCGGCTGTGTAAGCCATGTTTGAATAGAACCGCAGGCTCTGGAGTACTACACACTGGAAAAAAAAATTGCTACTGTCTTTTGCTGTGAGCGACCGCAGTGCCTTGCTACTGGGTTTCTGCACGTCAGAGAAGAGACCACATCTTCTGCCGCCTTACCACTGCCAACTTGCAAATGTGAATGGCTGAGTGCTTGCAAGCTTGGCCTGGCTGCCTATGGGTTACCATGGTTGAGCAGTAGAAACTCCAGATCTTCTCCATTCCAATGATCTTCAGGTGACATTCAGATGACTACTCCGGCAGTCACTCTAAAACAGACCCGTTTTTCAAATTTTTTTTTTCTTTTCCAGTCGGCACTGGTACAGATTTGCAAATCCAGAATATTTCTAGAAAATAAAATAAAATAATTTACAAAAAAATCCTATACCTCTAACCACAAGGTTTACAGAAATTTCATTAACTATACATTCTCCTATGCCTCCACTCACGAGGGGTACAAAAAATCTAATTAGAGTCTTTTGAGGCCATAAGTAAACAGATAATATAACATGCATATTTAGCCATCCTAAATAAACAGAAAATAGGTATCATTCCCATTGTGAGAACCTGCTCTAATACCAAATAAAGGGAAATTAACCTCGAATCCACAGAGAAACGAGATCCAAATCCCAAAAAAAAGATTTGCACACACGAGAATGGATACATACCTTTAAATGTCAAAAGCTGCAAATCTGTCTGATAAATTAACAGAGATATACTAGACTTAAAGTCTTCTAATCTATTCCCTATGAACAATCTGGGTGCACAGATGGGAATTGGAGAAGAGGAATCTTATCTTTTAGAGTGGCGGTTGTGAAAAAAACCAGACGTACTGGAATTTCTTTTCAGAAAATCACGTCTATTATGACAGTAGAGTTTTGAATGAGTTAAACCTAATTACTGAAAATGATAGGATATAAATAATCATAAAATAACCTAATTAGAAGTTGGGCTTCTATGGGCCATAACCCAATAAGCCTCAATTTAATTAAACGTCCAATAATTATTTATTGGCTAATGGACCCAAAATAATTATCTTGGCCTTTTAACTAAAAGACCCTTATTTATTTTTAGTCTAAGCCCAGTAATAATTAATCTTATGGACCTAAGTAAAAATTAATTATAAGACTAAATACAAAAAATCCTTCAGAATAAAATTAATTCCTCTTTACCTCCCATTTTAGAATGATATAAAATCACTCATAAATTATAGGGTTAGATTAGGGACCTTAAGACATAATGCTCGAGGCTCTAAAAAATGACCAAAATACCCTTGCTACATAATAGCAATATACTTAGCCATTTTAAACATCTTCTATTATCATCATAAGAAGATGATGTACTCCAAGACACATTACTGTAGAAACAAAAGGTTTGTTGAGATAAATCTCAACCCTTAGTCTTTGACCCATAGGTGTATTGACACATTTACCCTTTTATGTAACACCCACTATGGAGCAAAGGTCTAGTGTACTATCACCTTACTCAATGGCATCTACCATCCCTTGATATCTAGTTCAATCTGTTAATTCACATTGAATATTCACTAGAAGAATATTCAATACTATATTAAATAGTACTACCATAGCCTTGGATTCTATGAATTAACTTGAACAACACACAAGGGGGCGATTAACCGGTCTCAGTAAAGAGATGGCATAGAGACCCTATTGTATAGGTCTTTCTTAACTAACTACATCAATGTACCTAACATAAAAGGCAATTGGTCTCGTACAAAAGAAACCTCACCTATATTATATTAAGGCACATTAACCTAGCTTCGTCAGACCACCAACCCATAATCATGTCAGGGGGTTGTGTCCACCTAGTAGCTACAAAACAATAATTCTATTTTCTTTGATAGTACATTTAGAGAACTGTCATTGTGTGGTCCTGTTCTGCAAGTTCAAAATGTGCTAACACATGTAGTCCGGGTTCACTACCCAACGACTTAAATTAAGTCACCCTACTTAAAGGAGACTAATGTATTATGACCTTTATTCAATGGAACGCCCAATTCCATTAAGCGGTCATGAACAATTTCCTTATGATTTAAACTTTCGGTAATCCATACCTTACTATGTTGAACGTCCCAGCACATAGATCACCTATTTAAATCAAGTTGTACCTTATTGTATGAAAAATGTATGCACAGAAATAATTCAAACCATACCTCAATTTTATTAAATAAAAAATTACAGAAAATTGGTAGTCTTTTTTAGCATATATCCCAACAGACTTCGTGAGTCTGACTTTTAGATATTAAAGGTTAGGGCCTTGGGCCCACCTGGGTTGACTTTTATCTGGGTCTTGCCCGTTTATCTTGACTTATCCGAGGTGCACCCGTTTCTGCCATCATCACCCCCCTTTAGGCCCATTGACCTTAGGGGCCGTGGTGCCTTATTAACCATCTTAAAATCTTAACCGCTAATGGGTTCGCCGATTCCTTGTAAAGACTAGATTTGGGGTACCTTTCCATTCATATCTAAAGTAGAGAGTTACAAGTTGGCTCTCGATTTTTTGGCCACAAGTAGAGTTGCACACACTTGGTTGTTGCATGAAAGGTATATGAGACAGATTAGGAATTACCAGGTCGTGGGCCGAGGTCTTGCAGTGCCTTTTCTGTGCTCATGCTGTAGGTATATGACCTAGGAGGTCGGTGGTAGGTGGTCCTGGCCCACTTGTTCCTCGGGACTTGCAGTTCTAACTTTTAGGTATTAAGAATTACTATCTCTAAGTCACAAGTTTGACTTTTAGGTATTAGGAAATTACCATCTTCAAGTCGAGAGCCTGACCTTCAGGCACTAGGAATTGCCATCTATAGGTCGGGGCCTTGAAAGGTCGAGCGGTTTCCTTGTAACTGCTCATGAGTTTGACCTTCAGGTATTAAGAACTACCATCTTTACGTCCAACTCTTGGAGGGTCCCACCGTTTTCTTGTAACTGCTATTTTTGGAAGAGGACATGCTTTTTAGTTTTGGGGAGAGTGAACCATATCTAGTTTCGGATAGTCATCCCACTTTATTCTGGGAAATCACTTCGCTTTATTCTAGAAGGTCACTCCGCATAAATTCTAAAGACACACTTCGTTTTGGTTTTTTCGGAAAGAACTGAAGCATTTCCTATTCTAGAAGGTCGCGTTACTCGAAAAAATGAACTATTTCCTAGCACATTGGTTGCTACCTAGTAGCTCAATAGGTTCCTTATCTCATTTGAATAAGAAGTTTTCCAGAGGTTTGAGAATTTGCTTCAGACTTTCCCATGTTTTTGCAGCAGTTTCTTCCTGCTTTTGCTCGTTCCAATTTTTTGTTCTAGTAATTTCACAAAGATGTCTTGCATTTCTGATGCTGCATCCCCTTCCATTGCGGATATGGACAATAGGGCATTTAATTAGTGCCCCCCCCCCCTCTTGGCCCAGGCTTTTTCTGTACCAAGTCACGCTTACTATCCATAAATGGTTCCTAATCTGGTTCCCAATTTGGCATAAAATTTTTGTCCGTGTGGCCCTAAATCTTTTTTCCAATTGTGGTTCCAAATCAACATTTCAGTGGTGTGCCATTTCCCCAACAGGCCAATGTTGACACTCCATTGGACCATGAATTTGTTAAGTTATTCGAGTTTTATTAATTATTAGGATTTTGGAATATTTCAAAATATATGGTAATCATTTCTATTCAGATATATTGATGCAATATGTAATAAAAAAAAATGAGGTTCGAAATTAATTTATTATGTGTGCATAGTGTGTGTGTTTTTTATTACTATTATTTGTTTCATTCTTTTATTTTATTTTTATTGCTAAGTCATTTAAAGTCATTTCTTATATTTCAAGACCTTGTGTATATACGCACAAATTGAGCTTCTTCTTCATCATTCAAACATGTGACATTAGGAAAAATATATATGGTACTATATCAAATGGAAAAATACTGAATTTTCCCGTAAATCATACCAAATAAAACAATATTACCTTTCAACTAAGGTTAGATAAATTATAAAGAACCCACTTGCGTTAAATATTGCTTTTGAAATATTCATATAAGGGAATTTATTATATATTGACTAATTATTATTATAAAATGAAAATAACAATAATTTATACAGCCATGTTTGCTTGAAACTAGTATAAATGTCTCCATCTTGTTGTGGAGAGATCTGCAAAACAGTTGAGTTCTTTTATGTAAAAAAGTTTGGTAGAGATCGCAGAATTGAATTTCAATGAAGGTTCTTCATGGACAGACCCAAGCAGAGCTCCCCAACCTCCAAACTACCAAAGAAAAGTTGAGGACAACTAAAGGGTTTGCATGACTGTGCCAAAACTGTATTCCAACTTTGTGATACGCTTGGTCATCACAATCCTAGTGAAACCATTATGCAAGAATAATGTCGAAAAGGAAGACTAAACGGAAGAAAAACAGGAAAAACCACGACCAAAGTTGAAAATTTTCAATTAATCAAAAGGTGCCGAAAACAATGAGAAACGAAATATTTAAAGGCCTAAACAAACCCTAAGCCTAATAGGAAGTTAACATAATGAAATTACAAAAATACCCTAAGAAAAACAGCAGATTATGAAATTACCCCTAAAAATAGGAAAATTATAACAATGCCACTGAAAAAAGAAAAATGCCCAAAACACCATCAAGATGACTTCGAATAGCCGAAAAATGCCGTGCATCACAGCATAGCGATGACTTTTGTTTGTTGGGCCATTCTGGGTCACCCGATCAAATTTGAGCCCGATGCGAGCTCGGATCAGTCACCTCGGGAATCGTGCACGGCATAAAAAAAAAGATGGGCTTTTGTAAGGGACCGAACACTCCGTGAATGCTATCCTCGAGGCCAATCCAACTCCCGTTGCAAACCCATTCTCACCACCCTCACGACCCAGCATTTATGCTTACTATCCACAAATGGTTCCTAATCTGATTCCCAATTTGGCTCCGAATTTTGTTCCTGTGTGTCCCCAAATTTTTTTTCCTATGGTGGCTCAATATCGACATTTCAATGGTCTGCCATTACCCCAACAAGCCAAATGTTGGCACTCCATTGGACCACAAATTTGCTAAGTTCTTCGGGTTTTATTAATTTTTAGGATTTTGGAATATTTTATAAAATATTCTAATCATTTCTATTTAGAAATATTTTTGCAATTTGTAATAAAAAAAAAAAAGAGATTCGAAGTTCATTTATTATGTATGCAGAGAGAGTGTGGTGTTTTATTACTAACATTTGTTTCTTTCTTTTATTTTATTTTTATTACTATGTCATTTTTAGGTACTTCTTATATTTGAAAATCTTGTATATATAAATACAAATTGAGCATCTTCTTCATCATACAAACATGTTACATTAGGAAAAATATATTTGGTACTATATCAAATTTGAAAATATTTAATTTTCATGTAAATCAAACCAAATAAAACAATATTACCTTTTAACTAAGGCCAGATAAATTATAGAGAAACTACATAGATTAAATATTGCTTTTAAAATATTCCCATAAGGGAATGTGTTATATATAGACTAATTACTATTACTAAAAGAAAACGATAAATATCTCCCTCATTTTGTGGAGAGGTAAGCAAAACAATTGAGTTCTATTTCATAAAAAAAAAGTTTGGTAGAGATAGTGGAAATGAATTACAACGAAGATTCTTCAAGGGAGCGGCCCAAGGAGAGCTCCCCAACCTGCAACCTACCAGAGCAAAGTTGATGGCAACTAAAGGGTACGCTTGCTACAAGATTGTGCCAAAACTGTATTCCAATTTTGCAATAAGATTGTTCATCACAACACCAGTGAAATCATAGATTGGCTTCTGAATGGGACCAAAGACTTCGTAAATGCCATCCTCGAATCCAATCCAACTCCCCTAGCACCCCCATTCTCACCATCCTCACGACCCTACATTCATGCTTACTATCCACAAATGGTTCCTAATCTAGTTCCCAATTTGCCTTCGAATTTTATTCCTGTATTGCCCCAAATTTTTTTCCTATGGTGGCTCCAAATCAACATTTCAATGGTGTGCCATTTCCCCAACACGCTAATGTTGGCACTACATTGGACTACGAATTTGCAAGGTTCATCGTTGTTTATTAATTATTTCAATTTTGGGATATTTTGTGAAATATTGCAATCATTTCTACTCAGATATATTTTTACAATTTTTAATAAAAAACAAATGAGGTTCAAAGTTAATTCATTATGTGTGCAGAGTGTGTGTGTTTTTTTATTAGTAATATTTGTTTCATTCTTTTATTTTATTTTTATTACTAAGTCATTTTAGTTACTTCTTATATTTGAAGACCTTGTATATATATGTACAAATTGAGCTTCTTCTCCATCACTCATACATGTTACATTAGGAAAAATATATTTGGTGCTATCTCAAATGGCAAAATATTTAAATTCCCTGTAAATACCTTTTAACTATGGTAAGATAAATCATAGAGAAGCTACTTAGATTAAATATTGCTTTTAAAATATTCCCATTAGTGAAGGTATTATATATAGAAAAATTACTTTTACTAAAAGTAAAAGATAATTATTTGTAAAGCTATTTTTGCATATCTCCATCTTGTTGTGGAGAGGTCAGCAAAATAGTTGACTTCTTTTTTGTAAAAAAGTTTCGTAGAGATCGTGAAAATGAATTTTACTGAAGGTTCTTCAAGGAGCGGCCCAATGAGAGCTCCCTATCCTCCAAGCTACCAAACCAAAGTTGATGACAACTAAAGGGTAAGCCTGCTGTATGACTGTGCCAAAACAGCATTCCAACCTTGTTGATATGCTTGATCATCACAACCCCAATGAAGCCATAGATTGGCTTCTGAATGGGACCAAAGACTTCGTGAATGCTGTCCTCGGGGCCAATCCAACTCGCCATGCACCCCCGTTCTCATCACCCTAACAATCCATCATTCAGGCTTACTATCCTCAATTGGTTCCCAATTTGCCGCTGAATTTTGTTCAAGTGTGGGCCAAAATTTTTTCCTATAATGGGTCCAAATCAACATTTCAATAGTGTGTCATTTCCCCAACATGCCAAAGTTGGCACTCCATTTGACCACAAACTTTCTAAGTTCTTCAAGTTTTATTATTTATTAGGATTTTGGAATATTTTATAAAATATAGTAATCATTTCTATTCAGATATATTGTTGCAATTTGTAATATAAAAAAATAATGAGGTTTGAAGTTAATTTATTATGTGTGCAGAGTGTGTGTGTTTTTTATTACTAATATTTGTTTCATTCTTTTATTTTATTTTTATTACTAACTTATTTTTAGTTAGTTCTTATATTTGAAGACCTTGTATATATACGTACAAATTTAGCTTGTTCTTCATCATTCAAACATCTTACATTAGACTAAATAATTAATGGTACTATATCAAATGGCAAAATATTTAATTTCCCTGTAAATTATACTAAATAAAACAATTTTACCTTTTAACTAAGGTCAAATGATTATAAAGAACCTACATAGGTTAAATATTGCTTTTAAAATAGATTAACTATTAATACAAAAAGAAAATAATAATAATTTATAGGACTATGTTTGAATAAAACAAGTATAAATATCTCCATCCTTTCGTTAAGAGGTCTGCAAAATAGTTGAGTTCTTTTCTGGAGAAAAAGTCTGGTAGAGATCACAAAAATGAATTTCAACGAAAGTTCTTCAGGGAGACTCCCAAGGAGAGCTCCCCAGCCTCGAAGATACCAGAGCAAAGTGAAAGGCAACTAAAGGGTACGCCAGCGGTATGACTGTGCCAACATGGTATCGCAACTTTGTCATGGTGAAACCATAGATTGGCAAAGGGACCAAAGACTCAATGAATGTTGTCCTCGGGTCCAATCCACCACCCCATGCACCCCTGTTCTCATCACCCACTTGACCCGCCATTAAAGCCTACAATCCTCAGATGGTTCCAAATCTGGTTCCCAATTTGACTTCGAATTTTGTTCCAGTGGTTGCCCCAAATTTTGTACCAATGGTGACTCCAAATAAACATTTCGTTACTGTGCCATTTCCCCAACACGCCAGTTTTGGCACTCCATTGGATCACGAATTTGTAAGTTCTTCAGGTTTTATTAACTATTAAGATTTCGGAATATTTTATAAAATATTGTAATCATTTCTATTCAGATATATTACTGCAATTTATAATAAAAAAAATGTGGTTTGAAGTTAATTTATTATGTGTGCAGAATGTGTGTTCTGTTTTGTTACCATTATTTGTTTCATTTTTTTATTATTATTAGTAAGTCATTTTTAGTTACTTCTTATATTTCCATATGGGAAGGTATTGACTATAGACTAATTATTATTACAAAATAAAACAATAATAATTTATAGGGCTCTGTTTGTTTAAAATTAGCATAAATATCACCATCTTTTTGTGGAGAGGTATGAAAAACAGTCGAGTTCTTTTCTATAAAAATTTTTGTAAAGATAGCAAAAAAAAATTTCAACCAAGGTTCTTTAGGGAGAAGCCCAAAAAGAGCTCCCCAACCACCAAGCTACCAGAGCAAAGTTGATGCCAACTCAAGGGTACACCTGCTATATGACTGTGCTGAAATTGTATTCCAACTTTGTGATAAGCTTGGTCATCACAACACAATGTAACCATAGATTCGCTTTTGAATGGGAGGGAAGACTCTGTGAATGCTATCCGAAGTGCCAATCCAACACCCGTAGCATCCCCGTCTCACCACAACCACAACCCACCATTCAGGCTTACTATCCTCAAATAGTTCCTAATCTGGTTCCAAATTTGGCTTTGAATTTTGTTCCTGTAGTTGCCCCAAATTTTGTTCCTATGGTGGCTCCAAATAAACATTTGAATGGTGTGCCATTTCCCCAACATGCCAATGTTGGCACTCCATTGGACCACAAATTTACTAAGTTCTTTGGGTTTTATTAATCATTAGGATTTTGGAATATTTTATAAAATAAAGTAATCATTTCTATTCCAATACATTGTTGCAATTTATCACAGAAAAAAATTGTTGTTTGAAGATATTTTATTATGTGTGCATAGAGTGTGTGTTTTTTTTGTTACTAATATTTGTTTCATTCTTCTCTTTTATTTTTATATGTAAGTCATTTTTAGTTACTTGTTGTGGTTGCCCCAGATTTTGTTCCTATGGTAGCTCCAAATAAAGATTTCAATGGCGTGCCATTTCCCCAACACACCGATGTTGGAACTCCATTGGACCACGAATTTGCTAAGTTTTTTGGGTTTTATTAAGTATTATGATTGTGAAATATTTTGTAAAATATTTTAATTATTGTTGTTAAGATATATTGTTGGAATTTATAATAAAAAAAACTGTGATTCGAAGAAGCTAATTGATTACTCATATTTTTTTCATTCTTATATTTTATTTTTATTTCAAAGTCATTTTTAGTTACTTGTTATATTTGAAGACCTTGAATACATAGTTACAAATTAAGTTTCTTCTTCATCTTTGAAACATGTTAAATTAGGAAAAATATATTTGGTACTATATCAAATGGCAAAATATTTAATTTCCCTGTAAATTATACTAAATAAAAAAATTTTACCTTCCAACTAATGTAAGATAATTATAAAGGACCTACTGAGGTTAAATATTGCTTTTAAAATAGATTTACTATTAATACAAAAAGAAAATAATAATAATTTATAGGGCTATGCTTGATTAAAACTAGTATAAATATCTCATTCTTGTTGTGGAGAGGTCTGCAAAATAGTTGAGTTCTTTTTTGGAGAAAAAGTTTTATAGAGATCATAGAAATGAATTTCAACCAAAGTTCTTCAGGTGGAGGTCCAGAGAGAGCTCCCCAGCCTCGAAGCTACCGAAGCAAACTGAAAGGCAACTAAAGGGTACGCCTGCGGTATGACTGTGAATGCTATCCTCGGGTCCAATACATCACCCCCTGCAACCCTATTCTCATCGCACACATGACCCACCATTAAAGCTTAGTATCCATAGATGGTTCCAAATCTGGTTCCCAATTTGACTTCGAAATTTGTTCTAGTGGTTGCCCCAAATTTTGTTCCTATGGTGTCTTTGGTGTGCCATTTCCCCAACATGCCAATGTTCGCACTCCATTGGATCACGAATTTGCTAAGTTCTTCAGGTTTTGTTAATTGTTACAATTTTGGAATATTTTATAAAATATTGTAATCATTTCTATTCAGATATATTATTGAAATTTATAATAAAAAAATGTGGTTTGTGGTTCGAAGATAATTTATTATGCGTGCAGAATGTGTGTGCCTTTTTGTTACTAATATTTGTTTCATTTTTTTTTTATTAGTAAGTGATTTTTAGTTACTTCTTATATTTCAATAAGGGAATTTATTGTATATAAACTAATTATTATTACAAAATAAAACAATAATAATTTATAGGGCTATGTTTACTTAAAATTAGTATAAATATCTCCATCTTGTTGTGGAGATGTATGCAAAACAATCGAGTTCTTTTTTATAAAAATTTTTGTAAAGATCGCAGAAATAAATTTCAACGAAGATTCTTCAAGGAGCAGCCCAAGAAGAGCTCCCCACCCTCCAAGCTACCAGAGCAATGTTGATGACAACTCAAGTTTACACCTGCTGTATGGCTATGTCGAAATTGTATTCCAACTTTGTGATCAACTTGGTCATCTCAACCCAGTATAACCATAGATTAGCTTTTGAATGGGAACAAAGACTTTATGAATGCTGTCCTAGGGGCCAATGCAACGCCCCTTGCATCCCCATCTCACCACAACCACAACCCACCATTCAGGCTTACTATCCTCAAATAGTTCCGAATCTGGTTCCAAATTTCACCTTGAATTTTGTTCTTGTGGTTGCCCAAAATTTTGTTCCTATGGTGGCTCCAAATAAACATTTGAATGGTGTGCAATTTCCCCAACACACGAATGTTGGCACTCCATTGGACCACAAATTTACTAAGTTCTTGAGGTTTTATTAATCATAGGATTTTTGAATATTTTATAAAATAATGTAATCATTTCTTTTCCGATACACTGTTGCAATTTATGATAAAAAAAATTTTTGTTTGAAGATATTTTATTATGTGTGCAGAGTGTGTGTGCTTTCTTGTTACTAATATTTGTTTCATTCTTTTTTTTTATTTTTATTTGTAAGTCATTTATAGCTACTTGTTGTGGTTGCCCCGGATTTTGTTCCGATGGTAGCTCTGAATAAACATTTCAATGGCGTGCCATTTCCCCAACCCACCAATGTTGGCACTCCTTTGGACCACGAATTTGCTAAGTTCTTCGGGTTTTCTTAATTATTAGGATTTTGAAATATTTTGTAAAATATTTTAATGATTGTTGTTAAGATATATTGTTGCAATTTATGATAACAAAAATGTGACTCGAAATTAATTTATTATGTGTGTAGAGTGTGTGAGGTTTTTTCTTACTGGCATTTGTTTCATTCTTATATTTTACTTTTATTTCAAAGTTATTTTTAAATACTTGTTATATTTGAAGACCTCGGATGCATAGTTACAAATTGAGCTACTTCTTCATCTTTGAAACATGTTAAATTAGGAAAATATATTTGGTACTATATCAAATGGCAAAATATTTAATTTCCCTGTAAATTATACTAAATAAAAAAAATTTACCTTAAAACTAACGTAAGATAATTAAAAAGGACCTACTTAGGTTAAATATTGCTTTTAAAATAGACTAACAATTAATACAAAAAGAAAATAATAATAATTTATAGGGCTATGTTTGATTAAAACTAGTATAAATATCTCCATCTTCTTTTTTTCCTGAATTTCAATGAAAGTTCTTCAAGCAGCGGCCCATAGAGAGCTCCCCAGCCTCGAAGCTACCAAAGAACACTGAAAGGCAACTAAAGGGTACTCCTGCGGTATGACTGTGACAAAACTGTGTTGCAATTTTGTGATGGTGAAACCATAGATTGGCAAAGGGATCAAAGACTCAGTGAATGTTGTCCTCGGGTCCAATCCACCACCCCATGCAACCCTGTTCTCATCACCCACATGACCCACCATTAAAGCTAACTGTCCTTAGATGGTTCCAAATCTGGTTCCCAATTTGACTTCGAATTTTGTTTCAGTGGTTAGCCCAAATTTTGATCCTCTGGTGTGCCATTTCCCCAACATGCCAATGTTGGCACTCCATTGGATCATGAATTTGCTAAGTTCTTCAGGTTTTGTTAATTGTTAGGATTTTGGAGTCATTTCATGTCTAATATTTATTTCATGTCTTTTTTTTTATTAGTAAATCATTTTTAGTTACTTCTTATATTTCCGTAAGGGAACGTATTGTAAATAGACTAATTATTATTACAAAATAAAAGAATAATAATTTATAGGGATATGTTTACTTAAAATTAGTAGAAATATCTCCATCTTGTTGTGGAGAGGTATTCAAAACAATCGAGTTCTTTTTTATAAAAATTTTTGTAAAGTACGCAGAAATAAATTTCAACGAAAGTTCTTTAGGGAGCAACCCAAGAAGTGCGCCCCACCTTCCCTACCAGAGCAAAGTTGATCGCAACTAGAGGGTACACCTATTGTACGGCTGTGCCAAAATTGTATTCCAACTTTGTGATAAGCATGGTTATCACAACCCAGTGGAACCATAGATTGGCTTTTGAATGGGAGCAAAGTGTCTGTGAATGTTGTCCTAGGGGCCAATGCTACACCCCTTCCCCAACCACGACCCACCATTCAGGTTTACTATCATCAAATAGTTCCTAATCTGATTCCAAATTTTGCTTTGAATTTTGTTCCTGTGGTTGCCCCAAATTTTTTTCCTATGGTGGCTCCAAATAAATATTTGAATGGTGTCTTGTTGGCAGTCCATTGGACCACAAATTTACTAAGTTCTTTGGGTTTTATTTTTTATTAGTGTTTTGGAATATTTTATAAAATAATGTAATCATTTCTATTCAGATACATTGTTGCAATTTATGATAAAAAAAAATGTTCTTCGAAGATATTTTATTATGTGTGCAAAGAGTGTGTGCTTTTTTGTTATTAATATTTGTTTCATTCTTCCTTTTGTTTTTACTATTTGTTTCATTCTTCCTTTTAATCTTTATTAGTAAGACATGATTGGCTCTGAATTTATAACTCATGCTCTAAATACACGCCAGTGTTGGACCTCCTTTGGACCACGAATTTGCTAAGTTCTTCGGATTTTCTTAATTTGTAGGATTTTGCAATATTTTGTAAAATATTTTAATGATTGTTGTTAAGATATATTCTTACAATTTATAATAACAAAAATGTGATTCGAAATTAATTTATTATGTGTGTAGAGTGAGTGTGGTTTTTTCTTACTGGCATTTGTTTCATTCTTATATTTTACTTTTATTTCAAAGTTATTTTTAAATACTTGATATATTTGAAGACCTCGGATGCATAGTTAAAAATTGAGCTACTTCTTCATCTTTGAAACATGTTAAATTAGGAAAATATATTTGGTATTATATCAAATGGCCAAATATTTAATTTCCCTGTAAATTATACTAAAAAAAAAAAATTTTAACTTTAAAACTGACGTAAGATAATTAAAAAGGACCTACTTAGGTTAAATATTGCTTTTAAAATAGACTAACAATCAATACAAAAAGAAAATAATAATAATTTATAGGGCTATGTTTGATTAAAACTAGTATAAATATCTCCATCTTCTTTTTTGCCTGAATTTCAATGAAAGTTCTTCAAGCAGCGGCCCAGGGAGAGCTCCACAGCCTCGAAGCTACCAAAGCAAACTGAAAGGCAACTAAAGGGTACGCCTGCGGTATGACTGTGACAAAACTGTATTGCAATTTTGTGATGGTGAAACCATAGATTGGCAAAGGGATCAAAGGCTCAGTGAATGTTGTCCTCGAGTCCAATCCACCACCCCATGCAACCCTGTTCTCATCACCCACATGACCCACCATTAAAGCTAACTATCCTTAGATGGTTCCCAATTTGACTTCGAATTTTGTTCCAGTGGTTATCCCAAATTTTGATCCTCTGGTGTGCCATTTCCCCAACATGCCAATGTTGGCACTCCATTGGATCATGAATTTGCTAAGTTCTTCAGGTTTTGTTAATTGTTAGGATTTTGGAATATTTTAAAAAATATTGTAATCATTTCTATTCAGATATATTATTGCAATTTAGAATAAAAAAATGTGGTTCGAAGATAATTTATTATGTGTGCAGAATGTGTGTGCTTTTTAGTTACCATTATTTGTTTCATTTTTTTATTATTATTAGTAAGTCATTTTTAGTTACTTCTTATATTTCCATAAGGGAAGGTATTGTATATAGACTAATTATTATTAAAAAATGAAACAATAATAATTTATAGGGCTATGTTTGCTTAAAATTAGTATAAATATCTCCATCTTGTTGTGGATAGGTATGCAAAACAATCGAATTCTTTTTTATAAAAATTTTTCTAAAGATCGCAGAAATAAATTTCAACAAAGGTTCTTTAGGGAGCAACCCTAGAAGAGCTCCCCACCCTCCAAGCTACCAGAGCAAAGTTGATGGCAACTTAAGGGTACACTTGTTCTATGGCAGTGCCGAAATAGTATTCCAACTTTGTGATAAGCTTGGTTATCTCAACCCTGTGTGACCGTAGATTGGCTTTTGAATAGGAGCAAAGACTTTGTGAATGCTGTCCTAGGGGCCAATGCAACATCCCTTGCATCCCCGTCTTACCACAACCACAACCCACCATTTCGGCTTACTATTCTCAAATAGTTCCAAATTTGGCTTTGAATTTTGTTCCTCTGGTTGCCCAAAATTTTGTTCCTTTGGTGGCTCCAAATGAACATTTGAATGGTGTGCCATTTCTCCAACACGCCAATGTTGGCACTCCATTGGACCACAAATTTACTAAGTTCTTCAGGTTTTATTAATCATTAGGATTTTGGAATATTTTATAAAATAATGTAATCATTTCTATTCCGATACATTGTTGCAATTTATGATAAAATAAAATTGTTGTTTGAAGATATTTTGTTACGTGTGTAGAGTATGTGTGCTTTTTTGTAGCAATTTTTTGTTTCATTCTTCTCTTTTATTTTTTATAAGTAAATCATTTTTGGTTACTTGTTGTGGTTGCCCCAGATTTTGTTCCTACGACAGCTCCAAATAAATATTTCAATGGCGTACCCTTTCCCCAACACGCCAATGTTGGCACTCCATTGGACCACGAATTTGCTATGTTCTTTGGGTTTTCTTAATTATTAGGATTTTGAAATATTTTGTAAAATATTTTATTGATTGTTGTTAATATATGTTGTTGCAATTTATAATAACAAAAATGTGAGACGAAGTTAATTTATTATGCATGCAGAGTGTGTGTGGTTTTTTTCTTACTAATATTTGTTTCATTCTTTTTTTATTATTATTTCAAAGTCATTTTTAGTTACTTGTTATATTTGAAGACCTTGAATACATAGTTACAAATTGAGCTACTTCTTCATCATTGAAACATGTTAAATTAGGAAAACTATATTTTGCACTATATCAAATGGCAAAATATTTAACTTGTCTGTAAATTATGCTAAATAAAAAAATTTTACCTTAAAACTAAAGTAAGTTAATTATAAAGGACCTACATAGGTTAAATATTGCTTTTAAAATATACTAACTCTTAATACAAAAAGAAAATAACTATAATTTGTAGGGTTATGTTTGATTAAAACTAGTATAAATATCTCCATCTTGTTGTGGAGAGATCTGCAAAAGAGGTGAGTTTTTCTTTGGAGAAAAAGTCCGGTAGAGATCATAGAAATGAATTTCAACGAAAGATCATCAGGCAAAGGCCCGGAGAGAGCTCCCCAGCCTCGAAGCTACCAAAGCAAATTGAAAGGCAACTAAAGGGTACGCCTGCGGTATGACTGTGCCAAAACTGTATTACAACTTTGTGACGGTGAAACCATAGATTGGCAAAGGGACCAAAGACTCAGTGAATGCTGTCCTCGGGTCCAATCCACCACCCCCTGCAACATTGTTCTCATTACCCACATGACCCACCATTAAAGGTTACTATCCTTAGATGGTTCCAAATCTGGTTCCCAATTTGACTTCGAATTTTGTTCCAGTGGTTATCCCAAATTTTGTTCCTACGGTGTCTTTGGTGTGCCATTTCCCCAACTTGCCAATGTTGGCACTCCATTGGATCACCTATTTGCTAAGTTCTTCAGGTTTTGTTAATTGTTATAATTTTGGAATATTTTAGAGAATATTGTAATCATTTCTATTCAGATATATGATTGCAATCTAGAATTAAAAAATGTGGTTCAAAGTTAATTTATTATGTGTGCAGAATGTGTGTTCTTTTTTGTTACCATTATTTGTTTCATTTTTTTATTATTATTAGTAAGTCATTTTTAGTTACTTCTTATATTTCCATAAGGGAAGGTATTGTATATAGACTAATTATTATTAAAAAATAAAACAATAATAATTTATAGGGCTATGTTTGCTTAAAATTAGTTTAAATATCTCCATCTTGTTGTGGATAGGTATGCAAAACAATCGAATTCTTTTTTATAAAAATTTTTGTAAAGATCGCAGAAATAAATTTGAACAAAGGTTCTTTAGGGAGCAACCCAAGAAGAGCTCCCCACCCTCCAAGCTACCAGAGCAAAGTTGATGGCAACTTAAGGGTACACTTGTTGTATGGCAGTGCCGAAATTGTATTCCAACTTTGTGATAAGCTTGGTTATCTCAACCCAGTGTAACCATAGATTGGCTTTTGAGTAGGAGCAAAGACTCTGTGAATGCTGTCCTAGGGGCCAATGCAACATCCCTTGCATCCCCGTCTCACCACAACCACAATCCACCATTTGGGCTTACTATTCTCAAATAGTTCCAAATTTGGCTTTGAATTTTGTTCCTCTGGTTGCCCAAAATTTTGTTCCTATGGTGGCTCTAAATGGACATTTGAATGGTGTGCCATTTCTCCAACACGCCAATGTTGGCACTCCATTGGACCACAAATTTACTAAGTTCTTCAGGTTTTATTAATCATTAGGATTTTGGAATATTTTATAAAATAATGTAATCATTTCTATTCCGATACATTGTTGCAATTTATGATAAAAAAAAATTGTTGTTTGAAGATATTTTATTATGTGTGCAGAGTATGTGTGCTTTTTTGTTTCATTCTTCTCTTTTATTTTTTATATGTAAGTCATTTTTAGTTACTTGTTGTGGTTGCCCCAGATTCTGTTCCTATGGTAGCTCCAAATAAACATTTCAATGGCGTGCCCATTCCCCAACACGCCAATGTTGGCACTCCATTGCACCACGAATTTGCTATGTTCTTTAGGTTTTCTTAATTATTAGGATTTTGAAATATTTTGTAAAATATTTTAATGATTGTTGTTAAGATATGTTGTTGCAATTTATAATAACAAAAATGTGATTCGAAGTTAATTTATTATGCATTCAGAGTGTGTGTGGTTTTTTTCTTACTAATATTTGTTTCATTCTTTTTTTTTGTTTTATTTCAAAGTCGTTTTTAGTTGTTAGTTATTTTTGAAGTCCTTCAATACATAGTTACAAATTGTGCAACTTCTTCACCATTGAAACATGTTAAATTAGGAAAAATATATTTGGTACTATATCAAATGGCAAAATATTTAATTTCCCTGTAAGTTATGCTAAACAAAAAAATTCTACCTTAAAACTAACGTAAGATAATTAAAAAGGACCTACTTCGGTTAAATATTGCTTTTAAAATAGACTAACTATTTATACAAAAAGAAAATAATAATAATTTATAGGGCTATGTTTGATTAAAACTAGTATAAATATCTCCATCTTCTTTTTTGCCTGAATTTCAATGAAAGTTCTTCAAGCAGCGGCCCAGGGAGAGCTCCACAGCCTCGAAGCTACCAAAGCAAACTGAAAGGCAACTAAAGGGTACGCCTGCGGTATGACTGTGACAAAACTGTATTGCAATTTCGTGATGGTGAAACCATAGATTGGCAAAGGGATCCAAGACTCAGTGAATGTTGTCCTCGGGTCCAATCCACCACCCCATGCAACCCTATTCTCATCACCCACATGACCCACCATTAAAGCTAACTATCCTTAGATGGTTCCAAATCTGGTTCCCAATTTGACCTCGAATTTTGTTCCAGTGGTTATCCCAAATTTTGATCCTTTGGTGTGCCATTTCCCCAACATGCCAATGTTGGCACTCCATTGGATCACGAATTTGCTATGTTCTTCCGGTTTTGTTAATTGTTAGGATTTTGGAATATTTTAAAAAATATTGTAATCATTTCTATTCAGATATATTATTGAAATTTAGAATAAAAAAATGTGGTTTGAAGATAATTTATTATGTGTACAGAATGTGTGTGCTTTTTTGTTACCATTATTTGTTTCATTTTTTTTTTATTTTTAGTAAGTCATTTTTAGTTACTTCTTATATTTCCATAAGGGAAGGTATTGTATATAGACTAATTATTATTACAAAATAAAACAATAATAATTTATAGGGCTATGTGTGCTTAAAATTAGTTTAAATATCTCCATCTTGTTGTGGATAGGTATGCAAAACAATCGAATTATTTTTTATAAAAATTTTACTAAAGATCGCAGAAATAAATTTCAACAAAGGTTCTTTAGGGAGCAACCCAAGAAGAGCTCCCCACCCTCCAAGCTACCAGAGCAAAGTTGATGGCAACTTAAGGGTACACTTGTTGTATGGCAGTGCCGAAATTGTATTCCAACTTTGTGATAAGCTTGGCTATCTCAACCCAGTGTAACCATGGATTGGCTTTTGAATAGGAGCAAAGACTCTGTGAATGTTGTCCTAGGGGCCAATGCAACATCCCTTGCATCCCCGTCTCACCACAACCACAACCCACCATTTAGGCTTACAATTCTCAAATAGTTCCAAATTTGGCTTTGAATTTTGTTCCTCTGGTTGCCCAAAATTTTGTTCCTTTGGTGGCTCCAAATGAACATTTGAATGGTGTGCCATTTCTCCAACACGCCAATGTTGGCACTCCATTGGACCACAAATTTACTAAGTTCTTCAGGTTTTATTAATCATTAGGATTTTGCAATATTTTATAAAATAATGTAATCATTTCTATTACGATACATTGTTGCAATTTATGATAAAAAAAAAATTGTTGTTTGAAGATATTTTGTTATGTGTGCAGAGTATGTGTCCTTTTTTGTAACAATTTTTTGTTTCATTCTTCTCTTTTATTTTTTATATGTAAGTCATTTTTAGTTACTTGTTGTGGTTGCCCCAGATTTTGTTCCTATGGTAGCTCCAAATAAACATTTCAATGGCGTGCCCTTTCCCTAACAAGCCAATGTTGGCACTCCATTGGACCACGAATTTGCTATGTTCTTTGGGTTTTCTTAATTATTAGGATTTTGAAATATTTTGTAAAATATTTTAATGATTGTTGTTAAGATATGTTGTTGCAATTTATAACAACAAAAATGTGTTTCGAAGTTAATTTATTATGCTTGCAGAGTGTGTGTGGTTTTTTCTTACTAATATTTGTTTCATTCTTTTTTTTTTATTTTTTCAAAGTCATTTTTAGTTACTTGTTATATTTGAAGTCCTTGAATACATAGTTAAAAATTGAGCTACTTCTTCATCATTGAAACATGTTAAATTAGGAAAAATATATTTGGTACTATATCAAATGGCAAAATATTTAATTTCCCTGTAAATTATGCTAAATAAAAAAATTTTACCTTAAAACTAAAGTAAGATAATTATAAAGGACCCACATAGGTTAAATATCGGTTTTAAAATATACTAACTCTTAATACAAAAAGAGAATAATAATAATTTTTAGGGTTATGTTTGATTAAAACTAGTATAAATATCTCCATCTTGTTGTGGAGAGGTCTGCAAAATAGGTGAGTTTTTCTTTGGAGAAAAAGTCTGGTACAGATCATAGAAATGAATTTCAACGAAAGATCTTCAGGCAAAGGCCCGGAGAGAGCTCCCCAGCCTCGAAGCTACCAAAGCAAATTGAAAGAAAACTAAAGGGTACCCCTGCGGTATGACTGTGCCAAAACTGTATTGCAACTTTGTGACGGTGAAACCATAGATTGGCAAAGGGACCAAAGACTCAGTGAATGCTGTCCTCGGGTCCAATCCACCACCCCCTGCAACATTGTTCTCATTACCCACATGACCCACCATTAAAGGTTACTATCCTTAGATGGTTCCAAATCTGGTTCCCAATTTGACTTCGAATTTTGTTCCAGTGGTTATCCCAAATTTTGTTCCTACGGTGTCTTTGGTGTGCCATTTCCCCAACTTGCCAATGTTGGCACTCCATTGGATCACCTATTTGCTAAGTTCTTCAGGTTTTGTTAATTGTTACAATTTTGGAATATTTTATAGAATATTGTAATCATTTCTATTCAGATATATTATTGCAATTTAGAATTAAAAAATGTGGTTCGAAGTTAATTTATTATGTTTGCAGAATGTGTGTGCTATTTTTGTTACTAATATTTATTTCATGTCTTTTTTTTTTATTAGTAAGTCATTTTTAGTTACTTCTTATATTTCCATAAGGGAACGTATTGTATATAGACTAATTATTATTACAAAATAAAAGAATAGTAATTTATAGGGATATGTTTACTTAAAATAGTAGAAATATCTCCATCTTGTTGTGGAGAGGTATTCAAAACAATTGAGTTCTTTTTTATAAAAATTTTTGTAAAGTTCGCAGAAATAAATTTCAACGAAGGTTCTACAGGGAGCAGCCCAAGAAGAGCTCCCCACCCTCCAAGCTACCAGAGCAAAGTTGATCGCAACTCGAGGGTACACCTGTTGTACGGCTGTGCCAAAATTGTATTCCAACTTTGTGATAAGCATGGTTATCACAACCCAGTGGAACCATAGATTGGCTTTTGAATGGGAGCAAAGTGTCTGTGAATGTTGTCCTAGGGGCCAATGCTACACCCCTTCCCCAACCACGACCCACCATTCAGGTTTACTATCATCAAATAGTTCCTAATCTGATTCCAAATTTTGCTTTGAATTTTGTTCCTTTGGTTGCCCCAAATTTTTTTCCTATGGTGGCTCCAAATAAATATTTGAATGGTGTTTTGTTGGCAGTCCATTGGACCACAAATTTACTAAGTTCTTTGGGTTTTATTTTTTATTAGTATTTTGGAATATTTTATAAAATAATGTAATCATTTCTATTCAGATACAT
Organism: Parsonsia alboflavescens; assembly: GCA_028571225.1. Lineage (NCBI taxonomy): Eukaryota > Viridiplantae > Streptophyta > Magnoliopsida > Gentianales > Apocynaceae > Parsonsia > Parsonsia alboflavescens. Next base: position 13,126,448 of record JAOXNR010000028.1, read on the forward strand.
TGTCGCAATTGATGATAAAAAAAATGTTTTTCGAAGATATTTTATTATGTGTGCAAAGTGTGTGTGCTTTTTTGTTATTAATATTTGTTTCATTCCTCCTTTTAATCTTTATTAGTAAGTCATTTTTAGTTATTTCTTGTGGTTTCCCCAAATTTGTTCCTATAGTAGCTCCAAATAAGCATTTTAATGGTGTGCCATTTCCCCGACACATCAATGTTGGCACTCCATTGGACCACGAATTCACTAAGTTGTTCGGGTTTCGAAATATTTTAGTGATTTTTGTTAAGATATATTGTTGCAATTTATAATAAAAAAAAAAGTGATTCGAAGTTAATTTATTTTGTGTGTAGAGTGTGTGTGCTTTTTTCTTGCTATTATTTGTTTCTTTCTTATTTAATTTTTATTTCTAAGTCATTTTTTGTTACTTGTTATATTTGAAGACCTTGAATATATACTTACAAATTGAGCATCTTCTTCATCATTCAAACATCTTAAATTAGGAAAAATATATTTGGTACCATATCAAATGGCAAAATATTCAGTCCTTCTGTATATCAGACCAATTAATCAATATTACCTTTTAACTAAGGTAAGATAAATTATAAAGAACCTAGCTAGACTAAATATTGCTTTTAAAATACTTCGAAAAGTGAATGTATTGTTTATAGACTATTAATTATTACAAAAAGAAAATAATAATAATTTATAGCACCATGTTTGCTTAAAATGAGTATAAATATCTCCATCTTGCTACGGAGAGGTCTGCAAAAGAGTTGAGATCTTTTCTATAAAAATTTCGATAGAGATAGCAGAAATGAATTTCAATGAAGGTTCTTCAGGGAGTGCGCCAGTAGAGCTCCCCAACCTCCAACCAACCAGAGCAAAGTCGATGGCAACTAAATGGTATACCTACTGTATGACTATGCCAAAACTGTATTCCAACTTTGTGATAAACTTGGTCATCATAAGCCCAGTGATAAGCTTCTGAATAGGACCAAAGCCTCCGTGAATGCTGTCCTCGATGCCAATCCAACTCCCCTTACATCCCCATTTTCACCACCCTCACGACCCACCATTCTCACTGACTATCCAGAAAAGGTTCCTAATATGGTTTCCAATTTGGCATCGAATTTTGTTCCTGTGTGGCCCCTAATATTCTTATGGAGGCTCCAAATCAACATATCAATGGTGTGCCATTGCCCCCACGCAACAATGTTGGCACTCCATTGCACCATGAATTTTCTAAGCTCTTCAGGTTTTATTAATCATTAGGATTTTGGAATATTTTATAACTATTGTAATCATTTCTATTCAGAAATATTGTTGCAATTTATAATAAAAAAATAATGTGGTTCGAAGTTAATTTATTATGTGTGCAGAGTGTGTATGCGTTTCTGTTACTAATATTGGTTTCATTCTCTTTTTTTTTATTTTTTATTAGTAAGTCATTTTTAGTTACTTCTTAAATTTCTATAAGGGAAGGTATTGTATATAGACAAACTATGATTACAAAATGAAAACAATAATAATTTATAGGGGTATGTTTGCTTAAAACTAATATAAATATCTTCATCTTGTTGTGGAGAGGTCTGCAAAACTATGGAGTTCTTTTCTGTAAAAATTTTGGTAGAGATTGTAGAAATGAATTGTAACTAAGTTTCTTCAGGGAGCGGCCCAAGACGATCTCCCCAACCGCCAAGCTAAAAGAGCAATGTTGATGGCAACTCACTGGTACACTTGCTGTATGACTGTGCTAAAATTGTTTTCCAACTTTGTGTCATGCTTGGTGACCACAACTGCAAATGAAACCATAGATTAGCTTTTGAATCGGACCAAAGACTCTGAGAATGCTATCCTCAAGGCCAATCCAACTCCCCTTGCACCCCCGTTCTCACCACCCATGTGATCCACCATTTAGGCTTGTTATCCTGAAATAGTTCCAAATCTGGTTCCCAATTTTGCTTCAAATTTTGTTCCAGTGGTTGCCTTAATTTTAGCTCCTGTGGTGGCTAAAAATAAGCATGTCAATGGTGTGCCCTTTCCCCAACATGCCAATGTTGGCACTATTAGGATTTATGCCCAAAAAGGCTATCATTTCCTGAGAAAAAGTGTAAAAGACTTAGTAAGTAATTTTATACATATTAGCATAACATGCAATAAGGTCCAAATTGATTTAAATAGGTGTTCTGTGTGTTGGGACGTTCAGCATAGTAAGGTACGGATCACCGGAAGTTTAAATCATAAGGAATTAGTTCTTGGCCG
>JAOXNR010000028.1:13128809-13154818 GCA_028571225.1 Parsonsia alboflavescens
CCCCCCCCCCCCCCCCCGTTTTTTTTTTATGGTTATTAATCTGATTTCTTGTACTTTGGTGTTTCCTCTTCTGTTTTATTTGTAGGCCTTATATAAGGAGAGATGATTTTAGTGTGCATTTGATGCATTCAGATACCATGTGCAAAAGATAAAGTAGGATGAAACATTGTAATTATATTTTGTTTAAAATTATGTTTGTTATTGGCAAGAGGTTCGTTGCTATCCCATGTGGAGCATTGTGTTCGATATTTAGTGCTGAATCGATTTCACGATGTACTGCATCCTCTTAAACTTTCATTTGCTAACTTTGAAAGATAAATCTCTTTCTCTCTCTGAAAACATTTGTAAAGAGTGCCAGAATTAGGAAAAATGCCAGATTTCTCGTATGGCCAAAGAAGTCTGAAGTGCAGTTAAGTGGATATGGGAAAAGGAAAATTTTTAGCTGTTATTGGCTTCTTGAAATGAACATATGGATGGATATGGTTTTTTAAATAAATATACTTTTCATAAATAGGATCATAAACAGCAGAATTTCTAAAAAGTACCTGAAAATCCAACCGTGAAGTTTGCTTCAAAAGGCTCTCAGGTCATTGAAATGAACCTAAAATAGTTTACTACTGCACACTATTTAAATGTAGGCAGCTTTCCTCCGAAATGCTGAAAACCTTATTAAGTTGAAGTCTTAGGTCATGAAAGTTACTATAGTCAACCTGTTGCCATTTTTGCCTTGAATTTTCTTGATTTTGAAGTTTTCTTGTCTTTTAGTACCTTTGCCATAATCGTTTATTGTCCAATTGTATCACTGCAATTGCTTATGGAGAGGTAGATTACTTGGTGACGACACTGCGAAGTTCTTCAATAGTTTAAGATGAAGAACCATGTTTGAGATGACTGTTTTTGATGCCTGAAAGTCTTCATTATTCTTGACTTGATAATAAGCCATTGGTAGTGGAACTCAACCTAATAAGGACCATGTCTCGATTGCATCATTGAATCTCTTCACCAAAGCCTACAAGGAGGAAGAGGAAATTTGTCGAACATATCTGTTTTCTGCATCTACTTTTTGTTTTTTCCTTGTGTGCTTCATGTAGAGTATGACCACATCCCCACGCATAAAGCAAAGGAAATCAAAGGAAAATTTCATGCCATCAATGGATTTTGTGTGATTAGTAGATTTTTAAGGACACTATTTGCTATTTCTTATGAAAGATCTTTCTGAATGACCCCATACCTTTTAAGTGAATTGCTTCTTAACACACTTAGTGTTTATGTGTGTATATGTTTATTTATTAAAGAGATAATAATAATAATAATAATAAACTCCATGTAAAGAAAATTACTGGACTTAATTCTGCCTCAGGTTAGTTCTATTTCTGTTTACATTTTAATTTGCTTGCTATGTACGCCCTGTGTTTCAAAAGAGATGTTGTCTAAGGTTGTAAAATAGTAACCAGTGTAAGATTGTTTTAATCATTAATATCTTTCTTGGACTAAATTGCCCCTTGTATTAAATACCTAAAACCCATATTTAATGTGCTTCTTTCTTAGTATTGATATCTACTTGTTGATGGATGTAATATTGAAAAATTTTTATTAAACGCTTCTAGAAAGTCTAAACCGATTTCTAATGTGAAATAAAAATCCATGGCAAAAGTGACATCTATTTTAAAATGGTGGGAGTAACTCTTTAGAAAAATATCAAAGTTACAGCATTAAGAGCCAAATTCTTGGAGAAAATTCAACATGTGTCATCCTTACCTCCTACCAAAATTTGAAAATACCATGCTGGGAAGAATAGGGGATAGAAAAAGGATGAAGAGATAGAAGAATCGGGGGGAAGAAAGTAAGCATGATATTTACATTCAATTTGAATCTCAGCATACACTCAGCAATCATGTGATTCCACACATTCAAGATGATTTCAAACCAATGTTGGGCCTGCTCCCTGTTTGACTTAGCTGTATATCAATTATTATTATTCTTGTTGATTTAGGTTTTTGCGTTTAAGGAGTTTCCCAATACCACATCTCAACATTGCCTTAGATAACATGATCACTTTCAGTTCATGGCTTGCACCCGTAGAGCAGTTAGTATACACTGGAGAAAATCTGAACACTAGCCTACTAGAGTTACCTAACAAGTGATCCTTGTCTTACTCTTTACTTTTTCTAGGAAAAAAATGGAAAAGAAAACATAAATGAAATAACCTATCAGAAGAATGTGAAGATATAATGATTGGATATTTATCTATCCCTTGCCTGTTCCAGTGTTAATTTCTGCCTTATCACATGTAGCCCTGTTATTTTTCATGCTCAGTCTCATTCCTAAATTGTAGATGCTACACATACAACTATGTCTTGTTCCTAGTAATGAAAATGTCTTTCTAATTAATGAAACCCATGGATTGTTCATTTTTATTTTGTTTTTGAGATTCTTGTTTACTTAATGCAACTAAATGTGGTTTTCTTTTGCATTTTTATGTCATAGGTGTCAGAAATGAGCTCAATTTTGGGTAAAGCAGGTACAGCTGGTCTTGGAAAGGCAGTGGATGTATTAGATACACTTGGCAGCAGCATGACAAACTTGAATATCAGTGGAGGTTTTGCTTCAGGAATGGCAACGAAGGGAAATAAAATCTCAATTCTGGCTTTTGAAGTTGCAAATACAATTGTAAAAGGTGCAAACCTTATGAATTCCCTTTCAGAAGATAATATTAGACATTTGAAGGAAGTGGTGCTCCCTTCTGAGGGCGTGCAACGTCTAATTTCTAAGGACATGGATGAACTTCTAAGAATTGCTGCAGCTGATAAGAGGTCCATACATAAGTAGAAATTGTTAACTTCTGTTATCCACGTGCCTTTATTGCAATGCTTTACCAGTTTTAGTTATTGGATGTTAGCTGTTGGGCATTACTAATCTTCTGTACTCTGCACTCTGAAGGGATGAGTTAAAAGTGTTCTCTGGAGAGGTTGTTCGCTTTGGAAATCGTTGCAAAGATCCTCAGTGGCACAACTTGGATCGCTACTTCGAGAAGTACGTGTATTAACTTTTCATCTTCTATTGCCTTGGGTACTCTTGAATATATTCAAGCAGTATATCTGATGTTGTTCCTAGTGGTTTTTTTTTTTCAGTATTATTAACTTTTTATTTTTTATGATTTTCAGGTTGGAATCAGATTTCACACAACACAAACAATTAAAAGAAGAAGCTGAATCCGTGATGCAGCAGTTAATGACCATGGTTCAGTATACTGCTGTGAGTATTGCTTCTTGATGTAATATATCTTTATTTGTTTCTTTTTCATTTCTTCTGTCTTATTTATTATAGTAATCTGATAGAAATAATTCCATTTATGCCATTGCATTGTGTATTTGCTGCAAGTAGTATACTGAAATCAAAATTCGAGGCTCATCCTCTGTAGTGTGTAAAGTAAGTTACATGATGAGAAAGCTGGTGAGAGTTTTAAATCACTAGGTCAAAAGAAAATAGTCAGAAAATGTACTTCCTGTTCAGATTTTATGAAGGAAGTGGAATTTATTAGAAAGTGCAGATAACCTTCAAACAAGGAAAAGTCCCCTTGCGGAAGAGAATAATGGACACTTCTAGAACTGCTATGAAGTTGACACTACCTCTTCCATCAGGTAGTAGAAGAATCAGGATCACACATTAAATTCGGATTGCCTTGAAATTCCTTCCTCTTGTAATTTTGATAGAGTTTGTATTTTTGTTGATCTTGTGCTAATTCTGTACAAATCAGTATTATATTTTATTCACATTCATATTAAAATTTTTGGCATCTACAAATTGAAATAGGATTTCGTTGTGTTGGAAGAAACATACTCACTGATGTTCACATTATCTGATATGATAAATTTGACCTCTTTTCTTCTCATCATTTTTTCCAATATCCGAATCTTCATTCTTTTTGGACTCTGCATGGCAGCCTTGAGAATTTGGTCAGAAAGTCAGGATAATTTGCTAGTTGAGAAATCTTTCCTGTAATTACATTTTTCAGAATTCATGACTCTACATATTGCCTTCCACCATTACTTCTCTTCTATATCCTCCTAAAATTTCCAAAATTATTTCTGAGAAGATGAATAGGATGGTTGATAACTTTATGTTCATTCCTTTACGATTATGGAATTGGGAAAGGAATAATGAGGTTAATCAGGATGTAGTTTTTTTTTTGTTGCTACATTGTGATATGGCATGACACCTTGTTACTTCCTCATTCTATTCATGGTAGTGTCAACCAGAACAAACAAAGTTTGGAATTTGCTGTTCCTTGTTTAATTGGCAATGGGACATTTGGAATGAAAGGGAAGTGCGGGCTTTTGGAGTATGTAGTCTTCTTTACTTTATAGACTATTATTGGGGCTTGATGGAAGCTTATTCTGACTTATGACTCTTGTCTGAAGTTTTTGTTTGATTTGAATCTATTAAATTAGATTGACATTTTGAAGAGAACTTCCGATCCTCAGTCGGTTTATAATGTGTGTATGATGTGCTCCCTCAGCACCTATAATGAAACTATTAAGCAAAGGGCAGAAATGTCCCTCTCTTGATTGACCACAAATAACACCTGCAGTTGTTAAAATTTCAGGCTAGCATAGGCGTTTCTTTTTAAAAATTATATAAATCAAAATTTTATTTTTTGTTTTAGATGCCATGTTTGAAACACGTATATATGTTTCCATGAATAAAGATTAAGCTCTACCATTTTGCTTATCCTGCAATAATTTTTCTATATCTTTTTAATTTCCGAAATAATTTTGATTTGAGTCTGGCTGAAGTTCCGGGCAAATTAAGCAGCATTATTTTGTTTCATATTTGCTGCGGAATTTTGACATGCAGGTGAACGTACCGTTCAAGTAGCAAAAATTATCGTTCCCTCGAGGACTTAATTTAAGCAATTAAATTATCTAAACACTACTGTGAATTCGAAATTCAATTAGTGAAATAAAATGGTGAGTTTTGATGGATTTTTACCTAAACTACTAAATTAAATGAGAAAACAGGATAAATCAAAAGCAAATAACCAATGAGATGAGTTCTAGGTCATTAATTTCCCCCAATGTTATCATTAATAAGTCTACCTCTGTACACTTAATTATTTATGCGTAATTGTTAACCTAGGTTCAAAATTATTCACTAAGTTCTCCTAAATCAATAGTGAATCTAATTATTAAGACCAATTTCCTATATTCCTATGGTAAATTGGAGTCCTAGTAATTGCATTAAAAATCCAACCCTAATTTGGTTACTTATGGTGTTTAGGTATATTCCTATCCTAAACACAAATTAACAATCCCTATTAATCATAAGTTATATTAAAGTAGGTCTAATTTAGGCTCCCTTTTCCAAGTTTCACCTAAATTAACAGAACAGTTTATAGTTGATCAGGCTATAAAAACATTAAATACAAATTGATATAAACAATCACAGTTGCTTAATAATTAAGCTATAAGGTAAAAACTTAATCAAATCTAACAAATTGTTCCATTAACACCCTAGAAAAATATTTAATTCAACTTATTCATAAAATTAATCACAAAAGAGTAACTAAAAGGGCTCCTAATAGTGATAAAAGAGATTAAAGAAAAGGAAATTCTAAATAAGAAAATCTTCTCTTGAATTCTCCTTCAATCTTCATGTTTCAGTCTCCAACATTGTTTTCTGTCTTTCTCTGCAGATGAAATTCTGATACTGGCAGTTTTTTCCCTTTTCCCTCTGAATGGCGGTTGTCCCCTCTTTCCTCCTTTTTGAATTCTTAAATTCCCGTTTTTTCTTTTTCCCTTCTTCAGACATTCCTCTCTCCTTCATTAACTGGTCCCACTGCATAAATATTTATGAAAGCAATTAATAAACTAATAATTTTGACCAATCTGACAAAAATAATCACCTTGATTAGTTGACTTTTCCACTTTGCCTAGGCAAGAATGCACTCTGTCCAGAAATTGTCATCAATCTTGTTAACCCCTTTTCAATTCCAAAATTACTTCCAATCTAATTCTATTCCTAAACTAACTAATCTACACAAAAGAAAACAAAGCTAAACAAACATGGATACAAAGCTAAACAAACATGGATAGAAAATAACTCTATAGATAGAGTTATCAATATTTGAAAGGAAAAAAAAAAAATTCAGCTAGAAAATTTATTGTTTGGTTGATACTTTTGAAAACTTGTGTTGATCGTTGAAATTGTTTTCTTTTATGCTGCTGTGGTGCTATATCTACTTTATTATATTCTTGAATCTTAAGAGAGGAAATCCTCAATTCTTTTTGTTTGCAGGAACTTTACCATGAATTGCATGCACTGGACAGATTTGAACAAGATTTCAGGCGGAAGGCCCAAGAAGAAGATAATTCAAATGCTGCACAAAGAGGTAAGTATTTTTCTTAATCAGTCAGGCATCCTAGTATCCAAGAATTTCAGGACTGCAGTTAGCTCATTTTCTGTTAGAAACTTATTTTTATCTCTATTTCATGTTAGTTGTTGGACATTAAGGCTTAGGCATGGTGAGGCAAAGGATGTCACTTTGCTTCCATGTTTTCATTTTGTAAAAACTGATGCAGATAGCATATCTATCTTTTAAGTTCAGAAACATTTTGCAAAAAGATCCAATAGTTCAGATTATAAGACCTGTGTCCAGAGACAGATTTACTGTAGCAATGCCGCGGTTCTTAGGGAATCACCATGTTGCCAATGGATAAGAAAATTATGCAAAAGCAAGAAAATGTTCTTTTAAGATACAGGAACAAATTTTAGCAATGAAAAGAATAAATACATGAAAGTCACCTAATATCCATTGTCCTTGCTTTGAAACTGCCCCTATTTCCTCGTAACCATTGAGAGTGCTGGCCCCCTTAAATTTGCAACTTCATGTCAGATATCGACTTGAAGGCATAGACATGGTGAGGGATTGATGTCTCTTTGCATCCCCATTCTCTTTTCCTACAAACTATAGAGATGGCATGCATCTGTTGGGCAAGTTTAAACGTTTGACAAAATTGTCCAATTGTACAGATAATAAGATGTGCGGATTTGCTAAAGCGCACTCCGGAGCCCGCCTTAATGCGCGTTCCAACCGTTACCGTAACGGAATTCTTGCTCCGCTTGGTTGGCTGCATGAGCACTGTAGCAACAATTCCGTTATGGTAACGGTTGGAGCGCACATTAGCAAAACCAATAAGATGTGTGTGTAGAAGAAAAACAGAATTTACCGTGAGCTATTATTACTGTTCTGGGAACCACCATAAAAAATTATGGGAAAGCAAGAAATCTTAGTCTTAAAGGAAGAAATTTTATTAATGAAAAGAAGAAATACAACAAGGCAAGAAAATACCCTTTATCCTTTTGAGACTTGCTCCTAACCATTGCAAGCCCTTACCCCCTTGAATACCCACAAGTTGAGCCCTTGCAACATAAATTATTTGGAAAAGAAATACAAATGTCAGAAATTGACAAGCTGATGCAGGACAAAGTCGCCGAAGCACCTCCAAGTTTTACTTTGAAGTCTGAAATCTACTAAACAATGGTAAAGAAAAAAAGCTTTAATTGATCCGAATATCAATGAATCTACAATACAGAAGTAAGAAAGCAATTCCCTTAGGGTGGTATAAAACAATGAAGAACCCTACGCACGTGGGATGTTAAGGTGTCAAATCTTAGGCTTGATTATATCACTAATACACATCTACAGGGGAACCAATCTATGGGTTTTTTTTTTTTTTTTGGATTGAATAAAGAAGGTATGTATTATTAAATAGAAAACTTTACTTATTAACCCAAAAGAAAGCTCTTTTGGCTGATTATGACTGGACTATTAAAGACTTAAGGTTAAGATAACTAGGATTTCTAAATTGCCTCAACTCAGAACTCCAATTAGAACTTTATAGACTCTGAGGAAGCTATTGCATATGTGAAATCAGTGAAGTACTCTAGAAACCCAAGTCATTAAAAAGAAGAATTTGATTAAACAACATACTCTAAGTTCATTTGAGTTGACTAACCTCCCCTAGTCTTTTATATCTTATATTGGGTTGCATAGGGCATGACAACACATTAAGGTGATTTGATTTGCAGATCTGGTTATCTTTTTAAATAAATTGCAGAAATGGTCGTGTTCCTTAAATCTATTATACATGGAACTGTGTTCAATAATTTGGTATTGTTTGTTCAATGAGGTAGCTGAAATGGAATTTGGGATGCCAGAAAACTGTTGGACTTGGTGCAAAAATTTCAATATTCTCCCTGACTATTAATAAAGGAATCAAATTATGATCCTTGCAGTTAAACTATTTGGAATTGGATTACAAATAAACTCCATATTCTGAAGTCATTGTGGTTAGGAACACAATACATTAAGCTTGACATGTTATTTTTAATCTCTTGTTTTTGAAGTCTGAGTTTTCTTACTAAGTGCCATTGAGACATGAAAATTATTCTATTAAATTCAAAACTGGTGATTGAAGATCCATCCTCATCCCTTTTTTCCTATTAGATCACCTGGGCATCCAAATATTTAAGCTCATAGAGAAAAGCATGATTTATATACTCAAAACTACCCATGAAGTCCTAATACATTTGTCATGATATAATTTGTGAAATAATATACTCCTGACCCATTTCAAAGTCACCCCCAACGTAACTTGTAGATCTCTTTATTTATTTTATCAATTTAGTCAATTTTAAGATAAATTTATTTCCAGTGAAATTACTTTGTGCAACTATTATCATTGATTGTTTCCATCTCTCCGATCTAATGTACTCAATCTTATGCTAATGTTCCCATTAATTTGAATACATCTTGATTGCATGTTAATACTGTACAGGAGATGGCCTTGCCATTTTAAGGGCTGAGTTGAAGAGTCAAAAGAAACATGTACGAGGCTTGAAGAAGAAGTCACTCTGGTCCAAGATTTTGGAAGAGGTAGAAATAATTTTTGTTCCATATGCCTCTGGATACCACTTGTTCTGCACTGGAATTGTCTCATTTTATAATTTTAGGTTATGGAGAAGCTTGCTGACATTGTCCATTTCCTGCATTTGGAAATCCGTGCTGCCTTTGGCATTGCTGGTAATGCACTCAGAGATTGTAATTCTCATTGCATGGCTTTTTGTTCTTGATTCTTGCTTTTGAAACTATTCATCTCATGCTCCCTGAGTCAATGCAAGCTTGTCCCCATGAATTCAGGTTCGGGCTATAATAATCACATACTAGGCTTGCCTTGGGCATTTTCTATACTTATCATACAGTTAATCTAGAATGAAGAAAAATAATTGGTGCCAGTGTGTGTGTGTGTGAGAGAGAGAGAGAGAAATTGTGCATATTAGAATCTTCATCATCTTTGTTCAATCTTCCTTGAAAGCATGCCTCTCAGAGGCTAAGCTTACATTCTCAAATGGAATTTATGTTATATCACGAAATAAGATGAAAGAAAATAGAGAAAGAAAAGAAATCCGTGTGCTGCTAACCTCTGCCAATTCTGCTGCATGGAATTTCTATATAAGATTAATTTTGATGTTTCCTGTTCCATATGGATGAGATTTGCAGATGGTGACAGGCCTATAAAGAACATCCAGCAGAGGTTGGGGTCTGCCGGTCTAGCTCTACATTATGCAAATATTATAACTCAGATTGATACGCTTGTAAGAATTTGCGAAGAAACACAGTTTACTTATGCATCTAGTTGGTTGGTCTTTGTTTCTCTTTTAATAGTTCACACAACTTGTCACCTATATTTCTGCCTATCATTTATTTTTGTATCAACCTCTCTGTCTCCTTCAGTCTCTTCCTTTTTAAGCTTTCTTATTCCTATAGAGAGACTGGGGATTTTGAGCAGCATTTGTTTCACTTTATTTAATTAATTTCCTTTAGAGGCCAAAATATTGGGAATCTCTTCGTTTCTGAAATATATTGGCTTTTGATATCAAGCATATGAACCTGGAATCATTTTCTGATAGTTCTCCTGCATACATCGTATAATCCAGTTGCATATTCTTTAATGGGACTTTCACAAGGACGATAAAAGTGCTTATAGATCTAATTAAATTGAATTATTGTCACTTTTAGTCCATGAACTATTTTAGTTTTCTAACTTTGGTCTATAATATTTTATTTTGTCCGATTTGGTCATCTACAATTTTTCAATATAGTAATTGGTTCATATTGTTTTATTTTGTCTTTTTTTGATCATCAAACTTTTTTTTTTTTTTTTGGCAAGTTTGGTCATTTTCACCAAAACATGTTTTAGCAGGAATAACAAAGGTATTTTTGGCACTTCAAGGTTTTTTTTTCCTACATACTAATGGGTCATACCTAAACCCTCTAGTGTGTAGGAAAAAGACACTTGAAGAACTAAAAATACCCTTGTCATTCCTGTTAAAAAAAAGTTTAAAATATGCTTTTAGTGAAAATGACCAAACTTGCCAAAAAAAAAAGGTTTTGACGACCAAAAAATACAATAAAACAATATGGACCAAAGTTACCATATTGAAATTTGTAGATGACCAAAGATGACAAAAAAAAAAACATGATGGATTAAACTTGGAAAACCAAAATAGTTTATGGACCATAGGCGACATTTAGTCATTTAAATTTATGACAAATAATATGTATGGCATCGATAATATCATTTGTTATAAGACCTTTGGATACCCCATTCAGTGAGATACACATAATATTATTGGTTATTCACCATCCAAAAAGCTGGATACATAGGAACTTAGTATGTGTTATTATTTCTTGTATTGTGCTAAATGTGCTCCTGTTCATTAAACTAATCATTTGCTTGGAATTTTCAAGAAATTGTCTGTCTTTGTATATCTTTCTCATTTTTCAAAATGCTTGGAACTGATTTGGGATGCATAGCCAAAACAAAAGGCTCAATTTTTATTTTTCCCTCTCCTTCTGATAAAAGTAAAATGTTCACTAATAATGTGCAAAAATGTTTGATGCTGATTCTAGCTATTTTCATTCAGGTCACAAGATCTAGTTCAGTGCCTCCAAATACAAGAGATACTTTATATCAAGGGCTACCTCCAAGTATAAAGTTGGCTTTACGCTCTAAATTACAATCGTTTCAATCAAGGGAAGAGGTACATGTTTGTGTCTGATATTTCTCTACACACTAAACACAGTTGTTTCTGTCTCTTTTCTTCAGCTCTTATCATTTGCAAATAGGGATCCGTTTACAAGGCTGGGGTGGCACATGCTTTTCTTTTATAAATAGTATTGGCTTACTGGATCCCTCTTTTTTTACACTTTCCCCCTTTTGCAGTTAACCATTCAGCAAATTAAAGCAGAAATGGAGAAAAATCTTCACTGGCTTGTCCCTATGGCGACTAATACAACCAAGTAAACTTTCATTCTGATCAAAGCTGGACACTTATTAATAATATGATAATATATCCAATTATATCATACAAGTTTTCTTATTGATCTTTCTTGAAGCGATTTGTCCTTGGTATTTGCTGAGTACTGAACTTATTGGTCTTACTTGGCTTGTTACTTGCCATTCCTCCAATCCTCTTTCTAGCATTAGTATAAAGTATACAAGGCATGTATTGACAATGATCCACAGAAGCATTTCTGTAGGTTTATTATGGCTTTCAGGTCCATTAGTGTAGCATACTCTTTTGAGTACTAACAATTTCTTTTTCCTATAATGAAATTTTGGTTTAAATCAGGGCTCACCATGGCTTTGGTTGGGTTGGAGAATGGGCGAATACAGGGTAATTAAGTAAATGTTTTAGATGTTTATCTGCAAAAGAATTTAATCTGTCATATATGTTGATGTATTTGATTGTTCTCAGATCTGAGGTGAATCGGAAAGCCAGTGGCCAGACTGATTTGCTTCGAATAGAGACACTCCACCATGCAGATAAGGAGAAAACTGAGACTTATATCCTCGATTTGGTGGTGTGGCTACACTTTCTTGTCAGCCAATCAAGGGCTTCTGTTAATGGTTCACTAAGATCGCCAGTAAAATCTCCTATTCGCTCCCCTAATCAAAAGGCAATTCAGTTACAAACAACCAAGCCAAATTGCTCATCCCCAGCATTAACAATTGAAGACCAGGAGATGCTTCGTGATGTAGGCAAGCGAAAACTGACCCCAGGCATCAGTAAAAGCCAAGAATTTGATACTGCAAGGACTAGGTTAAGTAAACACCACAGATTAACCAAGAGTAGCAGCCATTCTCCAACTAGTGAACCTAAAAGAGATCCGTTCCCCATCAGGAGGCCATCATCAGTACCCATCATTGACTTTGATATTGACCGTCTCAAAGCACTGGATGTGATTGACAGAGTTGACACAATCCGAAGCGTATAATTCTGCGATTGCCAGTGGGATGCTAAGAAGAAACGGTGTTTATCTCCAAGTGTGCCATCTTAGTTTCCAGGTATTGGTTTTGTTCTTACATCATGTGCAGTTGATGATCATATGCGAATATCTGCTTTCTTCCCCCTACACCTCTGGGATTTTTTCTTTTGTCAGTGGTTTGAAAAGGGCAAACCATGGAAGATTAATGTGGGGTGGGGGGTGGGGTGGGAATTTAGTCGTGTTGTATCCCAAGATATGATCACAAGTAAGTTGGAGGTCTGGAGTTTGATTTTTGAGAATGGGTAGAAATGGTTAGCTTTTCATCAATTTCACATTGTACAGGCCAAGGATGGTATTCTATTTTTCTTTAATAATTCAATGTCATCGTTTTGCTCCCTGTTTTATCATCTTTCTTAGTCAAATCAAGACTTCTCCCCCAACTCAACTCAGCCACATTTCATGTGCTTCTTTATGGATAACTTTTAGAAAACGACGGTCTTTGCATCTAAACAACACTCTACAACTCCGTTTGGTGCATTAAATTTTGATGTCCCCTCTCTAAATCAATCTGTGCACATCTCGCAATCAATTTATACGATTCCATTGATGCCAAGGGACCAAACATGGGGCTAGGGAGGAGCGTCATCCCAACACTCTACTTGCAGCAAATAATAATAATAATGTCTCCAGAGACCATTTAGTCTATTGAATTCCAAGTTCAAAAACCCTAATTAGAAAATTCTTTTACTAATTCAGATTACCAATTTGCTTAAATGGTCTAAATATCGAGGTTTTCATCTCCCCTAAACTTTCAAGGACTGTTATTGGTATCAGAGGATATTCTTAAACATGATGATGGTAGTTATTGTTGGCAATTGAGAATCATGCTCTCTTAACCAGGATGAATTAGTACCTAAAAAAGAGTGCGGGGGAAGGCCGACTTAAAACTTAGGGACATTAGATCGATTACAAAAACTTGAGCTTCAACAAAATTATTCGGCACTCAAAAAGAATACAAAGCCCCCGTGGGCACAAGTGTCCGGTGTACTTTGGGTGTCCATTATCAAACAAACAAGCTACTATAAGAATTCCGATCAGTAAATTTTAATTTTGTTGAGTAACATTTTTTTTTTATTATTATTATAACGATTTTTCAAAATGAAATTTATTCATCAGTCTAATGATCTGACTAGCTAGCCAGTCAAATCTGATTATAAAAATTTTTAAAAAATAGATTTTATTTTTTTATTCTTTTTTTTTTAAGAAAAAGAGTTTCTCTTCAATTTACATGTAAAAAAGAGAATAATTTCGTCATACTATTATTTGCAGAGTCCATCTTGTTTTGTTCGTTTGTTTGTATGCTAAAAGGTCAGCATAGCCAAAAAAAAGAAGATCCAAATTATTTTTTCTTCATCATTCATTCTTGTTGACTTTTCGAACCGAAATCAACGGCCAAAACGGTTTTGTTTGGTTTGGACTTGAAGGGAACCCAAAAAAAAAAAATGAACACGCTGACGAGAATGCCTCTCTTTTTTGACCATGGTCCATGTCTGAGCCGACCGCGGAACAACGCCTCTTTCGGTTATGGAAGGGGAAAAAATACTATCATATTAATTTTTTTTTATTATATTATCCTTTTCTTTTTTAAAAAAAATTTTAATTTTCATAACTAATACGATTGATTTGATTAAAATCATAAATAGAAATATTTTAAAATATAAAATTTATTATTTTAATTTTGATAAAATAATAGTAACTTATAAATAGTGACAGATATATATTTACTTTTGAGAATCGAACATTACTTTGACAAAATTTATTAATTTTTGACTTAATTCATCTTGAATATATGTGAAAATTTTACTCCTTTCGTCACTATTTATAGGTCATTTTAACTATTTTTCTTATCACTAATTACAAATCAGCATTTTTAGTTTGTTTAGATATTTTGTTAATATTTTATTTTAACATATTACCCATGTATCTATATCTCTTTTCCCTAATTGCTATTATTATTTTAATTAGAATTATAAAAAAGGACATTTCAAAAGGAAGAAAAATTACTTTAATTTTAACAAAATGACGTCCGATAACTCATAATTACTGATAAAAAATATTAATTTAGGAAATAATACTTTCAATTTCAATCAAATCAAAATAGAAATAGAGCATTATTTCATGGTATCTATACATGTCAAAAGAGTCGCTTACAAATTACAATGAATGTGCGAGATATTTTGTCCAATCTGAATTTTAAACTATTTTCTACCACGACACGTGTCCAATTCAATCCAAAAGAATCCATAGAACTGGCCCACATAAATAGGAAAAAAAAAATTGTGTGTGTTTTGCAAATTATTATTAATTAATTAACAAACACTGTATTGATGGGATTTGAACTCGAGTCCCATAATCTGTGAACTCATCATGTCTCCAACAAAATAATTATCTATAAGTGATGTTCAGAATTTAAATGTTTATATTTCTATTATTTATATATATATAATTGAATATTCTTATTTCGATGTTTTAATGTTCAAATTACTAACTCAAAAAGTCCCACCACAAATTATATCAATGACAACTTTAAAATCAAATACAATTTTTAATTTTATATGGATTTAAAAAGAATATTTAAAATCCAAATCGAAAAAGTATATCTTCCTCTTTTCCTTTTTTCTTTTTTTTGATAAAAGAAATTACCTACAATCTAATAAATAATTTGAAAAAAATGAAAACATGATTTGTTCCCCTTTAATCCCTTTTTTAGGGTTTCTAGAAGAAATAGCTTTATTCCCCATAGGATTAGCAAATCTACCATTTTAAAAAGAGAGATATAATAATAATAATAATAAATAAATAAAAGAAAGTTGCATGTCAATATTGGAGTTTTCTTTTTCCTTTCCTTTTTCTTTAAAAGGATGTCCAAGAGGTGAAGAGAAGGGAGAGGAAGGGGGTCCCTTTCCCTAATACATGCAACACCGAACCTGACAATACAGTTAGACCCTAATTTCTTATCTTTACACCGACCAGAAAAAGGACCAAACCCGATCACCCTCAAATACGTTTAGATCAGAAGATTCTCAGCAACGTCCCCTGTAATGAATAATTATTAGGTTACAACTTTCTTTCTTTTTTTTTTTTTTATTATTTTTTTATGAGTGTCATCCAAAAAAATAATTATTATAATTATAATTATAATTTTAGCGGACCCATTTCAACTACCATGAATATAGTGTAAAGTTATTAAGACACGTAATAAAATTTCAAATCTATCGGAGTACACATAATAATTGTTTCATGGATACTGGATCAAGTTTGAATAAACTTTTTTTTTTTAATCCATAATATTTAAAGATATTACACGTAGGTTCTGACAAGGCAACAACGTTAATGTCTACACTGATCTCACTTGGCGATTAAGGAAGGAAATCTTGCTTTTCTTTTTTCTTTTTTCTTTTTCGTTCATCATCATTTAGTGATAGTAATAAGGAAAAAGAAAAAAAAAAATTCATACGAATTTAGCCCTATACATTTTTCCTTGTAGTCATTATAACTAAGGCAGAAATATGATTTATATGTATAATTAAGTTTATTGAGTACAAAAACTTTTTAATTTCCTATATGGTTATAACTACATATAAAACCTACCAATACACTTATTATACTCTTCAGCTTATAATTGCATAAGCCTTACTGGAGCAATGAAACAATCTCCCCCGTGACTAGAAGTTATTGGTTTAATTGAGTATTGAAAAGGGCTTTTAGCTTATTTGATTTAGACCAAAATACCGTTTCATCTCATATGTTTATTTGAAACCATAACGGTCCCTCAAGTTTTTATGGATAGTCGGAATGATCTAAACCATCAGTTGCCAACTATTCCCACTGTAGAACAAAGCACGTGAATGACATATGAGGGAATTTGGGGGTTAATTTCATCATTTCAACCCCCTTCTACCCAAGTCAACCAGCTAACTATTATAAAACTAATAAAGCTGACGGGTTAGCAGATTTAGGGTGAGTTTAAAACAAGTTTAACCCAGAAAGCCTAATTGATTGGAGTTGTTGTGTTGGCATTCCTCTTCGAAAAAGGAGGAAGGGCTCTTGATGGATGTGGTTGGGGCTAATTTCTTTTTTTGAAGGGAATGCCATTCATCGAGAGTCTGAGCTTTCATCGGAAGAGCACTATCATCATGCAGTTCTCATCTTCCTTCGACTTTGCCGTATAAATCTTTGGTAGCCCATTTCTCCCTTCTGCAGTCGCTAAACTAAATTCTCCATTCTATTTTCCATCTGATGCCATTATCGATTCTGCGAAAAGAAAAAAAAATTCACTACAAACTGATAGTGATGGGTTAAACCTGTTTTAAACCCATCCTAGACCGACTAACCAAACAAAACTTGGGTACAATTTGAGATTGAAAATATGTTTCTGAAACTATTGAGTTTTTGCTATGAATTTCCTTTGTAGTCTTTAAGACCTTGATCTTCGCTGGTCGTGGATGCTTTATCCGCATCAAATTCAAATCTCCTGCCCGGAAATTAGGGATGACAATGGGGCAGGTCAGAATATGTTTTTAAAAACCCAAACTTGACTTGTCCTCCCTGGAGTTAGGCCCGACCTGGCCTGTGACCTGCCACGGGTCCCTTAATCCAGGCTCGTCTCCTATATGACTTGACCTGTCCCATTTTGACCTGTTTTGAATTTTTTTTGGTAGATCTAGGTCAACATGACCCGTTTGACCCGAACCGATCTATTCACGAATGGAAGCAAAAAAAAAATAAAAAATTAGGTCCCTTCATCCATATTACAAATATATCATCAACAGCAAGTCCGAAACTACCATGCAAGTGGAAAGCTTTTGGTAAATTCAACTTTCAATATGAAGTTCTAACTGACAAGAAAGAAAGGAAATACAAGTAATGTTCCCTAAAAGGCTCAGTTAAAAGAGCTAAGGAAAAAATGATGCCATCATATTGGCAGTGCACCCAGCGTTAGCAGACATCATAGCAGACCATAGGTGTTGCTTCATAATCATAATAAGTAAACAAATTCAAGGAAATTTCATCAGATTCACAAGATAAAGATTTATGCCTTCTTGAAGAAATAAAGTTGAATGGATAATCAACTTTCCTTTATCCATTAAACAATTAAACAATTTCCTTGGGTTAGGTTCAGTGAGCATAACAAATTAACAATTAAGCACTATTAAATTAAGAACATTGGCTTGGGTTCAGTGAGTGAGCCGAGAGGTAGTATTCTTTAGAATTTAGAAACAGAAAAAGGGAGTAATTTGTTTACTTGAAGTCTGCTACACCATCAACCAAATCTGACAGACAGCAAACTGGAGACTTCAAGGTGGACAATGGCACTAAAAAATGGGAAGCTGGGAAGGATGACAATTGAGGACAGCAGATGGACAGCACCCACAGCACAGCATCGACGGACAGCAAGCTGTAGCCACTCATAAACAGCAGGCTGGAGACAGACAATGGCGATGGAAAATGGGAAGCTGGGAAGGATGATGACGGAGGACAACAGCAACCGCCGGTGATGGGAAGCTCAGGAAGGATGACGATAGAGGACAATCCACTCAGTGATAGTAATGACTGTGATTGGCAGAATGGGATGGCAGCCAAGTGGGAGGATGGAATGAAAGAAATGAGACGAGAGTGAAATGAAATGTGGTGAATGACCTAGGGTAGAAAATGTATAAAATATATTTGTATAAAATTTAATTAAAAATTGTATTTCAGAACGGGTCAGGTCGGGTTAGGTCAGGGCAAGTCGGGCCAAGTACTAGACTTGTCACAGGTCAGGTCAGGTCAAGTCACTGGCCAACCTCAGGCCCGACCTGACCTGTGCACGGGTCTCTCCTATAAAACTCATACATGTCCCATCCTTAAACAGGTTAGGAAAAATTCGTCCCAAATAGGTCAAGTCAGGTCGAATACCCATCGGGTCAAATAGTTTTGCCATCCCTATCGGAGATGATGGCCTCTATTGGGTTCTACTGGGAAGATGGCCAGCAGAACTTACCATATTAGGCTCTTTTCTAAAGCTCTTTTGTCGATTAAGTGTTGACGAACTCAATTGAGCTTGCTTTTTAGGTTAGAGCCTCCGGGCCTTTTTGGCATATAAGCTCGTTTCACAGGAATAATAAATGGTCCTTCACTTGATGGGAGCTCTAAGATTTGGGAACAATGATTCATTTCGGTGTATTGTAATAACGCGTAATATGTGACGACACGCGAATGTGTAATGAAATATCTATCATATCCCGACATAATGAGTCGATAAAAGACATATATATTACAACACAATAGAGAGTATCGAGAAAAAACATAACATGTGACAACACATGAATGAGCCATGACATTCCGATCCTATACCAACACAATGAGTCGATATCCTTTTTGTAAAAAAAAGAAAAGAATGAAAAAACAATTTTTTTCTCCACCTTTGTTACTCGTTAGCTTGAAATTTAATATTAATTAAATATTGTCATTAAATAAATTTGAACTTACAACCTTTCATTATAAACTTACCTCTTCAACTATTGTACCAAATTACTTTTTATGTAAATATTAAGATACGTTATATTTAAAGTCTATTGATGATATATAAAGTTTATATAAAACATATTCATAATTTAAATATTTTTAAATAAAATATAAAAAAACTAAATTCAGAATAATATAAAAAAATAAATAATTTCCCAACACATAAGTGAGTTGCCATAAGTTATGATTTTAATGACACATTAAAATTATGTCGATAAAGGTTTGTTTTTTCGGACACAGCAAGCTGAATCGAGAAAGTTTATCTTTTTTTGATACACACGTATGAACAAAGGTATAAACCTTTCACAACTTCATGAACTTTCAATAATTAACTCCTAAATTAATGGCCATCGAAAGTAAATGGTTGTTAGGTTTAAACTACATTATCAAGTTCTCGTTATAATGCTCATATCAGACCATACTTGGATAAGCTATAATTATAAGATTTTTGAATGATGTTACATAGAAAATATATTTGACAAGAACCCCTGCAGTCATATTTGCAAATGATTAATGTTAGATTTAAATTACATATCAAGTTTGTTTAAATGATTTTATATGTAAGATTTGACAAAGACTCATATAGTCACATTATCAAATAATTGTTTTGTTTTAATTAATATCACATATATATATATACATTTATGTATATTTATAGCGTTGGAATGCTCTTATCAAACCTTTATGGTAAGATTTTTGAATAATTTATCATTAATATTTAAACTCTCAGTAAGAAAGTGTTGAATGCAAAAGATGTAAATTTAAAAGGAAAGAGGACAAAAATAAGGTTAATTATAAAAGAAGAAAATAATATTATTAACTTTCAAGACAAAACATGAGAAAATAATATTTTGAATATTCTATTATACACGATATAATTCGTATTATGAATTATTGTATTTTGTTAATAGTTTAAGCAGCCTTAGAAAAATTTAAATTTAATAAACGAACGTCTAAATAGATAAGAAAAATTAACTCCATACACAATTAGCTGAAGATATGATCATAACTATTCAAATCTTTTTCTACTAACTTGAACGGTTTGTTAGATGAAGAAGTGGAGGTGTTGCTTTATCTTCAACAGAAGGAGCTTAGTTAGGTGATTAAGAAAACAAGAAATGAGGAAACTTGAGTGGAAAAATAAAATATAACTTATGTTATTTTGTCGTGAATACTAAACATATTTTATTGCATAATTTTTTTGAAATTTTATCTTCGGCAAATAATATAAATGTATATCGCTGCCAATTTCTATAGTAAAAGAAAATTTTTCAAAATTTTTCTCACAATAGATTGACTTAAGTTAATTTTACTCCGTCAAATTGATTATTCATTTTTAACTTTATATAAAACTTTAAAGAGATTTCTTTTTTACTTTAATTTATTTTTATTGAGTTATCATTATAATTAATATAACTTGGGATTGTATCACTTAGATATAAATCTCTGAAACTACTAAGAAATTAATTAAAAACATTGTCACTTACTTGTAACGAAATTTTAAACTAAAATATGTCATTTGAAATAAATAAGAATATTATATCCCTGGTCGTCGTGTGATTTTAAAATAAGATTTACGTGTAAATTAATCCGAACATCACTATATATATATATATATATATATATATATATATATAAAAGGGGAGAAAAAAAAAAGAACATTCATTTTTTAAAGAGGGGGCATCTAAAACAAGTTTTAAATATTCGGATTTTTATTTTCATCTGCTTGGTTGATCAACCTTGTACTTTGGAAGAGGTGAGCCCACAGTACAGGCTTATACTCATCTATTGTGAACCGATAGCAACAGACGGAAATTTCCGACCAAGAACATTCCATTTTCCAGGAAATTTCTATATTCATACTGGTAAATTTTTGGATTGGATCCATGTCCCTTTATTTTCTTTTTCTCTACGTAACAAAATACTTAGACGGAGAACTCCACCTTTCTTTTTCTTTATTTTTTTTTTCTTTTTCTTTAGACCAAAGATATTTAAAGCGAGTTCGAAAAAGCAAAAAGGAAAGAAAAAAAAAATCAAATTTAAGTCATTAAATCTTACCTCAATATAAATATTCAGGTTTCAAACTAATAGACCCCTTATGACTAGGGGCGTAAACCAGCCAAGCCAAGTCTGAATCTGTCAGATTCGGGCTTGGCTCGTTTGCTTTTTCTTAGATTCGAATTTGGATTCTATCGAATTTTAATATTCAAATTTGAAATTGACTCGTTAAACGTTTAGAAAGTTTGAGCTTGAACTCGTTTAAGTGCAATCAAAAAAATTAAGTGTTTGGACTCGCTTGAGTTCGATTTAAACCCAACCCAAACTTGGATTCGTTTAAACTAATTCTATGTATTAGTTTATTTTTCTTAAAACTTTAAGAAATAATATTATTTATTATGTATAATAGATGAACAAATAAAATATATTATATAAAATAAATAAAAAATTTATCTATTTAATAAATAAGTTATATTATATATCATATTATAAATAAAATATTATTTATATTAAAAATTCATTTAGACACACGAGTCTAACGAATCGAATACCTATGAACTTGACTCGACTCATTTAACAAGCTAGTCGAATTTAAACTTTTACTGAATCGAGTCCAAACCGTCCGCAAACCATCTCGTCTCATTTACCCCCTTACCTATAACAATCACCGTCAACTATTTAATAATTATTGCTGTTACATTAAACAGAATATTTTAAAATGAGAATAAAACATATTAACAACGTCATTTATTCATGAAATCAAGGGGTGAAATTGGAAAAAAAAAAAGGTCAAATTTATCCACTTAACAATCTTTGTTGGACAGCAAAACATGGAGCCGCAGATGTATAAGATTTATAATAACAATAATTTAATACTACGCTTTATACACGAGAGAATTATATTCCTACTGCAATAGCTAGGTCTGTTCATTTTGTTGCATTTATTTCTTTTTCGTATTAACATATTCAAAACAGATTAGAAAAAGGAAATTTCCAACATGGATTTCAAATTTGAAATCAGATTCTATTTTATATGCAATTTTGTCCAATAAAATTGACTGATTTTGACTATTACGGCAACAGTGTTGCCAGTTGCCGGGGACCAAACCTCATAGAAAAAAGAGGACCGGTCCCTCCTTCCCTTCCCTGACTACCTAACCCAGGATTTGCCTGACGTTGACTGCTGACCTGCTTTCACACGTCCCAATTTTGGTGCCTTTTAATCTACCACTATTAGCCGACCTGTTTTCGCTAATTGGCAATTAACTCCATTATATGTGTCCAGGAGTGTCCTTTAGCACCCCTAAAAAGGACCATACCATAACATGGGTAGCAGTTCATTTGATTTGCCTAATTTGATGAATCCAAACTTGGGGATGAGTGGATCAAATTATTTTACGTGCAGAGATTTGGTTTTTACAGTACATTGGCTTATTGAAATGCATTATTAAGAGTATATATATATATATATATATACGGATTTGTTAAGATACGCTCCGGAACGCGTATTTATTTGCACTCCAACCGTTACTATAACGGAATTTTTACTCCGCTTGGTTGGCTGCATGAGCACTGTAGCAAGAATTCCATTACGGTAACGGTTGGAGCACGCATTAAGACGCGCTCCGGAGCGTACTTTAGTAAATCCGTATATATATATATATGATACTAATACAGTTTGCGTATTAGTTGTCTTCTTAGTTAAGGACAAGATCCCCAAAAAGTTCCTTCCCCCTTGTATGAAATAAAATATTCCATTAATCTAATTAATGATAACAGTTTTTATGTAAGTGAATGTCAATTCTAAAATTAAAGAGGTTATTAGCTATACTTTATATGAAAAATTTATTCATTTAATGAGACAAAACTAAATTATCAATTAAAATAATATACTTGTCTTTAAGAGAAGAGTCACATACCTATAAAATATATATATATATTTTTCTTAAAATTTAGTTTATAAAATATATGTATAAAAAAAATAATTAAAAGATGCATACGTAAAAAATATCGAACCCGTTAAATAATAAGATGCCATAATAATGTTAAGTCAATTAAATATATCTAAAAAGGTGATTCATAATTGAGGATCAAACCAAAAGATCACGAGAGTAACAACTTATATGTGCCATGATTAGAGGTTGTTTGAACAACTCGTGATCTAATCCTTGAACATGGAAGATATGGCTGGATGAAATAAAACCATTCCCATGAATACTACAAGACCTACTATTGATTCCAGGTATGTGGAAATTTGTTTCTTTTGGCAACATGAAATGGACCGATTTCTTCCATAAGGAAATATGAAAACGAATCAGAACAATAATTTCGGGGCTTTTTTTGTCTGGAAGTAGAGATAGATAGCCTTTTTAAGTTAAGAAACTCTTTTGAACAACTCTAGAAACTCTTTTTATCTTTATGGGAAATACATGAGGCAAAATGATTAATCCATTGATAATTTGATGAGGTCTTTTATACTTCTTCCCTTTTAATTTTCATTTTTTTTTTTAATCTTTAATTACCATTTTAAGTCCTTATTATAGTTCTATACTTTTATAGAACCTCGCACAAGAGTTTTCTTATATATACATATGGTATGTCCTTTTCTTTTTCTTAAAAAATTTGGTCAAATTAATTTAGTATAGAAGTATACTATAAGTATACCACTTGCCCTTTTCTTTTTCTTCACGAGTTGGGACAAATTTAATAGAAGTTTAGTACGAGTATTGGGGCAAATTTAGAAGAATTATACTATGAGTATATCATTTTTGTTAAAAAATTGGGACAAATTTAGTCCAAGTATGCCACTAATTCCCTCATGAAAGATAAGTCATTATAATTAATTTTTCTTATCAGTCATTATTATTAGTTAATTAGTTTTTTGAAAGTATTTTTTTCTATATTATCTCTCTAATGATATACTCATAAAATTGTATTCTCCTTTTTTAAAGGGTGATTAGAGAATATTTTAACAAAAAATTGTTTTCTTAATTTTTTTAAAATAACGGTGAGTGACTTATCTTTAGTAGGATTTAGATTTCCTATTACATTTTTGTATAATAAAATATTAATAAAAATATTATTCATAATCCTTAATTTTTATATTTTAATATTAAAAATTAAAAAGATAAACTAACCCTAAGAAAACTTATGTAACATAACGTAATGCATAACTGTATAATAGAAGATTCTAAGCATATTTAATGAAGGAGGGAATATAAGTGTACCACTTTCCTTTTCTATTTGCAAGTTGGGACAAATTTAATAGAAGTATATTACAAATATACCACTTTCCTGTAGAAATATACTATGAGTATACCACTTGCCCTTTTCTTGTCCTTAACAAATTGGGACAAATTTATTAGAAGTATATTATCACTTGCCCTATTTTTCTTCATAAAAAATTGGGATAAATTCAGTAGAGTATATTATATTTCAAGATTATTAGTTCGATCTCGTTCACATATTTTTGTGCTAAGAATTTTATTTTTCCATGACCTTTTATTTTCTTGGATTTCTGAGAATTTAAAAAAGTGGAGAGGGAGTGCAAAGAAAAATAGAGGAATTCGGAAAAATTACCGAGTTCTACTGTTTTCCCCTTCTGTACGCTTTTACCGCGAAGTCAGAGCCGCCGAAACCGCTTTAATAATTGCTGAACTGCCAACGCTTCTTCTTTCTCTATGTTTTTTTTTCTCTCTCTTTGGCGGAGAGATCATAAACGCTTCTGCTGATATACTTATGATGCAGGAAGTCGGTAAAAGCTGTCGTCTTTTGGCACAGGTACTTCGCGTAGTTCCTACACATCATCACATGGGATAACTAGGTACCTTTTCCAGAAAATTCTATCATTTCGATTAAGAGTTTATCCTTCTCCATTTCGGGAATATGAGTAATAAGTGCGGAGGTTTCAGGTTTAAATTTTAATAATAATATCAATATTATTAATATTTTTTAATAGTTTAGGATTTTTTTTATATAATTATATGTTATCTGTTATATTCATAAAAATTTAATATGTATCAAATCAGGTTTTCTAATATATACACTTGTTTATGTGTACCTGTATACACCATTAATGAAACGATATCATTTTATTTAGACAGATTAGTAAAACGACGTCGTTTCATTAATGATGCATATAGATACACATAATAGAATTTCTGTATATCAAATATATTAAAAGAGGTTATGAATAAAATTTTTATTAATATTTTATTTATATAACACAGAATTACATATAAATCAGCTATGTATAAGATTGATTAATGGGTACATGATTGTGTCTTAAGTATACATAATAACATATAAATATATCCTCAACATAATTCACATATATGTAGTCAATCTTGGCATGCTATGGGAGTCATTTATAGTCTAACAAATGAAGACGTGATTGATCATGGATCACATGTATTGACTCGTAAGTCAATTCTAGTTGACATTTACATGACAAAGTTGATGTTGTTATAGTTGCACTTTTATTAAGAAACAAGTCATATGTTTATATATATATATATATATTGGTCAATAAATAAGTGATATTTATGAGGCCATAATAAGGTTAAAACCTTGACATGTACTTCTGTGAATAATATAAGTTGTACATATGTTTTATCATGAAAGAATATTGAAGAAAATTTTGGAAGGTAAGAAATGAAGGACCTCACAATTTGGATTAGAATAATTTAAATGGGTAAAATATTTTACCGTGACAAAGATTTAGATCGAATAAGATTTAATAAAACATTTAAAAATCTATCATTATTGATGGAAAAAAAAGGGATAATTAACAAAATACAGACAGAAACAGTGTAAGAGATAGTGGGAAAATTACATATATAAGATGGGATTGATGCATATTTTTTGGATCGCAAGAGATTAAAAGACACACACACACACCAAAAAAGAAGAAGAAGAAATTCACTTTAAAATGTTCTCTTTTTTAGACATTCTTCACTCACAAATTTTTATGTTTTTTTCATATGGAATCATTGAAGTGCACTTCTTACTGCCTGACTTCATATTCCATCTCTTGTATTCCCAGAGGACATGTCAAGTCTCTTTCACTTACACAAACATCCCCATACCCAGAACCCTTCTACTTCCTCCC
>JAOXNR010000028.1:13154918-13165554 GCA_028571225.1 Parsonsia alboflavescens
CAATATCTTTAGTAAAAATAACTCAATAAAACTCCCCAAAATGGATATGAGAAAAAATGGGAGTAATTAAAAAAACGAGGCAAAGAGATGAAGTCTTCACCAACCCACCCATATGCCCATCCCCATCCCCGTAGACCTCACCTTACCCACCCACCACAAGAGCATGTGTGTACATGAACTACATATAAGGCAGATTAATTATAATCTTATAATGCTAATACATTTAAGCATGACTAGGCATTCTTATAAAAAAACCCCAATTTTCCAAGATCCTCATAGGTGAATATCAACTTTAGTGAGTGCACAAAGAATTTTTCAAGATTGTCATGTAAAATCCATTACAAACTCAAATTGGGATATATAAAATAAATAAATAAAAATTATTTGGATTAGAGATGCACTAAAGTGAGTATTGAACCATCCCTCCAACTAATATGATGGTCCATTTCTCCTATTCATAAAAGTGAAAACTAACATCTTAACTCTTTTTTTTTTTTTTCCCCTTAGTTTGGATAATTATCTAAGCTTTACGAGAATAAAGTGAGTGATTTTTGAGACCATTGTTGGTAGATAAATAACACTTTTAGCATAGTCTGATAATCAAAGTAATGTTTCCTTAGCATCTTTCATTGGATTATTCTCCAATTAAGTGTAGAATGTGTCAGTAAAGTACCCAAAAACATTTTAAAATATTGTCATTCGTTAATAAAGAAGAATTTATTCTTACAAAAAGGATTTATATTGCTTAGATGTCAAAGGATTAAGAATATTTTCATCACCAAAAATATATCGTTACAAAAGGATAATTATCAGTTGTATTATTTATTTTGTGGCTTTAGAATTCTAGCTTCCACTCTCTCTTCTTGGGTAGACACATGACGACATAAGAGAGATTTAGGCAATAAAAATATCACAGGAAGAGTAGGGAGAGAATTCAGAGCGGAAACTAAGCATCCAAAGGAATGTCTGAAGACTAGGACCTCTTTGATCTCGCTTCTTGGTCTGAACTTCTTTGACCAAAAATACGTTACAAAATTAAAATAAACCACATGAAATTTTTAAGGAATTAATTCTATTATTAGACGCCGTTTACCCGGTCTTCGTCAATTTCAAATTACATTTACTTAAATAATTTATAATTATTTTTTTTATTGTTAATTACATTAAATTAAAATAATTGAATTTTATATTTTAGTTAAATTAAAAAAAAAATTATCAGGAACATTAATTAGTGTTAATTAATCAAGATTAATATTGTTTGTTTGCATTAATTGATTTCTGACAAAAAGAAAAGGTTGGGAAAATTGAAGTTGCAAATTCCCAACTGTCTTCATGAATGTAAAGTAAGTAAGAAGCACTGCCCATGTTGATTTTCTTCCGGGGAGGAACTGCACTGGGAACATTAATTACGTGTCATGGATTTCCTTTTTCTTTTTTAATTCTGATTTCCTTTTCCTTTTTTTTTTTTTTTAAAAAAAAATTTCTTTTTCTTTTTCTGATTCGGATAAGACTTTCTCTGTCATGGCTTAAACTCATGCAAGGTTGCCGCCAAAACCTTATATATACCCACTCCACGGCCTATGCTATGCCCCCACTACAACAATTCTCTTCTTCTTCTTTAGCTCGCGTTTCTCTCCTCCCATCCTTCGGAAAGTGTGAGAAAATCCCCAGTTTTCTTTTTTTTTCTTCTTTTGCACAAGAGAGTTCTGCTTTTAATTAATGGAGAGTAGTGGTAAGGTTAACAACAGGAAAGAAGACAATGGAAAATCATTGTCCATAGAGTCTCAGGTATATGAATCAAAAACTCCTGTATGGCATCTGATTTTGGTGGCAGCCATAGCAACCGGAATCCAATTCGGATGGGCTTTGCAGCTTTCTTTGCTAACCCCATATGTCCAGCTTCTTGGTATTTCCCATACCATGGCCCCCATAATTTGGCTCTGTGGTCCAATTTCCGGCATGCTTGTACAGCCCTTTGTTGGGTTCTATAGCGATAACTGTAACTCCCGCTTTGGTCGTCGCCGGCCTTTTATTGCCGCCGGAGCTGCCCTCGTTGCCATTGCCGTGGTTCTGATCGGCTTTGCTGCTGACATAGGCCATAAGTCCGGTGACCCTCTGGGTAAAGTCAAGAAGCCCAGAGCCATCGGCGTGTTCATTGTTGGTTTTGCAATTCTCGACGTCGCTAACAACATGCTACAGGTAATTATACGATTAATTTTTCTGATTCTAGAGTTTACCAAAAAAAAAAAAAAAGAAAAGAAAAGACAAAAGCGAAAGTTATCACTGTTCTTTTTATTTCCTCCTTTTTTCTTAATGATCTATGCTTTACAAACTTTGGATCTTTTTCCGTATGTTGAAAAAATTGATTAATAAAAAAAATTTTGATTCATTTCTGGATTGTTTTTCTCTTTTAAAAAATAATACTAACAGTTATTCTTCATGATTTTTGTCCTTCTCCAGGGACCTTGTAGAGCACTCTTGGCTGATCTTGCTGGTGGAGATGCGCGGAAAACCAGGATGTCATATGCTGGATTTTCGTTCTTTATGGCGGTGGGCAATGTGTTGGGATATGCAGCCGGTGCATACAACAAAATGTACCATGTCTTTCCTTTCACTAAAACAACCGCCTGTGATGTCTATTGTGCCAACCTCAAGAGTTGCTTTATAATTTCAATTGCACTCTTGATGATTATAACAATTCTGGCTCTAAGCCTAGTTAGCGAGATTCCCCTTTCAGAATTGCAGAAATGTGGAGATGACGAGACTGACGGAAAAAGGGCCAAAACACCATTCCTGGGTGAAATTTTAACTGCCCTGAGAGAGATGCCCAGAGCCATGTGGATCTTGCTTTTGGTCACATGTTTCAACTGGATTGGTTGGTTCCCTTTCATCCTTTTCGATACCGACTGGACTGGCAGGGAAATTTATGGCGGAGAGTCCGGTACTGATTTGTACGATAGGGGTGTGCGTATGGGTTCATTGGGGCTATTGTTGAACTCCGTCGTTCTGGCAGTCACTTCCGTATCAGTGGAGCATGTGTCCCGTCTTGTTGGTGGAGTGAAGCGGGTTTGGGGAGTCGTCAATTTCTTGCTCGCAATTTGCTTGGGTATGACTGTTTTAATCAGCAAATTAGCAGAGTCTACTAGGCATGCCGACGGGTCACCATCCTCCGGTGCCAAGGCCGGGACTTTGATCCTCTTCTCCGTTATGGGCATCCCTCTTGCGGTGAGTTTTATTTGTTTCCGAACAACCTCAGTTAATTACTCATTATTACATGCATAACTGCACCACAAAATTTCAAGCAGAGAAATTGTCTTCTTGGACGAAAGTCAAAGGGATTTTGATTCTTTGTGTTTAAATTACGGATAAGCATAGAAGGGAGTGCCTAATAATACTAACTAGTGTTTGTTATCTTGAATTTGGTCCTTCCACACAATTCACTGTTTGCTATGCTCAGTATTAAATGCAGTTGGCCTTATGCTGGGGAAGACATCTGTCAATAGGCTTAGGCATGCCCTTCCTCCCTTCCTATTGTAATCCTGTAACCGTGGTTTGGATATGTATATATAATTCCCACGTGTAGCTGCTTCATCAGGCCAGAAAGGAAACGCCAAGTTTTGCCTCTTTTGGGGTGCCAAAATCTGAGGTCATGGCATCGTTTACTTGAGTTGAGACTGTGAGGTGGTAAACATGCAGTGGAAAGAAATTGGGGTTCCTTCTTTTTTTTTTTTCTTTCTCAGTTGCAGAGCCTATTAAATTTGTGTTCATCCTTAACGTTTAATGTCTTTGCTGTGAGTGACATTGGAAGTCGGTTACTTAGACAAGAAAATCCCTTTTTCTTTCTTTCCCTTCCGGTCCCCTGTCCCGAGTCCTGTTGTCACAAGAGTCACTGCAATATAAGGGCGCCGGTCGTGGTTCGTTAAAAGAAATAACCTTCATGACTTATTGAAAGGAGGATCCTCTTTTCCTCCTTCAATGGCGTTTGCAAACACTTGGAAAGGATTTTTATTAAATTAACTTACTTTATTTTAAAAGATAGAAATTCAAGGTGGCCTCTCAGTTTACACATGTTAATTTTAGTGGCAAAGAAAAATTGAAAATATGGGACCCGCTTAACTTTATTATTATACTTTTCAAACTTAGGTTGCTGTTTCTCTTTATGTTCGCAACATCTAATGGTGCTGACGGTATTTCTTTCTCCACAGGTCACTTACAGC
This sequence comes from Parsonsia alboflavescens, assembly GCA_028571225.1. Classification (NCBI taxonomy): domain Eukaryota; kingdom Viridiplantae; phylum Streptophyta; class Magnoliopsida; order Gentianales; family Apocynaceae; genus Parsonsia; species Parsonsia alboflavescens. The sequence goes on from JAOXNR010000028.1 coordinate 13,159,136, forward strand.
ATCCCTTTTGCTCTGGCATCTATATTTTCTACCGACTCTGGCGCAGGACAAGGTCTCTCTCTGGGTGTTCTAAATCTTGCCATTGTGATCCCACAGGTAAAGGGAAAAAATTTTTTAATACATATCTCTCTATATGTATATATCACTGTTTCAAGATTTGAGAAAATGACTCGAGGGGACCCAAAATTTTTCTCAATATCTTAGATTGAAAGCTTAACATATAATAACTGGTATATAGACCTATCATACATTGCTTGCTGGAACTCTAAATTAACTGCCTAACTTCCAAAATTCTCACACATGTTCTAGCACTTTAATTGGCAAAAATTGAACACAACTTGCCGTATTGAATTGGCTTCTCTTTTCAATTATATAAAATTAGGGTCGTAATCGTTTTTAATGTTCTTTGCACACACTTCTTGTTTGAGTTGAATGTTCTGTGTTACCTACCACCGAAAGAGAAACAGATTCTTCCGGATAAAGCTGAAAGTCAAAAAAAATAAAGCTAATCAGTTTCTTTTCATTCTCTAACGTGTTCAGTTAGCCTGTAACGGTTCTGTTTAGTCGGTTGGTACCCTTTGGATGAAGCTATATTTTCTTTTCTTGGATTTGTTTACATCAAAATGTTAGAAATTGATCAGGTGGGACTAATTTTTTGGGCCCTTTTATGGTTTGTAATAACAGATGATCGTATCTCTGGTTGCTGGGCACTTTGATAGCCTATTTGGTGGTGGAAACTTGCCAGCATTTGTTGTGGGAGCAATCGCAGCAGCATTGAGTGGGTTATTTGCACTTTTCTTGCTGCCATCCCCACCCCCGGATGCAATGAGCAACAAGCAGATCGCTGGTGGGTTCCATTGAGAAAGCAATGTTTGCAGCACATTATAATTAGGATCACCAGAGTCCTTCCCCTACTAGTTGCTCTTTTTCCTTTTCCGGCCGGCCGCCTTCTTCTTCTTCTCCGACTCCGCTTCTCGATTATCATCAGTTAATTGAAGAAGTAATTTGTCAAGGAATCCAGGTTTTTTAGAACCGCAGATCATGGTGAATAAAATCTCTGTAATCGATCTGCTTTAATGTAGTTGCATATTCCTAATGTAGTTACATTTTCCATTTCGTGTCGTCTCTGTTGATCATGTAAAAGCTGGACATTGTCGTTATCGATCTAAAAGGGTTTAATTTCTGCAACCATTTGCCCAACATCGAAGATGTTGTTTGGCTTGCTTCAAATTAATGTCTTTGAGTTACTATCTTATAACCAAAACATAAGCGCTCCCAAATCTCTCTATCTAATTTTGTGGTAATTCTGTTCTTCTTCCTCTTCCAAATTAAACTAATTTGTTTATTTTTTTTTCTGGGGTATGGGCTTTCCCCAAGTGAGTAGGACATATTCTCTAAGAAAAGGCACGCCGACAAACATGTGCATGCGCATAAATATATTCGGAGGAACTTGTCACGCCTTAAAGTTATCTCACTTTTACAGGAGGAAAAAGTTTAATTTCTTTATCAATTTATATAAATATATTTAAAAAAAAAAAAGGAGGCATTAAAAGAAAAGGTGCAATATATGCATAATCAGAGAATCACATCTTTCTTTAAGAAAAAGGTAACATAAAAGGGGGGAAAACATAGATTTTGATGAGAGATTATATATGCCTAATCAAAATTTAAGACATCGATATATAATGAATTTGATTTATAACTTGTGCCTTTTAGATCTATTTTTATAATTTTTAGCGGGACATGAGGGGCATGTCAGTCATTAAATAAGATTGGTTAACATGATATGATAGCTAAGAGAAAATAATTTTCCCATGTCCACACTTGATTTACTATTAAGAGATTAAATTGACTAAGAACGCTTTGGGTTTTAAAGAAATTATAGATCTATCTTTCGTTATTAGTGTTAGAACTATTGATTAATAAGATGTAAAAACTTTAAATTAAGGAAATAGATAATGAAATTTTTTATTTAAAATATATTTAACTTGAAAAAGTTTTTTTTAAAAAAAAATATATTCTAAACATTCAATATAAAATCAAGGGAGTAAATTTTCTGTTCACGTAAGTAAAAAGTTTTCCAAAACATGGCTGAGAAGCATAAAAGTGGGTGGATTCCATATAAATACAGGCTTAAAAGTGAGGACGATTATGGCTCTACCAAAAAGGCCCTTCAGAACTGCCACTGTAACTAACTATGTAGGTTGCTTATGCTGCTTTATAGAGAGTTTGGCTATCAGGATCTTCCATTACAACTTTTACAACAATTGTTATTACATCAATAATGTTGTTTTTATATAGTTTATTAATTGTTGAAGTGATAATTTCGTTTAATTTTAGTATATGGTTGTAATAGTAATAATAATAATTTTTAATTAATTTATATTCTTTCAAATTTGGAGAAATGCTTACGACTGACTATCCATGTCAGAATGACGTGGTGTACATATCAGGACCCATGGACTGTACGAACCACCACGTTCACGTGTTAATTGCCGTTTTTCCATTTGGTGGTGTTATGAAATAAATGTTTTATTGGTTAAAATTTTTTAAAGAAAATCATATTGTCAAGTATAAAAATAAATTAAGTCAATTAATTTATTTAAAATAAGACATTTAATTTCGAATGGATGAAGTACAAACACAAAATGGATCCAAGTACCTAACCCATTGAGAGAGTCTCATTTAATTTCGAATAGATGAAGTACAAACACAAAATGGATCCAAGTACCTAACCCATTAATAATAGAGCTGTAAAAATGGGTTTAGTCCTTGGGATTGACTCGATCCTACCTCACATTTTTTAACGATTGGGTTTAAAAAATTTGATCTCAATTGCATCACGGGATTTTTAACTCTACCTTTAAGGATCGAGTTAGGCTAACAATTGGATCCAAAGATTTTTTTTTAAAAAAAAAAAATTATTTCATAATTGTTATTATCTATTTTCTATTGTTTAGTTGTCTCATATCTGACTTCTGCCTTCTATTCTTAGAAAAAAATTTGATTTCTTTTCTAGTCTGATTGTATGTTGATACTTATAAATAGTGACGAAGGAAGTAATACTTAGCTATCTAGTCTGATTGTATCTCCCAGCCTTTTATGATATCCGTATAAAAGAATAGGAGTGATTCAAGAGGTAAGTCAAGAGCTAGATATGTGATGCCTTGTCAAGGATACATTTCTTATAACAGTATTTATAACAGTAAGTCAAGAGCTAGAGATCCATGATTCGGCCATCAAGAAAGTGTATAAATGGTCATATCTAGGTCGTATCTGTGTTTCGCCCATCTGAAGGAATAGATCGATTTCTGTATCCATGATTTGGCCATTAGGAAACTGTATGGATGGCCATATCTAGGTTTCGACCATCAAAAAGGCCACATCTGTGTTTCAACCAAAAAGGAGCGATTTGATAGCTTTATGTAACTGTTGACTATCAATTACATTGTTAGTGGGTTTAGCTGTTAGCTACACGTGTATAGTTAAGATTGCTTTGTGATTCTGGAGTGTGAAAACTCCTAATTTGGCTGATGTAGTATACCAGTTTTATGTTTGAATCCTGTAAGGCAAATAAAACGGAACTCATTGCATATGGTGGCTAGTCTAGATCATGTTTGCCTTTTTGTGTGATGTTTTTTAGTAAATGTAAAGTGTTCAAATCGTGCGACAGGTATGCTAGGCGCTATATGATGTTGTGTTTCAAATGAATTGGTATTGTAGGTTGTCACTTGTGTTTTGGATCGGGTTGGTTTGCTTGTGTTTCGGATGAAGTTGAGAGTGAACTTGTGTTCTAGATGCCGAATCTCCTGTACGGTGAAACGTCAAAGTGACGGTTGTGTCTCAATACTCTTCCGAATCTTAAGTTAAAGAACTTGTTTGAGTAATAATTCAATTGTAGGAGTTTGAATATTTCAGGTAGTAAATGTCTTGTACCTTTGGTAGTTGGCTATTAACTTCTTATATAAACATATGACTCTTTGGAGCTTCGATGTGGGATGTGTAATGAACAGTACTGGATTGGTGAACAGTAATGGCATTTCATGTCTAAACGAGTTATGTTTGAGTTTAGATTTCTCTCTCGTTATTAAGTTTCTCAACTAGTGTAATATATTAAATTAAAGCTTCTAGTACATAGATTAGGTTTAGTGTTTGATTTGTCATTAATTACCAAGTTGTCATGTTAGAAAATGTAATCAAAGTAATGACTTTGATGTATGGTATACACCATCAATCAAAGAAATAATTTTTAATTATAATAAATATAAAATGATGAAGTTTAGCATCATCAAAATCTCGTAATAATGTGATACATGTCATAAAACCATATATAACAGTAATATTGATATAAAAAAATTCCTCAAAACCTCATAACTAGGAGAAATATAGGTTTTGGTAGAAAATGGACATATAAAAAAAATTCCTCAAAATCTCATAATATTGTGATACATGTCACAAAACCATATATAACAATAATATTGATATAAAAAAAATTCCTCAAAACTTCATGATTAGGAGAAACATAGGTTTTGGTAGAGAATGGACATATAAAAAAATTCCTCAAAATCTCGTAATATGGTGATACATGTCATACAACCATATATAACAATAATATTGATATAAAACCTCATAATTATTAGAAATATAGGTTTTGGTAGAGAATGGTCATATACTTCTAAACACCTAATTGTTTCTTTATTCTTTCTCATTCCATCTCCACTTCCGATCCATGTGTTTGACGCCTTCACATTTTTTTTTTTTAAGTTTTTTTTATTGATGATTTCAATCAGTTCTCATGCGCCAAAAATTATTCCATTAAAAAAGCTACAATTCACCAAGGTTAGAGAATACAGTAAAATTAAATCAAACTCAGGGTTTACATTATGCAAGTTTTACCCCCAAACCAATTGATCACACCTTTAAGTGCACCTTGTGCCTTTACATTAATCATCATTATGAATACTTTGAAATTAAATCCAAAAATTTCCTCCCATTCCATGAATGAATTCGTTAATGCTCTTTCCACTCCCTTGTTCCTCTTCCTCGTCATCATTTATATATATGCCTAAAAGCTTCCTTTTTGGTTTGCCAAAGATCATGCCTTTCCTTTCTAGAAGACCATATACCGATCTAAATTATTTACATGATGATTCCCTAACGTGTGGAAAATTATGGCATAAGCCACATATGCGTTTTGTACATATTGCTCTGTCAATTTCTAGTGTTTTCCACTCATGAAGTTTACTGTTTGGATCACTTTCCAAGTTCCCTCCTTTTCTGATCGGCAAATCAGAGTTCTTCATTTTGGGAAGTTAAAGAGAAAGAAAAAGTCACGTTAATGTGTTCACTATGATGGCAAACCTAGCCAGACCTTCAGACTTGGATTGTGACTTGTGGTTCTACCTGTCATAACCAACAGCCACAAATCTGGGAGGTTCTTGATAGTTGATACATATACATGGTTGTCATTTTTACCCTCAGACGATTCAAAGTAGGGACCATATCAAGACAAAAATTGGAGAGGTAATTAGTTCATTTGTAATTTCTTTGACTGGAACGATCGAATCCAATGTTAAAAAAAAAAAAAAGGGGAGTTTGATGATAAGTGAAAAAAGAATCATGTTTACGATTGAGAGGTCATACTTTTAAGTTGTAAAAGTGAAAGTTTATTCTTTTAAAAAATTTCATTTGATTAGTTTGGTCAAAATAATCCCGATATATATGGTTTGGAGAAAAAAAAATATTACAAGATGACAATAATACATTAAATTTATTTTTTTTATTTTTATTCATCAGATATTTAATTGGATGAACTCACCCGTTAGTCCAATCCAACCCAACAATTTTCTACAAAGAAATTATAAAGAAATATATGGAGTACTTGACAAAATCAATCAACGGTGTTTTTTCTAAAATAAAAAATAAAAAATTTTACACCTATCCCTTAATTTTTGGATCAGGTGTTACTATTTATCGCTATATAACAAGACTTGACATAAAATCAACCGTGTTATTTGCTCATTTAAATATGTGATTTTAGGACAAAATTTCTTTCAAATTTTCACTCCATTAATATTACTTTTAGTCATGTCAATCCAACAACATCTTGGAGTGAGGAATGTGAAGGAAGCCTACTATTCATAAAATAAATATTATTTATTTTTATTATAAGGCCAGAATTAAAAGTCAGAAATAATTCTATACCCACTATAGAATCGAAAGTTTCAATCATGCTATTGCTATAGTATATATATTCATTCCCTCACATATTGGGTGTGTAGAAACTATTTCTCAGAGCTTCTGAAGAACTCCAAAAACTTCAATTTGTTGATAATTAAATGGTTACAGGGGAATTCCCTTTTTCTCTTTGTCAAATGCATCTATTCTCCCTTCTTTTTTTTTTTTTTTTTTTTTTTTTT
>JAOXNR010000028.1:13175588-13187425 GCA_028571225.1 Parsonsia alboflavescens
TCCTGCAGCTTCCTCAGCAGCAGAATTCTTTCGATTGTGGACTCTTCTTACTCCATTATGTAGAAAAATTTTTGGAGGAGGATCCTGTTAACATTAGTCCATTCAAGATAAGACATAAATTTGTAAGTGCATTACTTGTTTGTTGCTTATTAATCAAATTGTAATTTGCTAGGTTTGTAGATCGACTGTTCGGGCAGGATCATCTGAGTTAGCTAACTTGGCTTGATTTCATCATCGATATCTGTCTTCTTACTGTTTTGTTTAAGAATGTGTTTCTGTAGAGTCCAGTGCTAAATTGAAATTGCTCAAGCTTCATCTTGAAGTAAGAAAAAACAGGGTTACCAAGAACTACCAAATATGCCCTAAATCATGCAAATAAGAAAAAAAAGAGGATGGTTTTAATTAACAAATGGAGAAATAAAAGATGTTTAGAGATTCATAATGATTTGTTCCAGTTCTTTAGGGCCAATGAAACTCTTCCACAGTTTCTTCAAAATATGCAATTTTTTGTCCGTACTTTTTTCTTTCTCCATTTTGGAAAAATGCAGTTCTTTTCCTTAAAATTCCTTCCAAAGTTCAAATTTTGAATCCCTTTTTCATACATTCAACCCAAAGAAGAATAAATGTTATACCTTATAGTCAAACATTTTTATTAAAATACCTGTAGGTCAAAATGGGACGTTTAATTCTGGGTTGAGGGAGTATATGTTTTTTTTGTGTGTTCTCAATATAAGCACAGAACTTCAAAAAGTTTAAAAACTTGTCCTACAGCTGAAATTTTTGAGGTTAAGAAAATTGTAATTCTTTAGAAAAGAAAAAGGCCACAAGCATAGTTGAAATATGATTTCATTTTTTTGAGTGACAAAGAAGCTATTAAGCTTTGCAAACTAAAATCTCTATGTTTAGTTGCAAAACTATAGAATGAAGGCCCACACTTAAGGTTGGTTTTAAAACGGTTGAGTATGAAAGAAACAGTATGACAAACTGATATTATAAAATAGTTAACGGTATAGGTGGTTAATGAATAACCAGCATTGCAAGTTCTTTTTAAATATTCCTTTTGGGAACTTTTACCCTGATTTTGGTCTTAATCAAGCTACTGCATTTTCCTCTCTTCAGCTTAGAGAGAATTGGTTTCCGACGCATGAGCCCTCGGTCAAACGGAGGCAGATCTGGGAGTTAATTCATGACCTGCTCAAATGTCAGATCCAAGAGAGTTCTCCAGCTAGTGATAGGAACAAGTCCTCTCCCTCTAACAGTCCCGCTACTGAAAATGCTGAGGGATTTATCCCTCGGAGCTTCAGTCTTTCTAGTAATGGGAATTTACTTTCTACTCAAGCTGAGAAAATGATCGAAATGACTCTGTTTCCGGCTTCTTTTGGTGGTTCAAATTGTGCTAGCAATTCAGGAATAGCTGTCAGGGATCTTTTTGAGACTGGGTCTGCTTCAGGGCCATTGCCTGATATGCAGTATCAATCTTTTGACCGTTCAACATCCTTTAATGAGTTTAAGAATGCCATGGCATCCATACAGGTATTTCAACCTCATTCTGAGTACCTTAAATTGATGATGTCTATCAATGAGTTTTATAAATATGTTTTATATATATGTATATCTCATTTGATCAATGGTTTGATTTTGTTATTTCTTTATTCTATGCATGATTTCCTGTGTGGAATGGTTTTTACCCCCTCCATCCAAATTTGGGTGTGTCTACCTTCCTAAATTTGACATATTGTCCATTTAAAATTCTATAAACGGCTTTGTTAAGTTAAGGAGGGATCACAATTGACTAATTAAATTAATGATAGGGGCATTGTGGTGATCTATTCATGGTCAAAGGTGTTCTTTGGCAGTTCTTTTTAGAGGGGAGGGATACTCTGTTCTGATGAGTTAAGGTGCTGATTACACTGATCTAGTTTTATCTTTCCTCTGTAACTCAATTGGTAATTTTATGGAAAGTTTAGCTGGTTGATTTACCTGTATCTGGGTTTCTTCAAGGGTTTCCTTTGCTCTAGTGCATTTGCATTAAAGTTTTATACTCCATTAAGCATGAGAGCCTCATCTGTTCCTGGCAGGAAAATGAGGAAACTTGTGGGGATTTTGTCTATACAACATCAACTGAGAATAGCTTGCAGAATCTGGCAGGAATTGCCACTGAAGCCTGTGATTATCCTTGTCCTTCCAGAGATTATGGAGCAGAAGCTTCCTTAAACCCAGAAATGTCTATTCAGCAAACTGCAGAAGTGGATCTTGATCCATCACCGGTAACATCAGTTTGCGATTCTGACAAAGCAGTTGAAGTGCAAGCTGTTGAAAAATGTGCCATTGCCATAGAAACCCATTTAGATAACGAGACAACACATCCACTGGTAGTAGAAACTAATGAGTGCTTAATAGATTGCTTTCCCTCCGCACCTGGTGAAATGCTTCAAGTTTCAGGTTATCATTGCTCAATTGCATCCCTTCAGACTGATGATGGTTTATACCCTACTGGATCTCCTGCAAAGAGTGTTCCTGAAATATCAGACCATGGAAATGGTAGGGATAGAAATGGGGACGGAACAGGTGACAATGAGGATGATTCAGGATTGGATTCTGATGTGCAGCATGCTGCGAAAAGGTTGCGCCTTACACCCTTATCTGAAGGAGAAGTTGCAAATAGCACATCTGAGGATCTATGCCTGTAAATTTTGTCTCGGTATATCCTCAGGTTCTCTCTCTTACAGTTTCTTCTCCTTCTGGGGTATTGTGTCTCTGAAAAGTGGATTATCATCGTGATGTGAATAGAATATGTGCAGTGACTGCTGACAATGGTAGTCCAGATGATATGTTAAAACTGCTGAACTAGAAAATTCAATTTATACATTATCTCACAGGCAATTCATTGCCAACACGTTATTTTGGTCCAGGAGATGGGAGAGTCGAAATGATGACTCAACAAAATTGTGAAGCTTGTAGTTCTCATGGGGATCCCAGATGTGGCCTATAGGAGGACTGCACTAGTAGTGTTTGTGACATTTATGAGAATTTGGGCTCTATTCATTTTTAGGCTTAGACAGCTTGAAACAGTTTACAAAATTCCAATGTTTCAAGACAAAAACAAGACAGGCTTTCAATTAGGACGCTACGAAACTCTAATTACCTGTAGGAGAAAAAACTTATGTTGACAAATTATGTGTCAATAAAATATTAAATAAAAGAAAAAATTGACAAATTGATGAATATGCTTTTAGTCAATATGAAAACATTTGATGGCATAGAAAATCATATGATAGATTTTTATTTAAAAAGATTAATGTAGGATGAAAAAAAGTGACAACTCCAATCCAATGATCACAGCTAATTAACTCAAATAATATATAATTTTTATTTTTTAAAAAGAACCTATTACTGCATATCAAAAAGGCGGAGTGAACACCTTTTTTCACTTGCTTCTAATTTGTAAATTTTAGGTCACTTCTTTATAAGAATGACTTGTTTCCATTTTCGAATATCAATTATTTGAAAAGATTATCAAAAGTGGAAAAAAGTCGGAATTAATGATGAGGTAAGGAGATGGTCTCCTTTATTTGACTAGAGCTTTATGGCTAGTTTGGGAATTTTTAGAAGGAATGAAAAGAAGAGAAGAGAAAAGGGGATGATTTGTGTTTAAACTTGTTTGAGAGCTTTCTGGAAAAAAAAAAGGAGAAGATTTTTATGTTTGGGAGTTGGAAAGAAGAAACGAGAATTTAAAAAATAATGTTTATTTGACAAAATAACCTTCTTCTATCGTTAAATTTTATTTCAAGAGTGATTGGCTAATTCAGTCCTCAAATTATAATCTTTTGATCGCTTTGGTCCCTAAAGTTTTTTTTTTGTTCATGGGGTGAATAAAAGGAAAAAAAAAAATACAGTTTTGGTATGCACACTATTCATCTTCCTCTCTCACTCCTAATCTGACATTGAATTCTGCCTCTACAACACCACCCCATTCGACTTCACCATTAGCTGTATATCTGCCGGTGTAAGGCTCTTCGAAATCACCCCAAACCCCAACAACCTCGATACATTTTTCATTTTCAAAGACCAATGCCTCTGCCTCTCCTAGTCACACCGCCACTTGTCTGGGGAGTGAGGGTTGCTAGTTGCTAGTTGCACCTTTTGTCTTCTTATCTTCTTTCTCCTTGGCCATTTTTCATCGAGTTTAGAGAAAATGAATAGTGCACATACCAAAACCGTTTTTTTTTTCATTCCAACGAATAGCGTAATGATGGAAATGCTCTCTCAATTTTGATCAACTCATCTTCGACTCTCAATTCTAGTGACATTTAGGAAGATTTCGATCAAAAGGATCAAAATGGCCAATCAATAAATTGTTTAAGGACTAAACGGGTAAAAAAAAAACTTTAGGGATCAAAACGGCCAAAAGGATATAGTTTGAAGACTGGATTAACCAATAATTCTTTATTTCAAATATATTTAAGTTATGTGTAAAATAAGTCATTGTAAAAATTTATTAAATCTATTATCTCTTTCCTTCTCTTCATTTCTTCCCACTTTTGGAATGATTCCAGTTCCTCTTTAGGAAGGATTCTTCATTCCTTCAAACCCTTTCTTTTCTCTTCCAATAAAACTTCTAAACAAAATTATCTCACTTTTCTCTCCAAATCTCCTCTTATCTCAATTTCTTTCCATCCAAACGAGTTATTAGGGAGGAGGGAAACACATCTCCCTCCACTGTGATATTTCTTATCCTTCTTGATATGGAGGGATTGAAAAGTATTTGAGTGATCTTTTTTACTGTCTTTTTCCTCTATAATTTCAATAGAATTAAACAAAAAATTAATTTTTAATTACATTTTTTTACTCATATTAGAAAAAAAAAATCAAAATATGTCATTATTTTCATTAGAATAAGTAAATTTCCCCTCTCTTTAGCAATCCAAACAAATCTAAGGGTGGATAGAATGTCATTTATGTACATCAAAATATAAAGATAAAGGGTTAGAATGTTTTCAAAATTTATTGTATAATTTTTTTCCTATACCCCTCAATTTTTTTTTTTTAATCATAACTATGTTGGACCTAAACTAAGGGTGTAGATGATACGAGACGAGACGATTTGCTTACGATTCGGGTTCTACTAAATAAAAGTTTGAATTTGGCTTACTTTTATCAAGCTCAAGTTGAGTTTGTTAAATGAGCATAACCAAACTTATAAGTATTCGATTCATTAGATTCACAAGCCTAAACAAACTTTTAATATAAATAATATTTTCTTTATAATATTAATATAAAACATAACTTATTTATTAAATATATAGTTTTTTATTTTTATTTAATTTATTCATCTACTATATATAATAAATAATATTATTTCTTAAAGTTTTAAGATAAATAAATTAATACATAAAAACGTTCCATTTGAATTAAACACAAAATTTTTTTGATTGCACTTAAATGGACTCGAGCATAAGCTTAATCCTTTTGAATTTTTAATGAGTCAAACTCAAAGATTGAATTTTAAAACTCAGCAGAATCCAAACCCAGAATCCAAAGCTATAAACAAGCGGACCAACATGGAAAATCATTTGGTGGCCTAAACGAGAGACACTCAGATTTGTAGCACCAAATTGAATTAAATTTCTGTTACTTTTGAAAGGACGGGTAAACTCGACCTAGTTCATATTCTGTCCATCGGCCGTCAGGCGTCAGCTCCCAACCGTCACCACCAGCATCTCAACTATCCAGTTTCTCTTCACTAGGTACTTGTTTCGATGTTCTTCACATCATATATATCTTTTTGTATTTGCCGGCTTTACCTTCAAAGAAGGGCTTGATGGGAATCACTGGATCAAGGAGAAACTTTTGTTCTATTGCAAGAGATGAATGTTAGAATTTTTGAATTATGAATCCAAAACTTTGACTCTTCGAAGGCTCAGGGAAGAGGTTATCTGATTCTTTGAATGAATTGCCACGCTGAGGACTGGCAAAATTGTTTCTTTTAGCTCTTGAGCCTTATCAAACTACATGCAGTTGATGTTTACTTAGGTCTAGGAATCCATTTGGGTGATTTTAGGCATTTATGTGGGGAGTTAAGATTTTTTTTTTCTTTTTCATTATGCCCCCTCTTGATGTGATGGTTTTTTACATATAAACTTCACAAAGATTTTTATTAAGCTGTGGAAGAACATTTTCAGACATTATTTGTTGGGCTTCATTTTTCCTTGTATTCATTCACGGTTGTTTGTGACTCTTTTTTGGTTGCATTTTCAATTTTGGCAGCTGTTTATCATGTCAGCTATAAGATCCTTTGGGAGGATACTTTTTGCTGCAGCAAGAACAGAAACTTCAGCTTCTGCACCAGCTTCCTCTTCTGCTATCAGGGCTGCATGTAACCCTATTGAGGAGTTTTTTGAGGCTGATAGAAGTGCGGAGGATGATAAACCTGTTGTCTATGGTACTAGACCCTCTGCAATCTTTTGCATTTTCTTGTTTACTTTCTTATATTGAAGCTTCAGCTGTATTTGGAGAGGACATTTTAGCATTTGATAACGAAAATTAAGTTTTATATTTGAATTGAAATTTATATTTTTGTATTTGAATTGTTAAACTTTCATGTGCTGCAAGAGCTGAGGACAATAGATATGGCTGAATATAACCTATAGGTGTAAGTTAATTTGGGCCCCATATCATTGATAAATTATAAAATTTGTATAGCATTGTCAATAAATTATATGACTTGATTTTAATTAAAAAGTATTAGAATAAGTATTGTTATTACATGAATAAGTGTTGATATGTGGAATTTTGAGAGCATTTGAAATTTGGATGAATTGGACATTTTGTTGGTAAAAAGTGTGTTGAGAAAATTTTTGTTGGAAGAACAGAAGTTTTATTTATTTTTTTGATTTTGAGATCCAATCCAAATTCGGCCTAAAAAATTGCCAAAAGTTGCTGGGTGTTGCCCTCTTTCAATTTTTTCTCTTTGGCCTTCTTGGTGACATGGCATGACAAAATAAATTTAAATCTTTGAATTTCTCGTTTGGCATTGGGGTTTAAATTTCAGGAAACCAAAAGCAAATATAGTATTTGGAAATCTTGTTTCTTGTGAATCTGCATATTTGATATTTATTTTATTCAGTTTCTTACCATTTGTTAACCCTTATCATGAAAATATATAATAGGTATCAGTAATTTGTCTTGGTACAGCTGCTTTAAGTTACTAATACAAGAATTCTATTCTAGTTGAGCTTCCTTTAATATGCTACTGTTATAATAAAGAAATTTAATGAAAAGCTAAGAAGCTGAATGCTAAGATAATTGGTCCAGTATCATATTATGTAGTAGTGCCATTAACTGTTCGAGTTGGCTGTCAATGTTATGTGTGTCACTTTTGCAAATTGCATCACATCTTGAAGAAATCAAACCAGATATCCCAATTGAAAATGGATTGTCTAGAAACTAAGTTTCTTCTTTCCATACGTGTACCAGTTGGTTAACATAATTTGCACAGTATTTATTCTCGAAGTTAATGTCAATGGACCACAGAGAAAATGCATAAACATTTGATTCTTGTACCATCATCATGCTAGTGTTTGAATAATCATATTCATGGACTGTGTCGTTTTTACACATTTTCTTGTTTGTAAGACATGGATACTAAAAGTTTTTTCATTTAGGTAGGAGTTGGAAAGCTTCTGAATTACGCCTCAAATCTTGGGATGACCTTCACAAGCTTTGGTATGTCCTGTTGAAGGAGAAGAATATGTTGATGACTCAACGCCAGATGCTTCATGCTCAGAACCTACGCTTCCCTAATCCTGAACGTATTTCAAAAGTAGAATCTTGTTCCTCTATTTGTCTACCCTGACTCCTTCTGTGTTTATACATCTGGTATTTTGTTGTGAGGGATAGGGTTATTATAATAATTTATTGCAGCTTCTTCATATAAATTCTGATCCTGTGCATTGGATGCTCCATTGGTTTTGAAAATAACTAGTTTTGTTTATCGGTAAAAATCATCAGCTTTATTCCATTTAAACAGTTTCTTGAACAATCCTGATCATGAAAACTTTGGTATTTTGATTTCATCATAAGAAACTTAGTTAAGATTTTCATTATGCTTGCCCAATATCCTCTATTCTATCTATTCAAATTATCTGAATGAGAAATCTGAAGAATGGATTTGTTCTGAATTTTCATGTTGCGTGTTTCAGACAGGGGTGTATGTAATATTTGTAGCTTAGATGGTCTCTGTTTGTTCGACTTGATTCCAATAAGAACAGTTCTGGATGTAACTAAGGATGGATGGAAAGATAGATATTGCCTGCTTGCAATGGATCTAATAGTGTTTGCATTTGAATTGACTGTCTCTGTTTATCTTTGTTGTTATTTTTATCTATCTTTAGATTGCTTTCACTTAGCCACAGTAGACTTTTCATTAACGTTTTTGTGTCTCTCTAAGTCCTGTTTACTTCTTTTCACGGTATATTTTTTCATTGTTGACGTTTTATCTACCTCCTTGTGTTTAATTTGCCATGGTTATTCTTTTCTCACTTGCCAATAATTTTGTTGAAAGACTTCATTTTTTACCTTTGTATTTATCAATTCTTTTCCCTGTCCTGCATAATCTAATACATGCGATTGTAAAACCGCCTTATTGAAGATAATGTCTTTTTAAAAAAGAATAAATAAAATCACTATGATGGCTTCGTTCAGCTCTTTTTAATGTTGTGGCAATCCCTCTGGCTAAAGAAAAAGCTTGTCAGCAAATTTACCACATGCACCATTGCTTTGTGTTTGCTTAATCAAAAGCCATGCTTCTAGGTGTATTCCTTACAGTATGACAATGACTATTGCTACTAAATGGTTGATTGTGAAATCATATTATTCTCCTTTCAAAAGAGACTACCTAATAATTGTTTGAAACTTTGAATTGAAATTGAAAAAATACTTCATGAATCTTACTAATGGACCCGTCATTTTGATATCAAAAGAACAGGAGTTCCTGTTAACATGTTTGTTTGAATTCTTAATTTTTTATTTTTTATTTTTTATTCAGAAATTCAAAGTGCATGTAGTTCTACAACCAAAACTTTGATATAGATGTATTTTAGCAGTTCTGCTTGATGGGTGGATTATGAATGGCATTTATTTGATTTTTTTGTTCCTGCTATGAGTGTGATGAATTGCATCTTGCTTTTTTGAGCAGGTAAGGAAATCAATGTGCCGAATAAAGCATGTATTAACGGAGAGAGCAATTGATGATCCTGATCCACGGAGGTCTGCTGAGATGAAGAGACTGATTAATGCTTTATGATTCCTTTCAATTCATGATATGTTATCCTAAGATCTTCAGTTGTCACTAGTTGCTAACGATGCCCGACTTGCTGGATGGCCATGTGCTCTTGTATTCTTGAAAGATTTGAAAAGAATATGTCAGCATTATCTACTCTTGTTATTTTATTTATTTTTGTCAAAAACGTCAAAAGAATAATCCCATCAAGAAAAGTTTGAGAAGATAGAGTGGAAAAACCCAGTTCAATGTGAAAAGTGCTTCCTGTATACTTACTGATGGCTTGTACCATTTTTTAAAACTAGAAGGTTCATTAATCTTAAAAGACAACATTTGGATGAAACAGGCAGTCCCAAACCAAGATCTGGTTCACAAATGAAGTGTTGTTTGAATTACCCAAGTTGGTTTTTTTGGGGCACTGACGCTGAAACCTCTACAAACCGAAGTACCTGTTTGTTCGAAGTGACTGGGCAAAACTGTTCTTTTAGTGGACACATTTGGCAATTTGCAGAGAAGATGACTTCTTCGACATTTGCAAGCAGTCATCAAGGAAACACCATCCAGCTTCATTAGCTCCAAGAGAATGCCAAGAAGCATGTTGAGCTCCTAACCAATGGGATGATGCTGAAAGATGTGCGAGAAAATTTAACATTCTTTTTATCGGCTTTAAGTTTCAAAATCAAGTGGGTATGGTCCTTATTAATACTCTAGATCCAATTTCTATTTTATATATATAAATATAGTTATGAATCTAAGTGTTTAACAAATATTCTAAATTTAAATGTTTAAAGTAAAGTGTTCCTTTACTTGAAGTGTGTTTCAGATTATTCTAAATTTCCCACCAAATTAGTTGATATAGAAAGAAAATTATATACGGAGAAATTTTACAGGAAAGAGTCCTGATATCCTTTGGAGAGCCACAAATCATTCATTTATTTCTTATTTTGAGAATTCTTTCATATTCATTACAGAATTTACAGGAAAATAAATAACAAAATTGCTAAAAAATATTCCAGACATGCATATCATATGCATGATCTACTTTTCTTAAATTTCCGAACTTTTTAGCTTCATCACGAGATTACCAGCTACACAAACCCTAGACTTCTGCAAGTTTATTTAATTGATTTATCATGCTTCAGATTGTTTGAAAGATCAATTGGGAGGATTCAGAACAATTCCCATTAATCTTTATTCCAAGGTAGATATTGTTCTGAATCGAAACAGAGAGAAACTGGTCAATCTTTATTTTACAAAGTGTCGGAATTATGAGACGCCAATGATGAGATATGTCCATTTAGTGATAACAATTATGGAAAAGAAGTCACTTGAAAGAAAAGATATGATGCTTCTTTTAGATAATGAAGAGAAGTTAATTAAAAGAAAGGGATGTGACCTTTCATCAAACAACATCTTTTCAGACAACTCCTTTTTCAGACAACTCCTTTTTTAGACAACTATAAAAGGAGGATATGAGTCTTCTATTTTATATATGTTTTTTACAGATTAAAAATACATAGTATAGGGAACAATTCCCTCTATCATATTTTCTCAGACATTGATTCATAGTATTGCAAAAGGGCTTATAATCTGTGACTAATAAGGTATGTTCATAATTGTGATATACTTTATGATCAGTGATTCAATTTGATCTCGGGCATGTCTTCTGCAAGTTATTATCAAAATATGTTTATGTAAATTATTATCAGAATCTGCTTCTGTATCTTAAAGGATATAATTTCCTTCATTGGTATCAGAGCCAGGTTATTGATTCCTGATCATCTGTTCCTTTATTGATGTTATGACATTGTTTGTGGCCCATTTTTTTTACTACTCTTTTTATGAGAAATATTCTAGTATATGTTCTGTTTACTCTGCGTTCAGTAGCCATAGATTGGTCATATTTATGTTCTGTTCAGATGTCTATGTTACATATATTTCGCCTTAGTTCATTTAACAAGAACCGAATGGAATTATTATTATTATTATTATTTTAATAATAATAAAATAAGTCAAGTATGACCTACAGGAAGGACTCTCCTTAATCTAGGAAAGCCTAGTCTGGTCTTATTTGTGAACTGATAGGACTACCTGACCGATTGGATTGATTTGTCAGTCAATTCCTTCAAATAGTAGTAATGGCTTTGAGCGAATATGGGATCCGCAAAGATTATTATTATTATTTTTGTTTTTCTTTTGTACTTCAATTATTTGTAAAGATGTTGTCTTTGCTACTGATAATGATCATCTCTATAAAAAATAATTTTTGTAAGAAAATGACGGTGCATTTTGCACCTGTTTGACTTTTGACCTAACCCGGTTAGACCCGTTGATCGTACCAGACCTCTGCTGATCGTTGATTTTTTTTTTTAAGAAAAAAAAACAGAGTATTTGAGATATTCTGCATGTCAGTAATAGAATAATAGAGGAAAGGATAAGTTCCTATATATAATTTATGATTCTTGAATCTTTAGTTAGTAATTTCCTTGAATCTTGGTTAGGAAAGCTTTTACTGTTGAAAGATGAAATTGCCTAAAGAATTGATTGAGTTATTCCA
>JAOXNR010000028.1:13192668-13216416 GCA_028571225.1 Parsonsia alboflavescens
ATCTATATAATTATATATATATATATATATATATATATATATATATATATATATCGCTGCAGGTCATAAGTATATATATCTTTTTGCAAGCTAGCAAAGTTTCAAGTTCTTGAAGTAATAATCGAGGTAAAGGACATGAAGTATTGGAGACTGGAGATCTTTCTAGTTTTATACCCTAATTAATTCATTTTGAGCTTTTTTCTTTTATCATTGATATAAATCATTACGGGTAATTTTAATGAATATTTTGTTCATTTTTTTCAATATTACACTAACTTCCACTGGGTTTTCATGAGAGTTTTTGTTAATGTTTTCTTTTTTTTATTAGGGACATTTTGAGAAAGAAAAAAATGACCATAAACAACTTAAAGGTAGAGATGGATGAAATACTATATAAATATATCTTTCACAACTATTGGTTTTAAAGAGGAGGCTTTGGATCTTGTGATCCTTTCTATATGCCATCTTTTATGTTTCTGCAGATATTTTTTATTATACTAAATCCTTAAAAAATTTTATCTAAATTGAATATTATATATTATTTTATTTAATGATGTAGAAAACGAGTTAGAATATCTAAATCCATTCTTACCTAAATTGTCTTCGTGCATTCTCATCCAAAACAATCTTTCTAATACTGCTTCTCCTATCCTTTATAATTAATACATATTGCATTGTCATCGAGGCAGGCAAGGGGAAGGTGGAGATTATATCTTCAAATTCAAATGATATTCCTCGTAAGAAGTAGAAAATTATATATCTCAATCTTTAATATTTACAAAATTGAATTATTGATCTAATTAGTCCTCAGCGTATAGCAGTTTGAACATTTTGATTATTAAATTTTTTTTTAAGGCTTTTATAATCCTTAATTTATTTACTATTTGATCATTTTGATCGGTCAGCGGAAGGTTGACCAAATAATAGATGGTATTTTCATCATTTCACTGTTCATAAACAGTGATATTTAAAAACAAGGAAAAGAAAAAAAAAAAAGCCAAACTCAGCATTATTCATCTTCTTCTTCCCGCAGTCTCCGGCGACCTGTTGCAGACCAGATCTTTTCCATCACTTTGTCCCACCGCCAAAGAAATTTAGCTCATTTGGTTGGATCCTCAAATGGTTTGTCGCTTTCTTTGTTCCAACCATTTGGTTGGATGGAACAATTTCTTTGGCGCTCTTACGTGTACCAGACCAGATCTGCATTTGTGCAGCTTTGTCCCACCATCTTCACTTTTTATCTTCCTTTTTGCCATCTTTTGCCCATATAATCCATTGTATTTCCACCATATCTGCTGCAACCTCCGAAGTTCCAGTCGGAGAAGATGAACAGGGATTGAGTTTGGCTTTTTAAAAAAATTTCATTGTTTATGTATAGTGAAATGTCCGATCGGAGAAGATGAACGGTGTATGAATTTATCTTTTTTTTTAAAAAAAAAATTTACTGTTTATAAACAGTGAAATGATAAAAATACTTTCCATTATTTGGTCAACCTACCTTTGATCGGTCAAAAGGATCAAAATGATCAAATAGTAAATAGTTTAAGGACTATATAGATAAAAAAAACTTTAAGAATTAAAATGATCAAATTGCAGGACTAGTTAGGCTCATAATTCTTACAAATTTTGATGAAGGAGAGACACTGGAGAATTAATCTCATTGTACAGTTGATAGTAAAATTATTTCTGTGTCTTCAATCTTCCCTTCCCCCGGTTTGTGTGTCGACTTTTTCAACAGAGTTGTCCTTTCAATATTAATTCTAGCTAAGTAGTTTATTAAAAAAAAAGAAATTGGTTCCATTTTAAAAGATATTGCATTATGACGATGAAATCAGCGATCCAAATAGAATATACTCTCTCCTCACTTAATATAAA
Source organism: Parsonsia alboflavescens (assembly GCA_028571225.1). Taxonomy (NCBI): domain Eukaryota; kingdom Viridiplantae; phylum Streptophyta; class Magnoliopsida; order Gentianales; family Apocynaceae; genus Parsonsia; species Parsonsia alboflavescens. Next base: position 13,194,544 of record JAOXNR010000028.1, read on the forward strand.
TCACTAACTAACCATTATTTCATAAAAATTATGATAACCCTTTTTTTTTTTTTTCTTTCTAAAATGTTCTTCAATCAACCTTTCAAAATATTTAAACACCATTTTAATATATTATTGGAGGAGTAATATAGAAAAAATACTTTTAAATACATAATTAACTAATAATAATAACTTATAATTATTGACAAAAAAAATTAATTAGAATGATTTATATTTAATAATGGAATTAATATTTTGTAAACATTTTGCTATAAGTTGGAATTTAGTACAAATTAATATAAGTTGGTTTAAAAATTTAAATACAACTACCATTGCAAACCATGACAAGATCAAATAAAATATATTTGGTGAGGAGCATATATATTAGTATTGTAGGCTCGTTTGTTTCGGCTTGAAAAAAAAAAAATTTTTATTTCAATAAATATGTACATAAAAGAATAATTGGATAAAAATCAAAATTATCTTGTTTTAAAAATGAGAGAGAAAATAAGAAGAAAAAAATTAAGAAAAGTTAATATGAAAGTTAGGGGGTTAAAAGTGTTTTTTTTTAAGCTACTTCTTATAACTTAAAAAATAGGTTAAATTTTGACTTATTTCTCAACTTATGCTTTTTTTTTTTTTAAAAGCCTAAAAAAAGATTTTTTTTTTTTAATTTAAGTACTTATTGGAACAGAATAAGTATAAATAGGGCTATATATTGATACGTGGGAAAAGCAGCTACAAGAATTATATGCCTCTATATATATATTATACAGGTGATGATCTTATGAGAGGACGGTAGCTAGCTAGCAACTCCAGATACTCTGTCCCCTTCTTTCCGATGGTTTCCGTCTTCTGCATTTGGCATCTTCCTTAATTAGCCTCCCCAACTAACACAAAAGTTAAAACGACCCTCTGAAGACATCATTCTACCATCAGCAATTACTTAATTATTCATTAAAATTAAGGTAAGGTTGTACAGACTAAAAAGATTCTTATGGTTAATTTATAACACCTTAGCTGTGTATTTTATGGTATTTTCATATTTTTTGACTCACATGATTTGACATGGATTAAGAGTTCCATGTACAAGGATATAGACGTGATGTATATGAGATTTTTTTTCCAAATAGAATAGTGCAAAATGTGCTGGATTAATGGGAAAAATCCAGCAGTTTCTTGAACTTCCCTGATTTTGAAGAGGAATATAAAGATACCCTTTCTCATAGTTGGTTCTCATTGATAACATGCACAAAAAGATGAACTTCGTTCCTCTCTTTTGTCTCTATTCTGGAACCTCATACATAAAAGAATTCCCAACGATTATTCTTCCCTCATCACTCCCTTCTTAACACACAATCAAAGCAGCCTCTTAACAATTGTGAATCAGAATCGATCACACTTCCTAAATCCAATCAAATCATTCTCAATTAGCTGTGTTTAATTTCAGTTCTGAAAAAAAATATATATATGTATGTCTATTCTTGAAATGGCAGGGGCAGAAGATGAGGAGTTTTTGAGTCTAAGACTCTCTATAATTTCGGATTCAGTCGGTATCCAAAAGAAGCATAAGAGGAAGAGAAGAACAGAGGCTCTTCTGAAGTGGGATTTGAATGAAACCTTTGAAGGGAAGATTTATAGTCTCCTTCAGATGAGGGAACAAATGTTGAAGCAGCTACCAGAGAACAAGATAAATAATAATAATAATAATAATAATGAAGGAATTGAAGATGGGAATAAAGGGCTTCATTTGATTCATTCCCTGCTCATTTCTGCAACCTCTGTTGATGAAAGCGATACAGATTCAGCTGTGGATAATCTCTGTGAATTGTACCAAAATGTAACCTTATCTGGAGATTCTCTTCAAAGGGTCGCAGCTTATTTTGCAGATGGATTGGTTGCAAGGCTTCTCACCAGAAAATCTCCTTTCTATGATATGATAATGAAGAATCCCACCCCAGAAGAAGAGTTCTTGGCTTTTACAGAGTTCTACAAGGTATCCCCATTTTATCAATTTGCTCATTTCACTGCAAACCAAGTAATTCTTGAGGCCTTTGAGAAGGAAGAACAGAGCAAGAATTATCGTTGTTTGCACGTTATTGACTTTGACATATCCTATGGATTCCAGTGGCCTTCTCTTATACAATCCCTTTCGGAAATTGCATCCTCTGCGAATCGGATTTCACTAAAGATAACAGGATTCGGAAGAAACCAGGAAGAATTGCAAGAAACAGAGGCAAGATTAGTAAGTTTCGCCAAAGGATTCAGGAATCTTGTTTTCGAGTTCAAGGGCTTGTTGAGAGGAGTAAATCTTGATGAAGAAAATCTTGCGAAGAGAAGGAAAAATGAAACAGTTGCCGTGAATTTAGTTTTTCATCTGAACACTTTGAATAGTTTTTCCAAGATTTCGGAGACATTGAAATGTGTACATTTGCTTAATCCTTCCATAGCGGTAATGGTTGAACAAGAAGGCAGTAGAAGCCCACAAAATTTCTTGTCAAGATTCATGGAATCCTTGCATTATTTTGCAGCCATGTTTGATTCTTTGGACGATCGTCTTCCTGTGAACAGTTCAAAAAGACTGAGCATTGAGAAGAACCATCTTGGGAAAGAGATCAAGAGTGTCATGACCTATGACAAGGAGAATAATCCAAGTTGTCCAAGATATGAGAGGATGGAGACATGGAAAGGAAGAATGGAAAGCCATGGTTTTCTTGGAACAAAACTAAGTTCAAAAACTGTGATTCAAGCAAAACTGCTGCTGAAAATCAGAAGCCACTGTTCTCCAGTTCAATTCGATGGAGGAAATGGTGGATTTCAAATCTTTGAGAAAGATGAAGGGAAAGTCATTTCTCTAGGATGGCAAGATAGAAGTCTCATTACTGCCTCTGCATGGCACTGTGTAGAATAGATATTCTTTTGACAGATTATTTTATTTTATTTTATTTTTGGTTCCCATGTAGAGAGTTGGAAAATTGATGGGCTCTTAATCACATCCATTGTAAAGATGCAAATAAAACACATCATTTTTACAGGAAAAGGGTGGGCGCAAAATAATACAAAATAATGGATCTCGTAGTCATCATTTAGTCTGGATAATATTTACCATTCTTTTAAAAGAATAAGGCTTATTGGGTTTACTAAAATCTACTCCTTCGTCCGGAATTCAACGTTCCATTTTGATTTACACAAACGTTAAAAAAGTAAGTTAGTTTAATTAATTGTACACTTAATAATATTAATTTCTTAAGAGATCTTGATTAGTTAAGAAATTAGTTAAGAAAATTTTAACTAATTTATGAAACTAGACCTTGATTTTCAGACAATTCAAAATGAATATGTGAATATTCAATTTTGGATGAAAGAAGTATTTTGAATTAAAATTTTTCACGAATTATGCAAAATTATATGTTCGATATTTTTTCAAAATAAGAAATGTGCCACTAGTAAATCCACAAGAACATTGGTTATAGGCTACTCATAACTCTACATTATAACATTTTCTTTTCTTATTCTTGATAACTAGCTATGTAACTATGAGCTTAGGATGAAAAACCAAGATCACCTTCACGTGTGATAGAAAATTCAAGCCAACCTTCATATATTTTTATGTTTAAAGATCAAGAATTCTTTATTAAAGACTAATTCAAAATATTGAAAAAGCAATTCACAATATTTAACATATTCAATAGCTTTATATTAATTCATACATAAACCTATCATGTTCGTATATAGATTTTATGCATACACTATTTATTTATAACAATAAAAATAATATTCTTCCCGTTCAAAATTAAATATTTCATTTTAATTTTTATAAATTTTTAAAAAAATTAATTGACTTAATTTATTTTAAACTAAGCAAATTAATTTTGAAAATGAGACAATCATTTCTACACAATTCAAAATAGAAATGAATATTCAATTTGACAAAGGGACTAAAAAAAGAGTTACAAAATTTATTAATTGAATTAAATTTATTAATAATATAATAAGTAAAAATAAATAAAATATAAAATACACAATAAAGTAATTTATTTTTAGAAAAAAATAAAATAAAATAAAATATTTGAAAAAATATCATAAGACAAAAATATAAATTAATTTTTTTAGAAAAGAAAAAAAATATAAAATAGAAAGCATTTGTTATCTAAAATTTTTCTGAAAACAAGATTTAAAGAATGTTCTCACAAATCAAGTCTACCAAATCAGTATTTTTTTTATTATTATTTTTTAACTTTAAATTTTCGAGAGCAAGAAAATTGTTCTTGGAACTGTTATCAAACATACTCAAATTCATTTTTGAGTCCCCGATTTTGGTCCGTGCTAGAAGTCTCCAACACCTGGAAAAGCAAACGAGACTTCTGCTAGAAGGCTCCGCTCTTCTGCACCAGAATTTCACATTTGAATTTCTTGCACAGAGTTGAGAATTGAAGCAATCAAATCTTGAAACCAAAAAGACAATGGATGACCTCAAGTCTGCTTGGAATGCCCATATGGACCAAATGGCAGATCTGGTTGAGAAAGCCACTGCTGAACTTCGTTCCGGATTGAAACCTGCTTATAACAACTTTATGGGCTTCTTCCATGCAATTGACTGGAAGGTACTGCTTCACTTTGCAAAACCCTTTTCAATTACTCCTGACATTGTTCGATTGTGTACGTACCCAATCGTGTGGATACTGGGATTTCATGTGTTATTTTGAAAGATTCGAGTTTTTAGTCCAATATTTTGCTGGGTTTTGTGAGAGTCAGTGGCAATCTGTTGGTGATCTTTTTCTTTATTGTATATTTATGTGTGCTCTGCAATGGTGGCTGTGTTTCCTTACTGATTATATGGTTCCAGAACGAAAATGTTGACAATGAAACCCTGAATGGTAAATTATTTAGCAGTTTTTGGTCAAAATTCTGATAGACTCTGGCAGAAATTTTATCATAGTTAGAGTTTTCTGGTGATTTATGATTTGTTCTAGACTGTTTAACTAAACTTTTGAAGATATGGAATGAAGATATGAATTTGAGTAAAACAATTTTTATGTTTTCTATTGGTCCAATGATATTTATTCAGTTCTAGTTTAGGGTTATTACATCTCAGGAATGCCTTTTAAGGTTATGCCATTGTATCAAAGATTCTTTTCATTCTGGGGAAATTGTTATAGACATTGGCTTACCTAATGAATCAGGAAATAACGTTTGAGCTTAAATCAACAAAACTACAATTTTGGTTAAACTGGACCTTGAAATTCAACTTAGTCATTGTTATAAGAGCTTCAAATGCTTTTTTTGTATTTATTTGAAGGACTAGGAATCATACTGGAAAAGATCCTTATTGAGTTACGGATAATCTTCAGCTTATTTAACGGTTTTGTTTTTTCTCTGATCAGCTGTAAATTCAGAATTTGAATTCTTCAAATATGCTAGTGTTATCTGATGTATCCTTTTATTGGAAATTGTGGCATGTCTAGATGATATTCATCTTTGTCTCGGTGGAAGCTTCTTTCTGTCATTCTAAGATTTTTATTGCTCTTCATTTACTCTGCAGGAACCTTGGTTAATAGGCCTGCTTACTTTCCATGTGTTTTTGCTGCTCGTTGCCATCATTTCAAGGAGGAATATAAATTTTCAGATGTGTTTGTTCCTTCTTGCATGTAAGAAATCCTGCATCCTTTCTACAATCTTGATTAAACTTTAGTTATCTTCATGCTTATTCTTTTTACATTCTGTTTAGTTGTTTCTTTATCTAGAATTTTACATATTTTCTTATGAGTTTTGAATTTTGATGGAAATGGAGGCAACCAGAGGAGAGTAAGAACATATTTTCACTTGAAGTTTTTTCTTACACAAAAGTAGCAGTTCCAATCGCTGAACATTACTCTTAAAAGCAAAATTATTAACTTCTCTTTTCAAATAAACCTCTAAAGAAAATGAAAGGGATAGACTTTATAGTCTACAGCTATCTAAAGGTTCTGGGAAACAACAAATCATAAGACTTTGTTTAGATTATCCCTTCTTAATTATTTCATATGCAGTATTAGTGCTTTACAGTTTTTTCAGTTGGTATTTTCATTTTGGTCTGAAAAAGAGAAGTCATTTTTATGTGGAAATAATGGAGACATCTCAAGAACATGTATGCAAATGAATCGCCTTAAGAAGGGTGGCAATATAAAACAATGAATGTGGCTTGAGACTATAAATCGTTAAATGGCTACATATTGGTTAGATTTACTAACAAGCTGTGGATCGGTGTGTCAAACATACAATGACTGATGTTTTTCATTGGTTACTAACTTGACATGGAACAAACACAAAAAAAGATGATTCACTTAAGTTTATAAGTTAGCAGAAAGGGTAAAGTTAAAGAACTTTTTTGGCTGTTGGACGTATATTCTCATGACAAAGCACCATATGTAGTTTGGTTCCAAAATTCTGCATCGAAACTTGACTTTTTGTGAGCTAATTATTAGACTGTATTATCATGATCAATGGAGTGAAACTGTCCATCCTATTTAATTGGCTTGATTAGAGGTCTACGACTGTGCTGTTCTAATCTATTTCCCAGAGAACACTGGTACCCTATTTAGTGTTGTCCAATTTGTGCACAAGAATAAGTATTCAAATGCGTATCTTCTCTTGGATCTCTATATTTCCGAAGCCTTCAGAAAAATATACCCAAAAAGACTAAATTAAATGATGCAGTGACAGGAGTATATCTTGCTGAGAGGCTTAACAGTGTCTTGACTGAGAACTGGCAAAGCTTTTCCACACAGAACTATTTTGATCAGCATGGAATCTTTATTTCAGTACTCTGGTCAGGGCCTCTGCTTGTCATATCAATCGTAATATTGGTAAGTGTCCGTCGGTCTCTTTCTTTGCTCATTCTCTCGAATCTCTCTCCCTGATGACATTGTTCTTACCAAATAACAATATTGCATTGTTCCTTTATGCAGATAAATACACTGTTTTCTCTGTGCTACCTTATCGTCAGATGGAAAAAGGCTGAGCTCAGGCACCGAGCCAGACAAGTGAGAGACAAACTAGACTAATCAGTTACTCTCACGTCTCAATTTTCAGAATTCAACTTCCTTTTTTTTTTCTGGAGAAGACAAACTGGAAAACATACTTTCAAGAAAATGGGAAGAAATGAACAAATCTTTTTGGTCATATTGATTGAGTAGTTTTCTGATTGCAAATAGCTTGTAAGGTTAGAGGTAGTTAACCTGCATAATGTAACCTACTCATTTGATCTCTTGAGTATCCAAAGAAAGGTTTTTTTTCCCTTTAGATTGCCTTCACATAAGCTTAATATGTGTAGAACTTATATTTAGTTGTTTGATTTAAAAAAAAAAAAAGAAGTGTTTAAATAAAATGGTTTAGGAAATTAATATAATATTCAAAATTTTAATTGCATCCATAAGAAATTTTGAAAGCATTCAGCATTTGAAATTTTTTTTTTAAGAAAAAAATAAATTTATGTTAAAAGGATTCCCTGGTCTTTTTCCTTTGTTTGTTTCTTAATTTTTAACAGAGTATCTTTCGATATTATTATACACTTTATAAATATTGATCAAATAGGTAGACTTTTAACATTTAAGTTATATATAAATGGCGTTTTAGATATTCCTTCTTTTCTTTTCTTTTTTAAACTTGTCTTTTTAAGTGTTTGTATTTGAATTAAAGGAGGTTAATAAAATATTCAGGTAATTAGTTAAGTATTTCTCTAATTAATGAGGTGTTGGAAAACATTTTAGGATTTTATATTCAAATTAATTATTTAAATATTTTCTTTAATTAATAGTTTAAAAAGATTAAAGATGACAATAAACAATAATCTAGAATAAATCTATTTTACTCATATGAAATTTAAACAGAAAAAAAAGGGCAACAAGAAAGAACTAAATTAATCTTCATAAAACATTACATATCCCATCATATGATAAATAAATAAATAAATATTGAGGGGAGTGGGGGAGAGAGGGGAGGGAAATTGAGAAAATAACATGAGCTCAAGGCAAACTGCTCATTCGTTCTGAACTAATTTCATATCCAGATTTCAAGGGGGGGAAAATGCTCTTAGGATTTGGTCTAACTTCATCCAATTGCAATAAGTAGGAAACATTTTTCAGAAGTGAAATTTCTCAGTGGTTGATATCTTCTTCTACTTCTTTAACCTGATGCCAGAATCTGTTGTAAAACCACATTTTGTCTGCTGCAACAGCTTCATCATCCTGGTTTCGATGCCAAGTATAATAGGCATGTGTTCTGTTCTTTATTTCAAGCATTGCATGTCCAAAACTTGCCTCCCGATATGCTGAGTAACTCGGTTGTGGCTCTGTCAGACTGCAATATTCAAATTCAAGATTTAAATATTTGGTCAAATAAAAACAACTATAATCATAGAATGGCCGATTAATTTTTTCCTGACTAATTTGTCCAGATCATAAACCCCGACCCAGAACATTTCTTGGTGGAAAATTAAAGGGGAAGTGTATATAATTCTTACTTTGTGGCAAGGCCTTCAATGTTTCCACCATCACCAATGGTTATGTAAACTGGTGCAGAAGGATCCTCAACAGGAGTGCTCAATCCATTTGTGATGTTGTACTTCACATTTGAGATTCTCTTCTACAATAGTTTTGAAAAATAAAACCAGAAATTTTAGTTAGCTTCTTGGAAAATACATACATTAAATTATTATTCAATAATATGAAAACCGGTCTAACCGTTCTTTCATAAGCATGGACATGTCCAGCAAATACGATATCAACTTTGTACTGAACAAACCAGGACTCAAAGGTGACCCTCATACTTTCTCCTTCCATATAATGGTAATTGTAACTGTTATACCATGGGGAATGGACAAGAACAATCAGCCATGGAGTCTCACTTCTGTTAACCTTCGGAAGTTCTTGTTCCAACCATCGGTACTGCGGAGTATATTTACCTACACAACAATTGATACTAAACATTTCTTGATTGTAATATTAAAGACGAAATTGAGAAAGAAAAGAAAATCCCATTAATTTTAATTACCATAAGCTGAATAAGAAGAGAGGATAATTATGTAAGCTGATGCTCGTTTGATGGAATACCAGAGAGGAGATGTACTCCCGGATGCCTTGTAGGGTACATGGTATCTGTGCATATATGGTTTGAAGGGAGTGTTTTCTCTCTACAATATACAGAATGATATCAAGATTCAATAGCCCAGGTAACATAAATGGAAGATTGTGAAAACAGAGGTCTTACAAGCTCAGGGGCAAAGTCAATTTCATGATTTCCTGCAACCCAAATCCATGGTTGGTATGCAGTACTCTTCTCAACAAATCGACCCCAAGTATCCCACTTCACATTGTTGTGGAGAGGATGGTCATCGGCATAAGAAAGATCCCCAATAAATAGCATTGCTTGGCCTTTTGGATTAGAAACGTAATGCTCAAATGTTTGATTGGAATCATACGTTTGCCCCAAATCCCCTAAATCAAGAATAATTATTTAGTCTCAACATTCAATAAAATTAATTATAAGTTAATTAAAAAACAAGATTATCAGTTAAGAACTTGCCTATAACACCAAAAGTATAAGGAACATCAGGTCCTACTTTAGGAGGAGTGGTGAAAGAGAATCTCCTAGCAGTCTCACGTTCCCCAATTTCATACAAGTACTTAGTGTCATACTGCAAATAAATTGGGCCCAAAAAAAAAAAATCAAAATATATATTTTGTCTCCGAACTGATCCTTTCTAAACAAAATATATAACAGAGGAGCAGACCTGAAGGGATTTAATGGTGGCATGGTGAATATAACCAGAAGAATAGTCATAGTATTTGTAGGTAGTGGTTATTGAATGAACCCAATTCTTGTGACTGTGATTTCTCTCTTTCCAATAAGTCACTTTATTGGGATGTTTCTTCAAGGGTGTCACCCAAGAAATTATCACTCCTCTACCTTCATGATCTCCTTGGGTTATGTGAACCTGAAATAATTAATATTAATCCAATTCAAGAATTCACGGAGAAAATCGAAACCATGAGTACAATACTATAAAGTACCTGCTCAGGTGCATTGTATCCGGCGGGTGACGGGAAGCTATCACTCGGAATGTCCACTGATGGTTGAGGTTTTCTGACATAACTACTTGTAAAACCACTATGGGAGAGGTTAACCAGCTGGAGGATTAGAAACCCAAGTGCAAAAAACCTCGTATTCAGGCACATTCTACTATGTTTCTGGTGAAAAGTTGGAGTCTTTTCAAGTTGGAGAAGGGAGTTTTGATGTGGGTGGGAAGTACAAAGGGCTTGGGCTGTTTAAATAAATATGAAGGAGAGGGAATCTCCAAGAATATTCATGGAGTTTTATATAGATTTAAACCGATTTTGAGGAGATAAATTCTGTTAAGATAACTCTTTCTCAAATGAGAGTGTTTTTAATTACGACTAGGGCACCATTTTTCTAAACAAAATAAGGATTTAAAAGACAAAATAACATTTTTTTTTTTAAGATATTAATGAGAAATTCTTTTCTTACGTTCAATATATATGGAGAGGGTGGGGGTATCATAAATTAGATCATCTTTATATAGATCAATTACCATGATAATATAATTAATTATGATATTTATGTTATTAGTAACTTAGTACAGCATTCATGCAAAAAATAACTTAGACCACTAATTGTATACTCCCTTAATCCAGAATTAAATGCCTCAATTTGACTTACAAACATTTTTAGAAAATTAGTTAGACTTATTTAACTTTAAACTTACAATATCAATTTTTTAACAAAATTTTAACTAAGTTTGAAATTAAGAGATTCATTTACTCAACTTAAAATAAAAATAGGGATATTCAATTCCTAACTTAATAAGTAATTGAATACTAGTGTTGAGAAGAATTAAAATAAAGAAAGCAAGAAATAACAATTAATCTTAAGATTTTGACAATAAAAGATAAACAAATTTTATCTGTTCCTTCGTATCCTTATCAAACTACGTCAACTATTAAATTAAAAAAATTATCAATTTACAGAGTTTTGAGATTTGACAAATCCTCTATACATTTACTAAAAGAAAAGAAAAGAAAAGAACAGAAAAATGACACTCATCTCTATCAAAATATTAAAATACTAAAACTCATATAAATCCACAAACTATTAAATTCTTAGTTCCTTTAAAAAATTAAAAACAAAATTTTCAACTGAAATTTATAAAAATATAAGGTTATATACTTTGTCTTTTTGATTAAAAAATTTTATTTAATTTTGAAAAAACAAATAAAGTCAAACATAACTATGTTGCTCCCACAAACCAAAATTAAATACCCATTTTAACATATATCATCTCCATTTAAAATTAAATATCTTTATTTCTATTTTGAATTGTCTAAAAAATTTAATATTGATATATTTTTAAAATGTTATTTTTAGAAAAGCTCCAAACTAAAATATGTAAAGTTGACCATTCAATCAGGTAGAAAGATATAACCTTAACTAATCAAAAGCACCCCAGAATCTGTCCGGCAAAGGGCAGGACCTATGAAGGTGTGGCCAGAAACAGGACGACGAGCGAAGGAAAATTTCACTAGCATTGCAATAACTCCAAGCAAAAACTAAGAACACAGCCAAGTTGGCTGCTGTGCTCATTCCATTTTCTTCTTTTGTTGAAACTTGTAACCATAAATTACACTGAGAAAGATACAAACCACCCAGAAACCACAAATATGCATGCATCCCGTTCCTACCCAATTGCCACTAATACTAGTAGGCCAAATAACGGCATGGAAAGCAGACAGATGAGCAAGATTCAACTGTAAAGTGGAGGTATCTTGGACTCCCCAGCTAAAAAAGAGAAGTATACCAGAAGAAAACCCTCACATACCATATCATTTGACATTTGGAGGACAAAATGAAAGGTGGAGGAGCACTGTTTTGCAGAACATCGGTAAACCTACTAAAAGATCCAAGTTAAAGAAAAGCTTTCAGCTTAAGGACTACAGTGTAATAATAGAGATTGGTACAAGTTACATGTTTCTCCTTCCTCTGCTTCTTCAAAGTTGTCGGGAGCATATATTTCTACGTGTAATCATCGCTCCATGTCCTAGAACCATGGAACCGAGTCCAAAACAATAAAAATCTTCACCTCCTGTTTTTACTCTCCTCTTTCTCTTTCTCACGCTTTTTGTACAATCTCTCAAGAACTCGCTTTGCCTCGCAATTCGGGAAGTTTGTAAGATCATAATAGTGTGGTGCAACGTCAACCAGCCTGAGAACAATTTGAATAGCAGAGAGAAGACAAGTTACATTTAGCAACTATATATGCTTCGATCCTTGAATGAGTTCAGAGCTCACGTTATTTCCATATATATACACATTTTGTGGTGGTGGGGTGGATTGTTTATAGTAGTAAATTGTCATGAATTTTTATGCAGTAAATTAACTACCTCCTGCAACTCTTGGGAATGAAAACTATGGGTATCATTCCCCACATATATTACCCATAAGATAAACATAAATCATTTCATCAAAGACAAGTAAAAGATATGCTATGATTCAAAAGATAAGTGATATTCTCTTTTTAGAATAAACCAGGAAATAGAATTGAATCCACACAGGATTTAACAGTGCAAGGATGCAACTTACACTGTAGGATATAACTTATATAACTCCCACTTTATGTAGCTATAGGAGACACCTGTATTGTGATCCTAAATATAACAAGCAACCCCAATTTTTTCTTTTAGGAATCAAGTATTAGTAATTTGACCAACGTCTATGGATGATGACAGACCTAAATAATTCTTTTGCGGGATCAATATATATACAATATATGTACATCTGTCACTGTGGAAGAGAACCCTGATAATTTCCAAGCAGGTCGTAACCTGTCCCCACTTACCTGTATTTAACAATCCCCACTCCTAGTCCAGGACCCCAATGTGGCAATACAAGGCAGATACCCCCCTTGACCAGGATTTTCCATCCCATACACAGGAAACAGGTATCAATAAAATTATAAATCTGGACAACAATCTAGAATGTCTTTCAGCACACAAGAAATATTGTAGAAGTCAGAGAACTCAAAAGATAATTATGCTGGAATAAGGAACTCCTGTATAGCAGTAACTTCAATCCCCAAATTTTCAGAGGCACAGGCATACAGGAGAAGCAAAGGATGCAAAAGACAAATTACTATGCAAAAAAACATATAAAAGACATTAATGGGGTCCAAGACAGGTACATACCATTCACCACGGACATCTATTACTGTGCGGATGAAATTCCTGCTTGTTAGTACATATTCATTGTAAATAACCCACTCAGGTTTATGGTCCAGGCAATTTGAAGGATGCAAGTGAACAACCTGTAAAGAGAAAAGCCATATCATCAATTTCAAAGCAAGTATTTCCACAAGTAACTCCAAGTCATTTAGGTATTAATAAAACTAACAGTTGCACCATGTGTTGCTTAGATTAGGTCTCAACAAGCCCAAGCAAAGGACAAAAGGGTGGCTCCAAGATGGGGGAAGGGGGTATAAACTCCCATGGGAAGGTCTGGACAATTTCTCAATAAGCAATGATGACACACATAAATGATGGGGAAAGGGGATATAACCTCCCAAGAGAAGGTCTGGACAATTTCTCAATGAGCAATAATGACACAAATAAATGTGTTCTTCATACAATTTCGCAGACAAATACTCACTTGATTATCTTTCACAGTTAAATAATGGCCAGTGCGCTCCAAGTGAGCCACCTGCATAAAATATCCAGCTAACATAGCTTTTCTGATATTGACGTAGTAGTCACGGCTGCTGAAATCTGTGCTGCATAGCTTAAGGTTGAATCTAGCCATAATCCTTGCCAGTTGCTGTCTTACATTATCTGCAGATTTAAGTGCCCTGTGATTGATGAAATTGTCGAAACACCATTGCGAATCCTCCTCTGGAATAGCAATCATATCAAAAAAAAGTTAGCATCACCACCATCAGTTTTTAGATGTCATGCAGATGACTAGGAAAAATGGATTTTTATACTCACTGTTTTGCTTGTATGCATGGTAGACGTTCAACAGAGTGAGGTGATCTCCATCAATGTGTCCGAAACGAGCTTTCGCTTCATCAGCAGCTTTTTGAGCCTCCCTAGGCCGGACAAAGCAATTTGGTACTAGAGAAAAAATTGGTTATCACAGAGGAGGCCCATTGTAGGTCAGCAGATGCATAGAGGCGACACCAATTGCTTGAGAATACTGAGAAACTGAAACTATCTGCATCAGCACCTACTTAAAAATTCTATGGTACATGCCAACCATAGGCATGGAACCGAGACAAGACAGTTGCTGATGACAACCTAAACAGACACAAACATCTAACCGCAAAGCTGCAACATATGCAGTTAGATGAATAATACCATATGCACAGAACCTGGCCTGTGCACATGAGGACACAAATACACAGAAACTTCACCGAAAGTGACACAGGATACACGATCGACAATAGAACTACCTAAAAGAGATAAGGAACATACCTGAAAGCATAGCAGATATGGAGAGAATTTCATTGGAACAGTTGAACTCTGGGCTGACCACAAGCATTTTCGACATCTGTGGGTCCAAGGGGAACTCACTCATGATCCCACCTAGTTTTGTCAGGTTCCCATCATCATCTAAGGCTCCCAAGTAATTCAATACTTCCAATGCCCTCATCAATGTTTCCGGAGCCGGTGGATCCATGAAATCAAAATGAACCAGGTCATCTATTCCAAGTTTCTTCAATTGCAGAACTGTATTTGCAAGGTTTGAGCGCAATATTTCAGGATATGTTTGAGGTTGTAAGTCATTGTTAAAACTTTTCTCAGTATAAAGCCTAAAGCATTTTCCTGGTTGTGTTCTCCCAGCACGACCCGATCTCTGGTGAGCACTTGCTTTGGATATAGGAGAAACCAGTAAAGATTCAACTCGTACTCTTGGGTTGTATACTTTTTGCTTAGCAAAACCTGGGTCTATAACATAAACTATGCCATCTATGGTCAAAGAAGTTTCAGCAATATTTGTTGACACAACAATTTTCCTCCCTGGAGGACCACCTTCCACCATTGGAGGAGGGGCTGGTTCAAAAATTTTCTGCTGCATAATTGGAGGAAGTGTAGAGTACAGAGGTACTACTTTGACAGGCCCAACCTGATCTCCCATGTTACCAACTTCCTTGTTTATTTTACGACATGCATCCTCAATCTCTTCTTCTCCAGTCAGAAAAACAAGTATGTCACCAGGAGGTTCATACATGTGGATCTGTACCACAGTGCGAATTGCAGCTTCAAGGTAATCCCTCTCGGGCTCCTGAGTGTAAAAGATTTCCACAGGATGAAGTCGTCCAGGAACTTTCATGAGAGGGGCACCATTAAAATAGCCTTGGAACTTCTCAGCTTCAAGTGTAGCACTCATAACAACCAGCTTTAAGTCAGGTCTATTTTTCAAAACTTCCTTGAGAAGGCCAAATAAAACATCTGTTGCCAATGTCCTTTCATGAGCTTCATCAAGAATTATCACCTTGTACCTTTCCAACAGTGGATCAGTCATTGCTTCTCGTAGAAGCATCCCATCAGTTAAATACCTAGAGACGCAAAAACACACATTACTATATATAACAACATTTTACAAGGATATACGAATCAAATGCAAAAAGTTCTAATTCATCTCATAACAGTGAAAATAATTTAGGTTACTTACTTCAGCACTGTTCTTGCACTACTGCAGTCTTCAAAACGAATACTATAACCAACTTCCTCTCCAATCGTCACATCCATCTCTTCTGCAACACGCCGAGAAACAGACATTGCAGCCACCCGACGGGGTTGAGTGCAGCCAATCATGTACTTCTTGCGTTTGTCTTGGCTCTCTATCTCAATGGCTTCCAGTACAAACTGAGGAATCTGTATGATAAACATTAACCATTTAAATCCAGGAAGTCACCAAATCCCAACTTCAACACCCAGCCCAACCCTCTGTCCTAGACGAGGCAACTTGTGCAAAATAAAAGTTATAAGCAGATAGTTAATCAACATCAGAAAAGATAACACTAAACAATGAACAAACAACATGATTACAACCACCACTTAATGCGCAAAAAAAGATTTTTTTAAAAAAAAAAATTTATCCTATCTATTCCAACAAAAACCTATCCACAAAAATATATCAACACACTTCAGTAAATTTAATAAAAGAACTAATATTTATTGCCTCACCTGAGTGGTTTTACCGCTACCAGTTTCACCAACCAATATTAGGGTCTGGTTCTCTTTCAATACCTTAAAAAACTCTTCTTTCTGTTGCCAAACAGGAAGAGTCTTCCTCTTCTCAAGAATTTCATAGTACCTCTGCGAGTAGGGCCTCCCATTCCACCTATTGACAAGAGGAATCACGCCGCCACTGGCATTATTCATTGGGCCACCGTTGGCCTTGGCAAGCTTTGATACAGAAGATTCGTCCACCACGTCAAACAAGCTTACTTTTCTTTTCCGCTCCGTTCCCATCTATCAAATCCAAAACCTTGTATAACAAAAGCATCAATCTTCAGCAAAACAAACAATATATATTCAAATTCGATTATTTGAGCAACTGAACTCGGCGAGCCAGAAGATATGGCCAATAATTATTTCACCAAAAGCCCAAAAAGTCCACAACCCTAACATACAACGAAACAGAAATTTTGTGTAACTTAAACACTAAATTGAAAAACTGTTTTGATTATAGATTAACCCAAGAGGACAAAAATGAAGGAAAATTGATGATCGAGAAACAATACCAGCAGATTCTTCCAGTGTATATAGGCGGAGGAGGTTGGACGGTCGCGGTGGCAGAGACTTCTAGGGTTTCGATGGGAATTTACCAGACACAAGGTACAGATGATGGACAAAAGGGCCAACTATAACTTGGGCACGTCGGCGCCCAAATTGCCCTGTTTCTTTTATAGCGTTTGCTTAAGTAATGGCTTAATGACTATTTAACCTTAAAAGTTCAATTCTTTTATAGTAAATCTTTTAATTAATGTTTAATTATACCATTTTTTCTTTTTTCTTTTTTTTTTTTTTTTTGCAAGTAATTCTGTTTAAAGGTTAAGGCTTGATGGAGGGCCTGAGGCTCCTGTTTAATTTTTATTTTATTTTTTAAAAAATTACTTTTCATAAATTTCTCAATTATATTCAAAGTAGTTTTCTTTTTTATAATGTGCTAAACTAGTTAAATAATAAGATATGAAAGTTAAATATCAATAATTAAGAGTAGGTAAGGAGGTTGAAAGGTATCTCTTGCAACACGTGACCTGGGCATGAATTCTTTGTTTAGCAAAAAAATTTTCATTTTGTTTGATCAATTTGCAATTTAATCCATTCATATCAATTAAATTTGTTTTCGTGATCTAGGATAGCTTAGTGGTTGGAAGGGTAATTTTGAACCCTATCAAGCTTATTTGGCTTAGACATTTATTTTTTAATCTTTATAATAATTTTATTTTTTTATTGGTAATTAAAAAATTATTAAACTCAATTTCAAGATATGAGAATAATAATAATAATAATAATATTCCTATTAAAAATAGATCACTTTATAAATATATACGGTTTTACTAAGATACGCTTCGCTCCAACCGTTATCGTAACGGAAGAATTTTACTAAGGTACACTTCGCTCCTACCGTTATCGTAACGGAATTCTTGTTACAGTGCTCATGCAGCCAACCAAACGGAGCAAGAATTCCATTACAGTAAGAAAATTTTTGCTACAGTGCTAATGCAGCCAACCAAACGGAGCAAAAATTCCGTTACGGTAACGATTGGAGCGCCCATTAAGGTGCACTCCAGAACGCACCTTAACAAATATATATATATATATATATATTTATTTATACACATACTAAAATCTTAAAGTATTTGAAAATTTTAAAAATCATTAATTAGGCTAAGTAAAAAAAGATAATGAGAATACAGAGTAATTAAAACTTTTGAAATTTAACCCCCCTTTTATTAAGTGGTACAATTTTAAAATGTTTAAAATTGAATGTCTATTTTAAAAAAAATATATATTTTGATTCAAAATTTCACTAACAATAACCTTAATTTAAAGATTTATATATAACAATAAAATAATGATTCTCCTGAAAATAACAAGGATAATATATGACTTTTTTTGCATCAAGGATTCAATTTTTAGCAAATAAGATGCACAACAGAAGATAATAATGTCAAATTACAACACTTACAAGTGAAAATGACAATCAGAATTGTAACAGACATCATCAAATCAGCCCATCTCAAAAATCTTCAATATGAAAGGAGAATCCACCCTTCTTCCCAGAATAGATCAAGATTGCAAAATCTCATGAATGATCAATTTCCTCATACAATGAAAAACTAATGCTAAATGATTTACCATATTGCAAGCTAATAAAAAGCTCTGTTACACTAAAAAGGGAAACTAATCAGATCATAGCATTTCATAAACCTGTCCAAGGCAGCTGCACCAAAATGTGCACATTGAGAATCAGCTTTTCTTTGATTTCACAGGAACTCCTTTGTATACTTTAACTTTTTCCTTCAATGCATCCAATCTAGGCCGGGCGACCTTGTTGTTGGGATCAAAAAGCATTACTTCCTCAAATGCCTTAAGAGCAGACTTAAAGTCTTTCTTCTTCTCATAGGCATCCCCAAGATTGTTCCAGGCTGTGACGTAACCTGGCTGAAGTTTTACAGCATTCTCAAACATGGATATTCCCTTATCTACCTTCCCATCAAGGACATAACTGACTCCCAGGGCATTGTACACCTGTTAAAAGTAATAGTAAGAGAGAAAACATGCGTGAGATAGGATAAAGTTTGTTACTTGCATTCCTACACAACATAGATCTTATGGACATATCTCTAATTAAATCTTTTTATGAGAAAAGGAATTACATGAAAAGACAACAAAATCCTAGTTGTTCTGTTATTAAATCTGTCATACTGAACTTGTTCAAACTTCTTTTGTTAATCTTTTTTATCTGGGAAGCTCTTTTATTTGCTTTAGATTGTCCACTGTTATTTATTTCATGTGCTGATGCACTTAGCTTTTGTAAATCTAGTTCTCATCCATTTAAAAATGAAGTTACAGAAAGCTAAAGAATATTATGGTTAAGAATCTTCAAATTTAGGAGTTTTGTCTTTACAGCACTGAAAATTGGCACAATACAAATTCAAGCATTTAATAGTATCTGTCTTTTCTTATATGTTAGTAATTTGACACTATAGCATTTGATTAGAGTCGAACAATCAATGCAGATATTTACTAAATGATGAATCACTAGCACTCCCTTTCTCAAAATGGATTTGCTTGATATACTGAAGTATTTGCATGCTCAAAAAGAGAAGACAATGATAGAGTATTTTTGTCTATTGCATGATTATAGATATAGTTCAGAGTTTATAATAATATAATTCATACTTGGGCAAGATCCTGATCATCTCCATCCCATTTCTCAATTGCCTGATTCAAATACTTAGTAGCAGCTGGGTAGAATTTTCTTCTCAGCATAACTGCTCCAAGTTCAAAAAGCTCTGTGGCACTTGCATCACCACTTCTAACTTGTTCCTGAGATTCAAAAAAGCAAAACTAGTCTCTGAGAGAGAGAGAAAGGGAGTTCCATCTAATTCTTGAATTTAGAACAGGATAAACAAAACAAAAGACAAACGACTATACGGGTGAACTTCAAGTTAAAGACATTTGTATCATTTGCTGTTGATGATGTTGAAAAGTTAAAGAATCAGTTTTATCATTGGAATTTTACGCAAACATAAAAGCAGAACATAGATCTTTGCAAAGAATCACTATACTGCAATTAATAAGCTTTGACTTCAACACATATAAAAGCTGATTCCTTACTAAGCTCCTAATCCTGTATTATTCATTATTGCATTTAGGTTTATTGTTCAGTCAAATGTGGTTTTCTGGGGAGCCACATTCCATTTTCCGATTTCTTACTCAACTGTTTTAATGATAACTCTTTCTTATCATTTAGTTTTTCTGAACTGTCAAGTCCTCTGTTCCTAATTCATTTTCACTATTTTCTTAAAGTAAAGGCCCATCGAGATAATTAAAAGTTTCTTGCTTCGCTTAAATGAAGAATTCATAATATCACTTGAAGAGTTACTAGCATGATTGGGCAGGAAGCTTTCGAAAGTTCTCTTAATAAATAAGGAAGTGTAAAGAAGTGAGAGGAGAGGATATAGTATACCATCCTATAGGCCAGAATTGTATTACAAATCTTCTTATTCTGACAGTACCTCAATATTACATTTTTGATGTTCTTGCCAAACCTTTTACAGGACAAAAAACTACCAGATGGAATACAGAAATCAACACAAAAAATTTAAGTGCAGGTTTCCTAGCGAAAATATCTCAAGCTAACCAAATCCATAATCACCGATGATTCAATTGATAAACTCATATTACTACCAAGTTGTAGTTCAATGTATCTCAATAGAACAATGTATTAGAATATCCATAAACCCTTTTTCTGTATGTGAACTAATAACATTCAACAGAAAAGTTGGTGGACCAAAGACATCTTAAAATCTTACGGGAAAGGTTTTTTTTTCCCTTCCTTTTTTTGAACCAAAGTTAATGTTTCAGAGAGGAAGAGAGTGCACAGGAACTCACTTGCAATTCTTTAGCAGAAAGATCAAGTTCTCTCCGCACAAGAACTTGACGAATTACAAAGAAACTTCCAACCCCAAGCAAAGCCAATAGCAGAAGCAAGTAGGTGAGTTGAATTCCCAATTCAAATAACTCGCTAATTTCGTAAACTGCATTTTCACTGACACCTTCACTTGCAACTGCCACTTGTGCAGATGCCAACCATGACACCCACCCAGAAGATAGAGCAGAAATACAAATAAATGGTTTTCCCACGCTTGGAATTTTTTCCTCAATTAGGAGGTTGTTTGAGAAATCTGCAACAGAACAATTACGTTGATTTGTGAATTTCCTTAGCAAAGGAACAAATGTCCATTTTCTTCAGGACTAATTGCAGCAAGAGCAGCAGCAGCAAAAAGGAAAGAATATGCCAGATGAAAATTTAATATGGTCCAAGAGTACTGTTGGTTCTCAAATAACAATTCTTTGTCATGTCAGAATGAATCATATTCAAGTTACTAGGAACAAGTAATTGCAATGATGAAATCGTACTTTCAAGGAAACAGATAAGAAAAGAAAGATCACATTGGACATCGTTAGCCTTCTGGGCAATTGGCTACAAGGTATGCTAAAATCTCTTCTTTGTTTCTCTTCAATGGATTCATTTTGGGATATCTACTGAAGATGTCTAACAATACAAAACATGGAACTAAATAACATTAAGACAGAAGCAACAGGATATCAAAAGAGAGTTACCATCTAGCCTCTCAGCAGCCGAGAATGAAAGTTCTCTCATTTTCCTTCCAAATATCTGTGTAGATCTTAGATGAAAGGCAATGTTAGAAACTAAAAGGTAGTATGTATTATTAAGAGGGTGGCTGGATCTTGTATGACAAAAAATTTATATTGTGGACTGTTCAGATGAATTGAAAGAAATTCTACAAACATTCTAACACAAGACTCTCCTGTATGGCAAACATAAGCAAACTTTCGAAATTCATTATCATTAAGGCATGGATATGATTGTTGCTTGATAATATATATTTTTTCTTTTGCACACATTCCTCCCCTAACCTTCCCTATACCCCTTCCCTCAAAAATAGACAATGGCACCCACCTACCCTCGTCATGTCTCACACTCAAAACCTCCCGGTCTCGAGTGTTGCTAGCAAGGCTTGACTTGACTGATAATACTTGCTGTAGAGGAAATTTACAATTTTTTAAGAAAAATCTATTTCATTAC
>JAOXNR010000028.1:13216516-13230567 GCA_028571225.1 Parsonsia alboflavescens
CTACCCCCCCCACCCAAAAAAATTATTCCATTTGTGTACATAATTATAAATTGTATAGATCAAAGGATGAACTTTAACTTATAGAGATGCATTTTACTTTTTATTGTATTGTGTGACCTTGTTAGTAAATTTTACGTATGACTACACTTTACTTTTGTATTAGCATACAAGAATATGTTAAATGTTACAATTGATAAAAATATCGTCAGATAATTTTAAAAGAGAGAGAAATATACACGACGATCTTCAGACCATCTTATATAAACCAAATATATACAACGGCTAGCAAGTCGTTGCGTTTGGAGAATTTTATGTTACAGTTCACAAGGTGTTGCATATGTTCTATTATATATGACAACCACCATAGTAGAAAAGTTTTTTATGCCATAACCATATAAAAGGGATTTTTATGATGCCAAAATTGGAAGAGGTGCCCCCAGAACAAGGTCGATTTGATGTTCTATTTTCCGTATTGGTGGCAAGTCTCTTAGTAGCTCCTCTAAAAAGACATCCTCGTATTCCTTCAAAAGAGGAGAAACAACACTAGCAAGAGAGGGATCAATGCCAAGAGTGTCAGAAAATAGGAGTTTTTACACATTAGCAAAACCATAGTTCTATGAAGCACTCCTCACCTCTCTTATTTTTGCAAAGAAACTCGTCGTCTTTTCACTCTGGTCTTTCTCCTCTTTCTTTTTCCTCTCATTTTCTTTTGATTTCTCTTTTTCTTTCCTCTTTTTTTCACTCTCTTATTCTTCATAATATTCTCTCTTCGCCAAAAGTCTCTTTTGATCTATATAAGCCTCATGTGGTTTCAAAGTGTTCAAGTGAATCTTCCTCCCATCAACTTCAAGGATGTACTTGTTCTCATACCCATCAAACGTCACTCTCTTATCATATTGCCACGGCCTCCCTAGCAATAAATGAGTAGCTTGCATAGATACTACATCATATAGCACTTCATCATTGTATTTTCCCATAGAAAATGGAATCCTCACTTGTTTTCCCACTCTAAGCTCATCACTATCATTCAACCATTACTACCTATATGATTTAGGATGATCTATACATGGTAGCTTCAATTTATTAACCACATACTTGCTAGCAACATTAACACTACTCCCACTATCAACGATTAAGCTACAAAAATTCCCATTCATCAAGCATCTAGAATGAAATGGATTCTCTCTTTGTACCTCATCAACTCCCTTGGTTTGTATACTAAGTACCCTCCTAACAACCATATTCAATTGTCCTTCTAGGATACCCTCATTCTCATTGTCATCATCATCCTTCCCATCACCATTATAAACCATATGCTCCTCTTCTTCCCCCTCACAAGTGGATTTAACTACCCTATTAGCTATAAAAATAATTCTCTTATTGGGACATCGATTAGCAAAGTGGCTAAATCCTCGACATTTAAAGCATTTAACCTTTCTAGTTTTAAAAGGTGGAAGTTGAGCTTTACTTTTATGCCCTTGAGGGGCCTTAGCATCTCCTTGCCTTGGCTTAGGCGTCTCGTCCTTGATGGTGGCTTTAGTCACTCCTTGCTCAGTCTTAGGCCAAGTGTTAGTGGTCTTGGAAGATGATTGAGCATAACTTGTCGTGCCATATGATTTCCCATAGGAAGCCCTTCTATTCTTCACTTGTCATTTAATATTGATTACCTTTTACACCATTTCTTCTAAATCTTCATATTGTTGCAATTCAAGAGTGTCCCTTATCTCTTTATTCAACATATGCAAAAATAATGCCATTGTAGCCTACTCTTTTTCTCCCACTAGATTGCTCCTTATCATGGCAACTTCTATTTCCTTGTAGTATGCATCAACACTCTTAGAGCCTTGAGTGAGTGTTTGAATCTTGTGGTGGAGGTTTCTCATAAGAGGAACTGGAGATGGTGTCTCCGAGGTGTCTATTCTCCCTTCAACTTGATCCATCCTTGTGTTAAGGTCTCTCCTTAATTCTCTCATATTCGTAGAGAATTCCCTTGTCATTCTCTCCCTTTTCTCCAAGTTGGTAGCACGAAATGCATTGTTATCTCTCAGATTAGATGCTTGTGAAGATGGTGATGCTCTGTTGGTCATAATAAGCCTACAAAGGCAAACAAGAAAAACAGTGGAATTTGATCCACATTTATCTCTCGTGTACCACACTTTCAATTGACTCGTTCTTGCTCTATTGAACTCATCCCTTACAATTTTTACCTTACTACTCTCTTTCAAATCCTTAACCAATTCAATTAGGAAATGCAAACACTTCAAGCAAAGAGATAGAGTTTCATAGACTAGGTCAATGTACGATGAAAACAATTGATCAAATTCTTGGAGTTCAAAGAAAATTAGGTATTTTATCAAACACCTAAAGGTCAATGAAAATGTGATCAAATTTGTCAATAAATTCAACAAACCCAATTCACTTGATTTCAAATTTGCAAGATAATACACAATTCAACTTCAAGATGACCAATTTCAATGGAATTCATTAAATATTCTCACAATAAGAATTAATTTTTGCGATTCTTTTTGTATTATTTTTTTTTCCCCCTCAAGAAGAACTCTTTTTGGTCCCCTTTTCATTTTGTAGAGATAGATGAACAACACTTCAACAAATAGTATTAGCCCTTATTTTTGGTCTTCGACTTAATTCCCATAAACACAAAAGATCACAAGAAGACACTATTTCAGGTGTAGAAGAAGCAAATCACAAAAACACATGTTAAGATCATATATTTCAAGAAAATCAAATATGACCCTAAAAACACTTAAAACAAATAAAGCAAATAAAGATAGGCAAACTTCAAAATGAGGAGCCTGGGCTCTAATGCCAAAAAGATGAAGGGTTGAAATGAGTTTCTCCAAAAACACACCAATTTATAAAATTTACCCAAGACTCACTTAGAGATTCAAGTTAGTACAATGACCTATGATGTTTTTCAATCATCAAACATTTTCTTGATGTTGGAAGATGAGTCAATATCCTAACCAATGTGATGAAAAGTTCCAGAGTATTGTCCAAGAACCTAAGAGAGCTATTAAAGAACAGTCACAGACAACTAGGTTTAATTCAAGTGAGAAGTAAATATAAAAAAAGGAAATTATTGTAAAAATAAAAAGTGAACATAAGAGTTTGAGAGAAATAAATTGGAATGATCTTTTATTCACTGATGTATCAATTTACAAATGAAAGCTTTCCTATTTATAAAGGCTATGCAAACTATGAAGAGCCTCTGTTCACACTAATTCTCACTATAAATACATAAATCAAGAATATAATAATCAAGACTCTTCAATTTGTAGAATTTTATTCCTCTTGTATGTACCTAGATGTATGAACTTGTCTCTTCAAATGATCTTGGTCAAGTATGGAACTAGATACATAGTATCTAGCAATGGATATTCACAATATTTAATTAGGTCATAAACGAAACATTTATGACACTCCCCCTTCTATATCCATTCATAAGATATGCCTTTTAACCTAGGGCACAAAATATACCACTGCCTCGTTAAAAACCTTTTATCAAGAAAAACCTGATTTGGGACAAAAACTTGATAAGAGGGAAAATGAGTACTGCACATATCTTACTCCCAAAGAAATTAAACTACCAGCTATGTCACAGAGTCGGCATAAACCTATTCTTTTATCAATGACTCAAACATGCACATAGGTAAAGCTTTAGTGATTAAACCTGCGAGATTGTTGCATGATTGGCTCTACTCAACATAAATTTCTCCTTTTGCACAAAATCAATGAGTGAAGAAGAACTGGGGTAATATGTGTTTTGTTTGATCCCCTTTGATGAATCCTTCTTTCAATTGTTCAATACATTCTGCATTATCTTCATACAAGCCACATGAACCTCTAATATATTGATCCATTAAGCACAACCAAATGGCTTCTTGACTTGCTTCATAAATTGCAATAATCTCAACATGATTTGATGATGTAGCAACTAAGTTCTATTTGACAGATATCTAAGAGATTGTAGTCCCCTTAATAGTAAACATATAGCCAGTTTGAAAACGAGCTTTATGTGGGTTTGGCAGCATAACCAACCAATCTTGATTTATCATCTTTTGAGTAGTACAATCCCATATCTATCATCCCTTGATGATAACAAAAGATATGTTTAATACTTCAATGTCTTTTAGAAGGGTGATGCAGTCGGAAGACAGAACCTGAAGGTTCGTTCTTGTTCAGAAATGTGCAAAACAAGAAACGAAAAAAAAGAAACCTGATTCAATTTTCCCTTTAATCAAACTTCAGCGCAAGTAGTTAGAAGATGAAAATTAAAATAAGCGAAGAACGAATTTTTGAAGTAGTTGAAAATCGAACAAGCCAAAAAGGTGGCAACTTTTAATTCATCAAAAACTGCGGAAAACAACCAGCAAAACAATTCTTAAAGCCAAAACAAACCCTAACCCTAATAAAAAACGAGAAGTAAAGAAATTGCTAAAATACCCCTAGAAAACAGTAAATTACGAAACTGTCTCTTAAAACTGTAAAATTACGACAATGCCATTGAAAACAGAAAATTGTCCAAAACTCCATCCAAACGACTCTGGATGGCCGAAAAAGCCTTGCATCACAATGTAATTGTGGTTTTGGTTCGTTGGGCCATTCCGGGTCACCCAGTCAGATTTGAGCCCGATCTAAGCTCGTTTCAGTCGCCCGACATCAATTCGGTGTTTTAAGCAACTCGCGTCCTCTTCTTCAAACGTTCTGAAAGTCGTGGAGCTGATTGTGGAACCAAAACTTGTTGAACCGACACCTGCCCCGCATCCGAACCACCTTGATCTGCAACCAGCTCTGCGTCAAAGGATTGAGCTAAATGCTAGAAGATTCACAACAAAAGCTATATTTGGACTAATGTTGTTAGCCAAATATAGTAGTGCACACTAATAGCACTAAGATAAGGCACTTCAAGGCCAAGTATTTTATCATTTTCACAAGGATGAAATGGATCTTTCTTTATATTTGGAGACCTCACCACCATTGGTGTACTCAATGAATGAGTCTTGCCTATATAAAACTTCTAAAAAATATTTTCAATATAACAAGATTGATGGACAAGTACTCTTTTTGAAGTATAAGTAAGTTGAAGACAAAGTCACAATTTGGTCCTTCCAAGTACTTTCATTTCAAACTCACATTTCATGCATATCATTGCTTTTGATAATTCATCTCGAGTTCCTATAAGATTTTTGTCGTCCACATAGACAACAATGATCACAAATTCTGTGCCGTTCTTTTTTATGAAACACATGGGCAAACAGAATTGTTATTATAACCCTTACTCAATAGGTACTCACTAAGGCATGGATACCATATTCACTTGGATTGTTTTAGTCCATAAAGAGACCGATTCAATTTAATTGAATATCTATCATGAGAATCCTATCTTATTGCCTTTGGTAATTTAAATCCCGTAGGGATTTTTATATAGATGTGATCCATGGATCCATACAAATATGTCGTAATGACATCCATCATATCGAGCTCTTCATATATAGATAGACTAATCAAATAACGAAAAGTGATTGCATCCACCACGGGAGAATATGATTCCCCAAAATCAATTCCAAGATGTTAGGTAAAACCTTGTGCAACCAATCAAGTCTTATAACAAACAATTTTATTTTGTTCATTACTTTTTTGCACAAATACCCATTTATACCCAATGGGATTTACGTCGACTGGTGTTTGGATCACTTGTACAAAAACTCTTCATTTTTCTAATGAGCTTAACTCAACATTAATGACTTCTTTCCACTTTTGTCAATCATCCCTCAATCTACAGGGCTCAATCGATGTAGGTTTAGATCCTCATCATCATATATGATATTATGAGCAATAGTATTGGCAAAATTTGTGTTGACACATATTTTCCATTGGTCATAAGGTTTTCCCATCAAGACAGTTCATAGAGATCTAATCATTCTCATTGCGCTTGTTCACAATGTCATTGTGCTCATTCACAATATTTCCAAGTACGTAATTATCATCTTTAAAATGAATTAAGCCTAGGGCTTCATCGAGAAGTGATATACCCTCAACTCCTTCCAAATTAGATGGAGTAATATATGTTCCCTTTCTTTTTTCAAGGGTTCTTATCTTTAGCACCAACAGGTTTGAAATGTTTCTGGCAAAATTCACTTGTTTGTCCTTAAGGGACATCAATTAACAGGAGCATTAGCAACCGAAATATTTGTTACTAGCTTGAGATCAAAAAATACATCTAGCAAACGATTAGTGAGTTCTTGCAAGTGAATCATTTTCTGAACCTTATGTTCAATTTGATCGGTGTGAGGATCAAAATGAGCCAATGAGGGAACACTCCAACCGATTTCATGAATATAATTTTCCGACTACTTTTCAATTCTCCCCCTAATGTTGGGAATACTACCTCATTGAAATGACAATCATCCAATCGAGTAGTGAATTGGTCTCCCATCATAGGGTCAAGTTATTTAATTATTGACGAAGACCCATAACAAACATATATTCTCAATCTCCTTTGCAAATCCTTTTAGTCTGTTGTGATGGAGCAATCAATACATAAACTGCACATCCAAATGTGCGGAGATGAGAAATATTTGGTTCCTTTTATTGAACCAATTTCATAGGGAAATAAAATTATAACTTGTTGGTCGAATTCTTACTAATGCAGTTGCATGTCAGATGGCAATTTACTTCTTAAAAGTAATGGTCGTGGGATCAATTGAATCCTTTTAATGAACAATTCAGCAAGACCGTTCTGGGTATGAACATATGGCACAAGATGTTCTACTTGTATTCAAATTGATTGACTATACTCATGAAATATATATGTTCTTCGACAAATATCAACACATATACTCTTGATATGATGGTCTGGGAAATATTCTATCAATTTTATTATTTGTGCCAATAGACATGAAAGATTAAATTTTTTAATGAGAGCAAGCAAACATAGGACCATCTTGTAGAGGTATCAATAGAGGCCATGAAATATTTTAAAAGGTCCACAAGGTAGATCAATTAGTCCTCAAATAACACCTTGTTTTCTTTCTAGAAATACTAGAGTTTAAGCATCAACTTTAGAAGTTGAGGGTCTCATTATAAGTTTGCATTTTGAATATGCAGCACAAAACTCACTAGACTGAAAAATCTTCTTATTTTTTAACGAGTGGCCAAATGTGTTTTCAAGAATACGACGCATAATAGTTGAGCCTGGATGACCCAAACAATCATGCCAATCCAAAAATTCATTGGTAAGCTTCAAGCCAACCAGATTGTGTGCTTCAATCATTTCTATTTGGGTATGGTACAATCCAAAGGATAAACATGGTATTTTCTTGACTATTTGCTTTGTTCCCAACTTGGAACTTGTAACACAAAGTTCCATCAATATCTTTATCATCCATCATTTCAATATGATATCCATTTGCACGAATATCCTTAAAACTTAGCAAATTTCGATATGACTTAGTCGAGAATAGAGCTTCTTTAATGCTTAATTTCATGCCACCAGGCAGTGAAATATGTGTGCTCTTCTAGAGCTATCAATAATTTATATATTACCCGAAATAGTTCGAACATTTGCGACATTCATAATCCAATTAGAATAATAATCTGGATGTCTCAAGATTGTCGGGGTCATACCACTATCCATAAGACAGATTTCTTTTCCTTATTCCAAAGCAAAGGAGAATTCGTACATCTAATTAAGTATATCAAATAAAAAAACAAAATAACAAACTATATCTACTGGATCTAGCCATAATAGTTATTATGAATAATATAATTGAAGCCATCAAGAAAATCATCTATATCAAGAAAAGCATCCTCAAAGAATGACTCATGATTTTCTTTCACAATTGTTGATTTAAGTCGAGTGTCCTAGTCAAAATTATTTGTCTCACGGACAAGATTTGTCTCGACTGCCTTCTTTTTATTTTTGAGACAAGTTTTATAAGCATCAACAAGGTGCTTAGATGTCCGGCACATTTTGACACAGAGACATTTCGTGCCACATCATAAACATTCATCTTTGCCTTTAACAATTAATTTCTGATCATTTGTGGTTTCATCTTTTGTAGTCCATCTCTTGATATTTCTAGTTTTTATCTCTTGATGCCCACATTCTCATGTGTTATTATAAGAGCCATAATTTTTCTGGATAGCAACATGTGCTTTTGCCATAGTGACTGAATTAGTTGGCCTCAATTCATAATTTTTCATGAGCAATTCATTATTTTGCTCAACCACAAGTAAACAAGAGATAAGATCAGAATATTTGTTGAAGCCTTCTCAAATTATTGCTATTACAATAATACATTAGAAGCATGAAAGGTTGAGAAGGTTTTCTCAAGAATGTCCGAATAAAAAAAATCTTCCCCACATAATTTCAATTGGGAATTTATTCGGTACATGACAAAATTTTATTCACTTATAGATTGAAAGTCTAGCAGCCTCAAATAAATCCCTTCATAACGAGCCTTTTGAGAGGATTATCATCCTCAATTGCTCAAATCTATCTTTCAAATTTTGTCATAACTCTTGATCATCTTCAATGGGGAGATAATCGAATCTCAAATTTTCATTGAGATTACGTCTCAACATGATCAAGGCCTTTGCCTTATGCCTATTGGAGGAATTATTCATCTCAATAATAATTTCTTCCAAGCCATCCGCTTGGAAATGTAATTTGGCATCCAGAATCCAAGAGAGATAGTTTTTACCTGATATGTCCAACGGAAGAATGGCAAGCTTTCCAACTTTGCTTCATGCTTCTCAACACTTAAATCTGCATGAGACATATAGAAAACAAAAAGGAAAGGAAAAGGAAAAACAGTACCTTAACAAGAAAGGACAAGATTGAAACTTTTTCACAGCCTTGGAATCAAAATCGAAACTATATGCAGTCCTTAGAAATGGTTAGAGACTTGTGTCGATAATGTATTGTAAAAGTAAAGAAAGCACGTAAGAGTTTGAGAGAGATAAACTGGAATGATCTTTTATTCATTGATATATTAATTTACAAATGAGAGTCTTTCTATTTATAAAGGTTATGACCAATTATAAAGAATCTCTGTTCACATTGATTTTGATTACAAATACATGTATTAATAATATAATAATCAAAACGCTTAAATATCCAAAATATAATAATCAATATTTTTTAATTTTTAAAACTTTATATTCCTCTTATTAAAATGTATAAACTTGGTAAGTATGAAAGTAGATACCTGATATTTAAATATTTAGGACAGGAATTGAATTTTGGTCAAAGTGAGAAAGTATTTTGAATTTTTACGCAATTGATATTAGCCGTTACACAGCGAAGCAAATGCACCGAGCATGCAAATCTCAACGGTCACCTTTGATAGCATACAAAACTGGAAACCAAAATCCCTTCCATCTCATTTCAATGTCTCTGCTATCAATCTCTAGTCCCCACAAAGAAACAGAGAGAAATATAGCAATGGCGGATAATCAGGAAGGTGTTGAAATCAAACCAGGACTGGAGAAGCTAGCTGAAAAAGAAGAAGAAAAGAAAATCCCAGTGTTCACTGTGCTGAAGAACAACTCTATCCTCAAGAATATTTTTCTCATATATAGCCCTGCTTCTGGACCCTCTTCTTCTTCTTCACCAAATTTTGGGGAAAACAAGAGTCCTGTCACTGATGAACAAGAATCGGAAGAAATTTTGATCGTTGGTAGACACCCAGATTGCAATATCACTTTAGGACATCCCAGTATCAGCAGATTCCATCTTCGCATTCACTCCCTTCCCTCTAAGCAGTCCCTTTGTGTAATTGATCTCTCTTCTGGTAATTAGCTCTTTTTTATTCTTTTTTTTTTGTCCAGTTGTGTTTTTATAAGATACTTTTTTAATTGCCCGCCTTCGGTCTGTGACCAATTTGATAAATGTTTTTATTGTTCATGATAATTGATTCTTGGGCGGCTCTATTTTTGCATTCCGTATTCAGAGTGAGGAATATTTTCGCTGGTTCTTGAAGTTGAATGTCCGGTTCTTGATGATTCTTGAAACAGATAACAATCTTCATTTGTTCTCTGTGGTCTGTATTAATCCAAGTGTTTGTGTTTTTATTGGTCTGGAAATGAGGGAGTCTGTTGATTGATGCCTTTAGAATTCATATGTAGGGTTGCTTAAAACGAGGGTTTTGGCTAATTCGGTATGTATGGGCTGTGGTATTAAAGGGTTTTGAACAGTGGTATTCCATTCAACTTTCCTGGTTTATTATATTTTTATTTTTGTTTTGTTTGTCAAATGACTGATTCCTAACCACCTGATAAAATTACAGTGTGGAATATCTCTAGAAACTTTTTCGTCTGTGTATGTAGATATACATAACTGAGACGTGTTGGAAGTGAATTTTAGTTGAACTCCTGATTCCAATATTTGATGACATGTGATGTTGTGCTCAACTCAGTACATGGGACTTGGGTATGTGGGAAGAAGATTTCACCTGGGGTTCGAGTCAAATTGCATGATGGAGATATTCTACAACTTGGAGGATCATGTAGGATTTATAGGCTGCAGTGGATTCCATTGAGTCATGCATATGACTGTGATAATCCCTGTGTACCTATGGTTGAAGAACCAGATACCGCAGAAGAAAAAGTAAAAACACATCAGGTAAGTGCAAAAAATTATGTGCAAGAAGTTTGTTTACCTAGAGGATACTGGTATTGAATAGTACTTTCATTTTCATTCCCAATTTTGTGTTGTTTGATCTGCAGGATGCCAAAGGACCATCACTTCAACGCGATGATCAGATTCAAATGCAGACTGATGATTTGTTGTTTACTGATAAGAATATCACATCAGAAACAAAAGAATTGACTCCATCAGCACCTCCAATGCCTGAATACATGAAATCATCACTTACTTATGCAAAGGAAGCAGAGAATAATCCACCTCTTGACTACAGTAAAAGTATTAAACGACTGCCTGACTTGGAACAGGTGAGTCAAAGATCTGTAAATTATTTGTGAAATATGGTTCTGCAATATTTACTTTAGCTTATTGTCCATGTTCTGTTATTTGATTTGTAGGATGAGGAAGGGATATCTCTTCAATGTGACGCAAAACCAATTGAATTTGATGATTTGGATGGTCTAGATTTGTTGTTTTCTGAAATGTTTGGGGTCCCAGAAACGACATCATTTACTACGTCATCTTCTTTCATGCATGAGGAAAATGAATCACCAGACAAGGAAGCAGAGCATATTCTATTGAGTCATGCATCTGGCTATGATCATCTTTGTGTACCTGAGGCTGTAGAGGAAAAAGAAGAAACAGATCAGGTAGGGACCAATAAATGTGCAAGAAGTTTGTACACCTAAAGGATATTGGATGGTACTTTCATTTTCATTCCTATGTTTGTGTGGTTTGATCAATGTGCAAGAAGTTCGTACACCTAGAGGATATTGGATGGTACTTTCATTTTCATCCTAAGTTTGTGTGGTTTGATCTGTAGGATGCCAAGGGACCATCTCTTGAACATAATGATCAGATTCAAATGGAGGCTGATGATGTGTTGTTTACTGATAAGAATATCTGGTCAGAAACAAGACAATTGACTCCATCAGCACCTCCCATGCCTGAAGACATAAAATCACCACTTTCTTATGCAGAGGAAGCAGAGAATAATCCACCTCTTGACTACAGTAAAAGTATTAAACAGCTGCTTGATTTGGAACAGGTGAGTCCAAGATGTGTAAATTATTTGTAGAATATGGTTCTGCAAAATTTAGTTTTAGCTTATTCTCCCTTGTTTTGTTATTTGATTTGTAGGCTGAGGAAGGGACAACTCTTCAACATGACCAAAAGCCAACAAAATTTGATGAGTTGGATGATTTAGATTCGTTGTTTTCTGATACGTTTGAGGTTTCAGAAAAGACATCATTTTCTACATCAGCTTCTTTCATGCATGAAGACAAGGAATCACCACTTTCTTGTGGCAAGAAAGTAGAGAACAAGAGTTCCTGCTGCCCCAGTGAAATTGCTGGCCTGCAGCCTGTTTGGCAATGTCATGGAGAGAACAGCGTTCTAGATGCTGCTATAGCTTCTGGAAAGACTCAGCAGGAAAGTCCTGGGAATTCAACTTTCACACCACAGCTAAGTTCAGGAACTAGTATTTGGAGAAGAAGGGGTAAATCAGCAAGTGTTAGCATTAGGGTTCAGACCAGCAGAGCTGGAGAAAGCAGCAACAAGACTTCTGTTGATTTTGAAGTAAGATCAGAAAGCCATGAAAATCTCAGTATTGAATTGGTTCCCGAAAGTCCTTTTGCAAGTGAAGTCTCTGTTAAAGAAGTCTTTACTCCAGATAAAGAGAACTGTACTCCTAATTCCCTTCTTAATAGGTCACCTAAGAAATTTGGTCAGGAGAAAGGAAAACATGAATTTAGTGGGAGTTCTATATATGAGGACAGGAAAGAAACTTTTACTCCGAACGAAGAGAACATTACTCCTAAGACTCTTTTGTTGAGGTCCTTGAAGAAATTGGAGACGTTAGATGACAACAGATGTCCAAAAACATATAGATCATCCCCTTTGAAGAATGCTAGTTTAGGAGTCCATCAAGAAGTGGACAAACTAGGCTCTTCAAGCAAAGAAAACCATGTAAGGAAATTACTTCAAGAAAAGAAACCAGGTGGGTATTCATCCAGAAGTTGCTCAAGGTCAGTTGCAGAAATGACTGTCTTGAAAGGAAAAGCTGATAGGGTGCCTTTTCAACCTCTTCTGGTGAGCCCTAGTGACACAGGTCCTGAAACAATGAATTCGAAGTCTGCTACAAGGAGTTGCAGTCCTATCAACAATCAACAGATCAAAGAGTTAATACACCCCTTTCATGTAAGTTTTGAAGGTTTCTATTTCTGTGATAGCAATCCCTCACAGATTTTTACTGCAGCTTCTGTCATCATCTTTAAGAACGAAAATGTAACATGTCAAACTGACTTCATGAGAACTTGTCAAAACTCAAAAGTTATATCTAAGGATTCTCATTTCTTTTTGTGTAACAGAACCTACAGAAAATTCCTAAGGGGGAAAACAAGAATTGGACAATGGTTGTGGATGCTACTTGCTTGCTGAACAAAGAGTCCAGGAAGGCATTGCAGCTTATGCAAGGCCTCCCAGAGACTAGTTTGATCATTCCCAGAATTGGTAACTAACTAACTAATCTTTAGCTTATGAAAAGTCTTCTTTAGTTTGTAAAATTTCATGTATCATGTTAAGCAGCCTCTTATTGACGTGAACTAATACTGTTCAATGCCAGTCATAAGGGAACTTGATTGCATGAAGAGGCGAGGCAATCTGTTTAGGAGAAAAACTGAGGTCTGTTCAGCATTAGAGTGGATTGAACATTGTATGGTGAATTCTCAATCTTGGATTCATGTGCAGAGTTCAATGGAAGTTGTAAGACCGATTGCAACAACCCCGCCTGCTTCTGCTTTATCACTATTCAGCCAAGAGATAGAGAAGACTCAGAAGTTCTTCTCAATTAGCTCAGCTCCATTTTCTCCTTCTGGTAGCAGTTGGTTGGACATTGTTTCACCAACAACAGAAGACCACATCCTTGAATGTGCTCTTTTCTTCAGAAGAATCAAGAATAATGGACAACTCGTCCTTCTTAGCAATGACGTCACTCTCAAGATCAAAGCCATGGCAGAGGTAAGGCTCATCTCCATATTGTACATTCTCTTGTTTTCATACTACATGCATATTAGTTAATGCTGTCTTGTGGTTATTGTTACAGGGTTTGCTTTGTGAGACAGCAGAAGAGTTCCGCCAGAGTCTAGTGAACCCATTTTCAGAGAGATTCTTGTGGGCTGACAGCTCTCCAAGAGGACCAACTTGGTCATGTGATGATGATGTTATTCTCAGGGAGAATTACTACAATAACCCTCATATCCAGAAGCAATCAAAATCTGGTGAAGTTGCGAAGGGTTTGAAGCTCATTCTTCTTCACAATTCCCATTTCAGACAGATCAGCTCTGTCAGATAAACACGGAAGCACCCATAAAAAAGGGAGGTT
>JAOXNR010000028.1:13230837-13262665 GCA_028571225.1 Parsonsia alboflavescens
GGGGGAGACGATGGAATGATTGTTTTCTACTTCTTGGCATGATGAATTGTTAACTTCTGATGGCAATTTCATAGTCTGAATATGCTTTTCATGGTAGCCACTCTTGAATTCTTTACATCAGTTATAATATACTTTTTAGAAGATCAAATGTAGAAATTCAATAAAAGGAGGAGATGATGTCCCCAGAACACCCTCCTTGCTGGAGCAGTCTGCCGGACAAGATGGAAGTTAAATGTAGTCTTTTTTAGCACATCTCAACAGGAGAACAACGTTGACCTCGAAAAGCAGTCGGTAGATAATTTTGCTTCTTGTTTCGTGGTTAATGTGGAAGAAACCTGCAGGCAGCAGCCATTTCGATTTTCATGAATACATAATACAAAAAACTCCCCCTATCACATCAAGGTAAAACCAATGAAAAATAATCACGCAACCTCTAGAAAAACCAAGGAAACCAAGGAAATCTAGAAAAATAATCCTCAATAGATTCCGTTTTTTTCAAATAGACAACATTTTTTAGCCAATAGCATAAAGACGCGTCACTTTCCTTTGTTTTGACAAAAATTTCCTGGTTCTGAACATATGGAAATAGGTGTATGGTTCTACTTGGCTGCGTTTGTATGCCAAAAACTCACGCAACCTCTAAGTCCAATGAAAATCATGTAGCCATTTCAACATCAAGCACTTCCCAAAATAGTTCAGGTGGAACTTGTTACATGAATGCTGCCAATTTTGCAGAATCTTGTTCCATTTCATGTGGAACATAAATCATCTTGGAGATAGATTCCATTAGAGAAGTAAATTCATAATCACCAGAAACAATACCAATTTCAGGTCCAACAATGGATTTGAAATAATTATGAAATGATAATAGAACACTGATTTCTTTAATAAGAATTCCAAATTTTATTTAGCATCTTAAATGGAGTCACGTGAATTTTTGTTTTTTTTTCTTTTTCAATATCCACATCAACCAGAAACAACCTGACTCCCGAAGGTTGAATATGGAATTGCCAGAAGATGTTATTCTAGATTGCTGGAACTTGAATATCTTCCAGCCTTCTGAGGATACTCAGCTGATCCTGAGAGTAGAAAAGAGAATGAACTTTCTGAGTCTTCAAAAGGGGGTTGAGGAAATTCATGATACCCGCTAAGATTGCTTCGATCAAAGTTAATTGAGGAGAAATAATTGGCAGGATCATCAACGTTTCCTTTCTCCTCCATGGTGTTCTGAAAGCCACCTCCACTAGGAACACTACTAGGTTGGGCATTGCTGTGAGTTGCTGCATCTGATGGCCCAGCCAATCCCTTTGAGTCATCCATGGGAATTGCAGGGGTGTGGCCTTGGAAGAGAGCAATATGTCCAAAAAGCTTATCTTTCCTTGAGAATGTTGTTCCACAGGAGCAAAGCCACTTATCTCTACCACAGTGCTTCTCATGTGTTTTGAGATCAGCAATGACTGAAAATTTCTTGGTATTGCATCGGCTGCAAGTGTAGCTCTTGTCACAGTGTGTTCTCTTGTAGTGGTTCTTCACACACAAGATAGTCTTGAGGGGCTGGAATTTTTTGTGATCTTTGTTCCGCTTACATCCAACATATGGACAGGAATACCGCTTAATAAGTACTGGTTCGGAGCTGGATTCCTTGAGGGGCTTTGCAAGAGCTGCTGGGGTTTTGTATTCATCCCCATGACCTCTCATATGCATCCGCAAATTAGCATCCCTCTTAAATCCTTTCCCACATATTGTGCAGAAGTGAGTGTGAGGAGCTAGAATTTCCTCCTTTTCTAGTTGCAAAATTTCATAAGAACCAGGAGGAAGGTTCTCTCCTTCCTCACCATCATCCTCGTCCTTCATTTCGTGGTCATCAACAACAAAGTTTTGCTCAGTCCCACCATTTCCAATTAGGTCAATCTCATGGGACTGATCTTCCACCTTATTCACTGTATTTTGTGGCAGCCCACTGCCACAACCAAAATTTTTTCCAGAGGGAATTGTGGATCCCCCAAAATGCCCAAGCTGGGGAAGGATAGGACCAGCAGAGGCAAGGGAGTGCTTCACAGATGGGAGAAGACTCCCAGCAGTAGATATCAGTTGAACAATGATAGAGGTCAGATCAGCAGTTAGGAGCTGCTGCTGCTGTACTAGAAGTTCATTTGATTGATTTCCAGCTTGGCCTCTCTGCCCAACAATTAGTTGTACCAGATCCCGGAGCTGATGAATCTTTTGTTCTAGGAAAGAGAGGTTGTTTAGCATTCCTCTTGGATCCCAATCTGGCACTTTGTTTGAATCAGTAGCCTCTTGCATTCGAATGTCATCTCGACTCTGAATTTTGCTTTGGGTGTTCGAGCCGCCATCAACTGGAGACA
Organism: Parsonsia alboflavescens; assembly: GCA_028571225.1. Lineage (NCBI taxonomy): Eukaryota > Viridiplantae > Streptophyta > Magnoliopsida > Gentianales > Apocynaceae > Parsonsia > Parsonsia alboflavescens. The sequence continues at coordinate 13,233,204 of JAOXNR010000028.1, forward strand.
AATTCTCAGATTGACGGCTGAATTCAGAGAATTGTTGTTCAATCCTCGACTTGTAATCCAGATAAGCATCTTCCCACTTCTGCTGCATTCCAAAATTGGAATATGGTTGATTATTGGGGGATAAATTCTTCAACACAACACCTCCAGAAGAAAAAGATTTTGTCCACCCTTTTGCACCCTTTTGACTCTCGTCTGGATCCATCTCAAAATTCTGCCCTTGCTAATCAACACCAAAGCTATTAGTTCTGCAGTAAAGTAGAACAAAAATGAGAATTTTCATAGATCAAGTCCACAGATAGCCAGTATGACAAACAAATAACTAGATTCTAATGAGTTTAACCAACTAAAAATAAGGATCCAAGCAAAAAACAAGATTTACAGTAAAACAAGATCCATAAATACAGATTCTTGAAAAATACAGACATCAAAGTCCCTCCTCGTAAATAATCCAAGCATAAAGCACGAAAAAAGTTCAGATCTTGAATTTCTATGGAACATCATCCCAGCACCATTTTCAACTCAATTTGAATCTGTCTATAACCCTCTTCTGAGGAAACCAATAAATGATTGAAGCATCTAAACCAGTATGATTTATCGATACAAAGCTCCAAAATTTGACCAACTCCGGATCAAATAAAACTACGCCAAAGTATAATTTGACAAAAAAAAAATCAGCTGTTTTTTCTCCTCAAGAAATCTAACTTCAAAAATTACTTTACAGGAACAATTTCTAGTCCAACCCTCCTAATAAAAATAAAAATCATCTTTCCCCTTTCGAATGATTGTTCACTATAAACACTTCAAGATTCTACGATAAGGCTAAATCCAAAACTGAAAGATAAGAGATCTCAGGAAACAAAAACAAAACAGTTCTAGCCTCATCAAAAGGGGAATAAAAATATAGGAGAAAAGGTAAAATAGACTTACCAACTTCAAGAATATGCAATTCCACTTGTCTGCTATAAAGGAGTAGGTGGTGGGGTGGCAAGATATGGAATGGGAAAGAGAGAAGAAGCTGAGTTTAATCTCAATCTATTTATATATAATAGAGCAGGAAGGAGCTCGGCAACCTGTGTCATGGTGGAGGGACCTTTCATTTTCTTTCTCAAACCCATCCATCATAGCCTTTATTCCGGTCCCACTACCTTACAGTGTCCGAAAACCAAACATCATCACAGCCGTTGGTTTTTTCTTTGGTCAAAACAATACATATACTCCACATAGTACGAAAATAATTCCAGAAAGGTAGGATACTTATCCATCTCCAGAACAATTTAATTTGTGACTTTGCTCATGTGTATTTTAACAAAGTACTACTAGTAATTTCTATATACTAGCATTCCTCTATCGGCTTTTTTAACTTTACTAAGAACTACATGGAATTTTAATGAAAAATTAGTAATCCTTCCGTAAGAAAATGAATGACTTATATTTCATTTTAAATTATTTGAAATTAAATGTCTTATTTTTTAAATTAATAAAAATTTTATTAAGAAAACTAACAATATAATGTGGTAATGAACTAACTCCGATAACATCTACGTTACATTGAGGGTGCGGACAAGCCCACATCGAAATTTCCCCTTTTTTTAAGTTACTACTATAATTTTGGATATATTTTTTTATTTAATGCCTTTTATCCACCCTTAAAAACATCTTTTGTTCATAATTTTTGGAAATAATATAAAAACTTCCGTTTAGAAATAAATCTAAAAAAAAAACTTCCTTTATCAATTCTAATTTCTAAACCTTCATTCACAACCCTTCTATTTTACTCAAGAAACTTTACAAGAAACTTTATATATATAGTAATGCTATATAATGCACCTTTAAGTTTTTAATCATCAAAGTTAACAATCAATATCTGATTTTATTTTATTTTTAAAAAATAAAATATTCAATAAAAGAAATACTTTTTTTATAAATATATTTTATATGTTATATCCTAAAAAAAAAAAAAACCATAGGAGTATTGGATCAATTATTATGAATTTTTTTTTATAAAAAAATAAAGTTAAACGTTAACTTTGAGTGTTAAAGAATTAAGTGCACTCTATGTTCTCTCTCTCTTTATATATATATATATATATATATATATTTATATATTCAAAAGACCAATTTGAAAAAGGTTATATTTGATAAAAAAACATTCTATTTTTTATCTCTCATAAATCTCAAGAATCAAGAACATACCACAATTCAAAGAACAATAAAATCTTTTTACCAATATATGTTATTTATTTGATAAATTTCACCATTAAAATTATAAATTTTTGATGATTCTTAGTTTAATATGTTGAATTATTGATTTGTGTTTTTGCATTGAAAAAAAAAAAAGTCAATGCAAAAAATCAGTCTTTTAACAATTATTTGTTTGATTTTTTTTTTTATTTCATCGGATATGAATAAATTTTTGGAAAGAAAATTAGTCTCTTAACAAGAATTTCTCTTATGATATAGTACAAAATAGTGCAAAACAACCATGAATTGATATAAACTTCAATGAGCTTCTTGTAAAAAAAACTTTCAATCCGAAATTTAGAAATAAGTAGTGTAACTCCTAACCTTAGGGGTTTGGTTGTGCCACTTACTGAATCATATTTTTTTTATTAAAATGTGATGGAAGGTTCAATTTCGGACGGAAGGAGTATAATATATCAATATTACTCAATATGAGTTTTTTAAAAAAATTATGATTTTGGATAACCTTTAATATTTAGTTTATTTTTATTAAATGAAAAATAATTTCTTTCCATGTCAGGTATCAATTAGATATATATTCTTTTTTAAAAAAATTAAAATTAAAAGTTTACTATATATTTCATATCCTTATTTATATTCAATGAACACTAATATTTATAATTTAATACATCTAAAAAATTTGATAAATTCTATTATTGATTCTAGGTAAAAAACTCTACATACTTTTATCGTTTCCTTTAAAATAATTTTTTATTTAATGCTTATCTAAATATATATTTTTTATATAAAAACTATTTGTATATTCAATTTTAAAAAATTTATTCTAAGGATTATCCAAGTTTTATTTTTCCTTAAAGAAAAAAAAAAGTATTATTAATCATCCTTTCAAAAATAATGACAACAATAATTTAAATTCAATGAATATTTAATAAATTACATCTATCATATTGCGGATGAGTTATTATATATTTCAAAACTCAACCTTTCACCTTTTGAAAATTTTGGTCTTTAATATATATTTTTTTTACCTTTTTCATCTCTAAATAATTTTCGATTAAATATTTTGGTCATTTTGACCAAATTTTTCAAAAAATAAAAAAAAATCGGATTTTGAAGTCAACAATGATCTAACTAAAATTGAAAGGACATTATTATTATTACACTTCATTACAGTGATAACACTTTTAAATGTTCATTGAAATGTGCAACCAAAATTTAGTGATTTTTTTTTAAAAAAAATCCCTTCAAAAAGATCAAAATATCTAACTGAAATTATTTAGAAATGAGAAAGGTAAAAATATATACATATATATATATATATTAAATACCAAAACTTTCAAAGATAAAGAGTTGAATCCTAAAATATACTATAACTCTATCACCTATAAACTCAAATGTCATTTAAATTAATTAAATGATCTATCACAATCTTTATATATATAAAAATGATATTGTAGGTAATTTTGCAATATAGTATTATATTATTGCACTTAAGTTTTTTCATGGATAAATAACTTATACCCTTTTTTTTTTCTTGTAACTTCAACGATTCGTTTATTAAATGTCGCGAAGGAAAAAAAAAATTTGTTGTTTCTGGGTTAACTAAACTTCATGAACTTTTATGAAGATTTTTATTTTAATTCTATACTTGTTTAGATATTTTGGAACTCTATAGGAACTAAAATTCAGTTAACCCTTTTTGAGGATAAGTATTTACAATTCTAGGAAAGGTTTGGGAGAAATTTATCAGATGAAAAGAATTTACTGTCTGACATGACGACGAAGCCGGCAGAGACATCTGACTCCTCTATTGTATTTTTCCTCCGGTCCTCTCTCTCTTGCTAATTCTCTATTTCTTTGTACCGTCTCCGGCACCGGCGATCGGAGGGAATTGGGCATGTCAAACAAAGAAGCTGGCTCCAAACGAAATCATTAAAAGTTACCAAATTTTTCTATAATCAACAATGTACACATAAATTCAATTTGAGGTATGGATCTAGCTTAAGCATCAAAGATTAGACCTTGACATTTCTTGCTGATTTTCATTTTCATTGTTGCAGATAATTATATAAATTTTTCTTCTTTTCTGATCTTGGACCATTTTTAGTACGAATCTTCATGCATATGAAACTTATCTGCTGTAAATTTTCGTGATTTCTGGAGGTGGTTTGGTATTTTTATCCACGAACTGTGGTACTTCCTGGATTTATTTTAGAAATTTTGATTTTGGTTTTCTTTTTGGTGAAAACATGATTTTTGAAGGTTGTTTTTGGTTGCAACTTGCAAGTAATTGAGAATGGTATTAGAGGTTTAATTTTTGAGAAGCGTGTTTTATGTGATGAGTGAAGAAATTGGTGGTTACTCAAATTGGTTTATTTAATTACTTTGTACTGCTCTTGTTTCACAAGTTGATTCAGTTTCTTTTCATTTCTGTGTTTTGTTTGATTTCATGTTAGCTTTTTCAGTCAGAAGGTTCAACTGTTAAAGCTATTGAGGAGTGTCTGAATCAGTGAATCATCTCAAAGTGACGACATGGAATCACCCGGTGAGCTAAGACTGGTTGTATTATCTTGTATTAGTTTCTACTTTGCAGTTAAGTTACTCTTTTATGATGCTTTAGTGCTGAGAAGTATCAAATTCTCCAGACTACTGACCTTTGGTTGATATAGTCTTATGTGCTTAAGTCTTGATGTGTATGGTTCAGATTTCTGAATCTCAAAGAACTAAAGTATTAGAGAGTTGTGCGTGGCAGTAAGGAATTTGAACTGAGTTTTTAAGGGAAAATTCTGGCATATGGTAGATGCCACCATATGGTATTCCTTTTTGCTTGTCTTTTTTGGATAAAGTTGTACCAACTCCTGAGTATTGAAAGAAGATTGATCTAAGAGATTGAATTGAGGAAATAATCCAGCATCAGAAGAATTATCTCAGAAGTAAGTGCCTGTACATATTCCACCCTTTCTCATCTGGGAGGTTGCTATTAAGGAAAAAGATCTATTTAGAATGATACACTTCATAGTAAAGATGTAAACTTATTAATATATTTACCTACTTAAACCAGAATATTGATAAGTAGTTGAAATTAGACGAATTAAGTGCCTGGATAAGATTCGTGAGACCGTTGCTTGAGAAAATCTTGTTTTATCTTTCCTAATTAGCGCGCATCAATCTTTTGATTCTTTTTTGATTTTGTTGTTTTAAGATTTAATAGTGCTTATTCTAACATGGTAAAGAATCGCAACATTGGTCTACGCCTAAGAATGGAGGACATTGTTTTTTGGCAAGATCTTGAGTCTAATGTCTTAATTGTCCAGTGTCAGCACAAGACATGGATAATATGTGTCGTTTGACAGAGCTGTACTTGGATTCTTGGAATTGAATACAGAACCATTTTCATAAATCTAATGACACAGCTTTTTTCAAAAATTTTAATCAAGTGTTTACTGTAAGAGAAACAAGAAATTATTTATTATTGAGGAAAATGCAGTGAATTCATTCTTTTTTGGAAAGCCATGCTTTTCAGGATGATTGCATGATCTTTCTTTTCTCTTGTAGTAGTTCAACTTAGGATTTTTTCTGGTTTCTCTTTTTGGTGAAATCTATGTCTCTTAAAGATTTTTTTTTTGGTGCATTTCATGTTTATCCCTTTCTATTGCACTTTTTCCAGGTAGTCATCAAAGGCAAACATCTGTTGTCGTTGTCACATTGGATTCTGGTGAAGTATATATTGTTGTCAGTTTGTCTTCCAGGTCAGACACCCAGGTGATCTACGTTGACCCAACAACTGGGGCCCTTAGCTATCATGCAAAGCTGGGGTATGATGTTTTCTTTTCTGAAAACCAAGCCTTGGATTACATCACAAATGGTACAAAATGGTTGTGTAGGAGTGTAGTCCATGCGAAGGCTATATTGGGCTATGCTACCCTTGGGAGCGTTGGCTTGTTGCTTGTTGCAACAAAGTTGGCTGCCAGCATTCCAACTTTGCCTGGTGGAGGTTGTGTATATACAGTTACAGAGAGCCAATGGATTAAAATCTCACTTCAAAATCCTCAACCACAGGGTAAAGGAGAAATAAAAAATATTCAAGAATTGACTGAGCTTGACATTGATGGGAAGCACTACTTTTGTGAAACTAGAGATCTTACTCGGCCATTTCCAAGCTATATGCCTTTGCAGAACCCTGATGATGAATTTTTATGGAACAAATGGTTCTCCATCCCCTTTAAAAACATCGGGCTTCGTCAACATTGTGTCATCCTTTTGCAGGTATTTGTACACACTTGGCAGTTTTACATGTATGGATTTTTTGGGTGGTTGCTATCAAGGTTCTTTAGCTGTTACCATACCTTTTAGGCTATAATGTGCTACTCAGACTGCATATTCACAAACATCCTGAAAGATGATTTATCTACAGACATGTTCCTTTATTCATCTTAATTAATAATTATATGTTTGGGTCTTGGAGTGCGGGAAACTTCTGGATTTGTTGTCTATGTTATACGGAAAGACATGCATTGTTTCCAAAAAGGTCATTCATGATAGGGCTATAATGTTAGATTTGTTTAGTTATTATGGTCTGACATATGTATCTTCTGTGTATTCCTTAAAAATGGAGAAGATCCTCTGTTGTCTGAAATATCATCTTCTTTGTTCATTTATAAATGTGACAAACTTGACTTCTAGTTAGTGCATGGGATTATCTTCCCTCTGTTGAGTTGGTGACAGAGATGTGTGGATTAATTATCATGCATAAGAAAGTTAATGTAAAATGAACTTATAGTCCTAATACTTCCATGCTGAGATGATTGTGTTTCAGTATTTCATCCGTGAATTTGAGAATAATGCCAAAATATCTGTTGGATTTGCCTTGAAAGTTCTTATACTATGCTAAGACACTTCTACTTTCTATTTGAGTGAAAACACTAATTCTAGACAATGAATACGTAACATAGAATATATGTTCCTCATGTTCTCCTTCTGCTTGTCAAACTTATTGATAAACTTTGTACGCATCAAACCAAGTCAGAAAGCTTCTTAGAATAAGAAAAGGATTGTTATGTAGTTGTTATCCATGCAAGTAATCTTTTGGTTTCCTAGCTGCAGTCTGCACTAATGAACCTTTTTTCCAACAACCTCCCATGAGATCGTTTAGAAAGCCATTTTTTATAGGATTGTGCTATTACTGACTTCAGGAGGCTAATGAATTATTAGACCCATCTTCTTGTAATATGCATATGGGGCTTGCCCAAGATGTTAATTTGGTGTTGGATATCCCAGTTAAGAGAAATTGTTTCTTGCGAGAGGTAAATGAACTGTTGTGCAGTGTACTAGCTTGTAATGATGCTTTCTACTTTACAAATCTTTGACTCTTTTAGTCTTTTGCAAAAGGATTGTAGCCTATAGGATCCTTTTCTCTGAATGAAGGTTCACAATTTCTAGGTTTTATTTATAGTTTAAGGAAACAAACCTGCTATTGTAATATATTGGTTGCAAATTGGAATTTTATTCTCCTTACCATTATGATATAAATGGTTTATTCATCACAAGCTCTGAAATTGTTGTCTTTCAATGTATAATTTTTTTTCTATTTCTTGCTTAGAATCATCTTTTAGTTTTATCCCTAAACCTCTGAAACTTAGACACTGTTGTTTTTTGGGATGCCCCTGACTTATTTCTTATGACCTACTTGCTACTGTGATATGCTCTCTAAATTAAAGATTATCATATGTACACTTTTAGCTTTAGGATGGATACAAGTACTGGGCCTACAAAATTTCTGTATACTACCATGGTATGTTACACTTTCAGCTTCTGCTTAAAATCATATGCTGTGTCAAACGTTGTCATAAAAAATTGGTAAGGAGGGAGTAATTCTTTTTCTGAAATCCAGTTTTTTGGGCTTTCTATTGTTTTAGCTTTTCCTTTCAAGCATATTCTTGGGCTCTTCTTGGTTGCTTTTACTTTTCTGAAGCTAAATCTGAACAGGAATTCAGAAAAAAAGCAGCTTTTTTCCTTTTGGTTTAAGGGTTGTACTCATTCGTGGTCACTATCAGAGAGGCGATATAAAGTTTCCTGAAAGAACTATGTAAATGGATTATTTTATGTAACATGAATACCCTTTTATACTGAATTTTCTCAATTTCTTTTAGTATTCTTTCACAAGATTATATAATCAAATTAAATGGAATAGCAGACATTCTTTATATTATTAAAGTAGTTTTACTAATAGTTCTTTAGAATCAGAAGACTTTTGAATCTGAAAAAAGATGAGATATTGACATTGTTCTTTTCCTTCTTCCTTGAGGCAGAAGTCCTCTTTCACCTTGTAATAACCTCCTTTAAGTTTCCTCACACGAACTGTTGCTTTCTTGAATGATGGTTTATAAATCATTGCTGAAGATAGCTAACGGATGTTTGGGTTGAAACAGTTGAATAATCGGGTCAAAAGGCATAATCAGCTTCATGGGGTAAACCGCATCTCAGGTGCAACTACAAAGGAGTACAGTGCTAAATCTTCTTCTTTTTGTAACTGTGAATTTGACAGAAAGGGACATTCTTTGAGTGGAACTGTGGTTTGGTGTGGGTGAGGCAGTAATTTGATGAAAATCAGCTGTAAACTCTACAACATATTTTGGCAGGTTACTGCAATCCCAAGGAATTCTATTAAAAAGATTCAGGGGAGCTGAGCTTTTCTTATGAATTATCTAGAAAAAACACAAATAACTGCTGCTCTATTGAAATAGACAATACTGGTAGACAGAAACCCTAACCCTAATGTTGCCCTAAAGTGGCAAAACGCATTATATCCTGTAAATACTCCCTCTGTCCCAAATTAGTTGTCACTTAAGGAGGGAAGAATTCTTGTCCCAAATTAGTTGTTGCTTAGACATTTCAATGCAAAAAATAGACTTGAATTTCCTTTTGTATCTCTTATTAATCTACTTTATTTGTGACTTTTTTCCAAAGTCCATTAGTTATTTCACATCATTCAATTCTATACCAACCTATCCTAATACTCTCAGTCCCAATTCCATAATAAATTTTACTTGAAAATCAAAGTAATTATGAGGGGTAAAACAGTCCAGGATGAGTAAAGTTATTATTTTCTGAATGTTGGTGAAGTAACCTAAAATAAGAACTAAATTGGGATGGAGGGGATGGATTGAGTAACAAATAGTGTTAAGTTCTAAATAGATGTTTAGATATTACCTTACTTAAAATTGGAAGAAAGGAAACTTTCTCCTGCTTCAGCATTTCATTTTTCATGTGGTAGGTACTAGGTCTTTGCTTCTGTATTTGCACTGATCTGTCATTCATTTTTCTCTACTTGTTGGTGAATCTTATTTTTGTGCAGCTTTTGTAATATCAATATGAAGTTCCTGTACGTAGCTGTTCTGAATTGTCCTCGAGCCTTTTTGATAGACTGCTTATAACATGAAATAATAATCTCACACAAATCAATCTGTAGGGCTTCGCAGATTGCCGAACTTTTGGAAGTTTAGGCCAACAGGAAGGAATTGTTGCTCTCCTTGCACGTCGTAGTAGGCTGCATCCTGGTACTCGGTACTTGGCACGGGGTTTAAACTCTTGCTATGGCACAGGTAGCAGAATGCATTTGCTTTTAAGTAAAATAACCCTTTTAATAGAAGGATGCATAATTTAACATGGATAATAGAGATGGTCAATAGTTTATTGGAAAAGGAGGATACTTGCTTTTGGCTTTTAATCATGTGGAAGTTCATGATTTGGATTCATTTTTTTAGTGAAAATTGCATTTATATGAGGAGTGTTTGTTTTGAATGTTTGATTCTTTTTTGATTGATCTGCACATATTAGTTAATAGGACAAATAGTTAAAACATAGCTATGGAGTATCTAAAGGTATAATTTTAATATAAAAGGGAAATATACTGTTTATTAGTGGGACTAAATTCGGGGTTTGAAGCAGATTTTTTATTGACAGCTCCATTTGGATTTTAACTCTAATGTGAAAATTTTCTACAATTTGTACTCATTTAAAAAACTGTTTACCTTGAAAACTCTCATTCAATTTAAATTTCACACATGATTTAAACCCCACATTTGTTTCCTGCACATCTGAACATAGTGCAGGTATTATTACTGAACATTAAAAAAATCTTTACATGCACCATTTCAAATATGGCAAAGGTGCATTTCTTGATAATTATGTGCATCTAGGTTTAAAGTTGAATGTTGTCAGTTTAATAAGGATAATACCATCTTTTCTAATGTGGTCACTGTTTTCAATTGGCCCATCTACTTCTCCCTACATCAAAAATTGAACATCTATCCACCACTGATCTCATGTAAAAGAATATTAGGATTTCTGAAGTACTATTGTACATGGGTTCCACGGCAGTCAAGTGATAAAATATAAGGAATTAAATTGTCTTCTATATTTTTGTGCAATGACAAATATGGACATTTATATTTTTGTCTTCTATAGTTTCTCTATGCTGTTTGATGTTGTAGGATTTTGGTACATTTTTGTTCACTGATTCTTCTGATTTTAATGTATTATTGTTTCTTGTAATGATCATCAAATTATTTGACAGGAAATGAAGTTGAGTGTGAGCAGCTTGTGTGGGTTCCTAGAAAGGTTGGGCAGAGTATTCCTTTCAACACCTATATTTGGCGAAGAGGCACTATACCTATATGGTGGGGTGCAGAGTTAAAGATCACTGCTGCCGAAGCCGAGATATATGTTTCAGATCGTGATCCTTATAAAGGGACTGCAGAGTACTTCCAGAGGTTATCTAATAGATATGATTCACGACATTTGGATGTAGCTGGAGGTGGCAATGAGAGAAAAAGTACTTTGGTCCCAATTGTATGCATCAACTTACTGAGGAATGCACCTGGAAAATCAGAATCTATTTTAGTTCACCATTTTGAGGAATCGTTAAACCATGTAAAGTCAACCGGCAAACTTCCACATACTCGACTGCTGCTGAAAAATTATGATTGGCATGCCAGTGTAAAATTGAAAGGAGAACAGCAAACAATTGAGGGGCTATGGTATCTGCTAAAAGGACCTACAATTTCTATTATCTTTTCTGAAGGAGATTATCTTTCTTCACGTCAGCGGATTCATAATTGCAAAGGTGAGATAATATGTAATGATGACTTCGATGGTGCCTTCTGCTTAAGATCTCATCAGAATGGGGTAGTACGTTACAATTGTGCGGATTCTTTGGATAGAACAAATGCTGCCAGTTATTTTGGTGCCCTTCAAGTTTTTGTAGAGCAATGCAGAAGGTTGGGCATATCACTAGACAGTGATTTAGCATACAGTTACCAGTCAACTAATAGCAATATTGGGTATACAGCTCCGTTGCCTCCTGGTTGGGAGAAAAGGTCTGATGCAGTCACCGGGAATACGTATTATATTGATCACAACACCAGAACGACAACTTGGAACCATCCCTGTCCTGATAGACCTTGGAAGAGATTTGATATGAGCTTTGAGGACTTCAAGAGTTCTACAATATTAGCACCAGTGTCTCAGTTAGCTGACCTTTTTTTGATTGCCGGTGATATTCATGCTACATTATATACTGGTTCAAAAGCCATGCACAGCCAAATTCTTAGCATCTTTACTGAAGAAGCTGGAAAATTTAAACAATTTTCTGCAGCACAGAATGTGAAGATTACTCTTCAAAGAAGATACAAAAATGCGGTTGTAGATAGCTCTCGCCAGAAGCAGTTAGAAATATTTCTTGGACTAAGGATTTTTAAGCATCTTCCTTCGCTAGTGATCCATTCCCTGCATGTAGGTTATTCTCAGGATTCTATTACTTGTCTGTTATTATTTGCTCTTACTAGTATCCTATCATGCTTATTGCAGTTTGGCTTCGGTTTTCCCACAATTTTTTTTCCACGGCAAAAGACTCCCAATTTTTGTCTGCTCTATTCCCCACCTCTTTGAGGAGTTCTCACATGGACTTTAATCTCACAAGTCCCATAGTTAACTTTGCATCTAGACTGTTAAATCTTTTTGTTTGCTTGTTGGTTTTCATGTTGTCATGCATCAGTGTCTTTTATAATTATTTGTAGCTTACCTTTAGTTTGGGTGCAACAGCCTCAAATTAAACTTCTTTTCAGCTTTAATATTCAACTGTTTTTATTTGATTTACCATGAGTTTCTAAATGTACTCATTCATTTTCTTGTTGACATCCCCCTTAAAAATATTTTGGTTTATCAGTTACTTTCTCTGCAGATGGTTATTTAAAAGTATTGTGATTTAAAATGCTTATTAAAGATACAACCTCTAATATGATATTCCTCCATATTTGTTTTGTCATCTTAAGCAGAATACTTTGTATCTACAACTATTTGCAATATGCAATCATGTTTCTTTCATGAAGATTATTAAACGTACAAAAGATCAAGATACAGATTTTGCTCTGAGAGTCAACTTTATATTGGTTTTCTCTTCATGATTGATTCCTAAGTATTTGCCCTACATTTGTTAGGGTGCATTGCATTCTTCTGCCACCTCATCTATTACTTTTATCTCATCCAGCATTACTTATATAGTGGGAGGCATGTGAGGGAAATGAAAAATCAAGCCCATGAATTTGCAGAAGTCTTTACATCCTAAGTTCCTAAAGTAAACACTACTTATGTTTTGTGGGTTGTAGTTAGATATTAAAATACTGAAGTGAATGTCTCCATACAATGTCTAGGGTGTTGCTACGGGAAGACTACTTATCCAACTTGTAAACCTGTTTCCTCAACTTCTGCATTCATTAGCCATCTACAAGCAACTTATAATAGGCAAAATGCATATTTGAATAATTTATAATTTTATACATCCAATAGGACTACAGATAATTTCCTCTTACTACTTGAGAGTGCTAGAAATTCATAATCTGGTAATGAGAGATTTGCGTTTGCTAAAAATGCTGATTTTGTGAAGGGTGCACCCACCATTTCCAACCATGGCTTGCGTTGAATCCCAATCTCTTATCATTTATACATGAGAGCCTGACTTGAAGAGTCCAAAATGTCTTAGCAAGAATTAGGTGAAGCTATTCCAAATTTATTTCCTCCCATCAACTTAATTATGTTAGAAGCTGTTATAAGAGGTGAAAATATGTTTCTTTTTATCATTTTATTCTGTGACGACTTTGATGAAATATCTCATGGCTTTATTGTGATGTGATAGAGACTGATTTTGATTGCTGATTCTACCAGGTACCATCTCGCCCGTTCGGTTGCTTTCTCAAGCCAGTTGCTAGCATGTTTCAAAATTCTGATAGTGGAGCTGGTCTTCTGTCTTTCAAAAAAAAAGATCTCATATGGGTACTATGCCTCTTTTTTTTTCCTTATATCATGAGGTCTTTCTGGTCGTGTCTATACCTGTATCCTTTTTCTATTAAGAAAACCTAGCCCTAAGAGTCTTCCTTTTCTCTGTTTTAAGTAACTTCTAATAAAGAAAACAGAAAAATGAAATTTTTGTGTTTTTCTGGTAGATTTGTCTGTTCAGTTTTTCTAAACCAGAAAATCTTACTGAAGTTTCTCTCATATATGCTATATTAATATAGATTCTGTACTTTATATGAAAAGAAAATCCTTTTACGCATATTCTTTTACAGGTTTGCCCACAGGCCGCAGATGTGGTTGAAGTCTTTATTTATCTTAGCGAACCTAGTCACGTCTGTCAGCTTCTTCTTACAGCTTCACATGGTGCTGATGATTCAACTTTCCCATCTACAGTTGATGTGAGGACAGGGCGGTATCTAGACGGACTTAAGCTTGTCGTTGAGGTCTGGTATATATCTTTTTAAGGTTAATCTCCTTGAATTTATTTATTTTTCCTCATTGATGTTGTTTTTGTTGTAATACATGAGAAACTAGAACATCCTCCCAAAAAGGGCATATGCCACTTTCTTTGTTGAGTACATGATAATCTTTACTCGAGGTGAAAAAATATTCTGCTTATCATGCAGCTTTGTTTATAAGGTTATGCTTAAGGAAATTCTATGTGTTATTATTTTTAGCTGAGTTCCTAGCAGGAGTGTTCTTCTTTTTTAGCTTTGGAAATTTGATTTACAATTGTACAAAAGAGTTATTGTATATTTTAGGATTCAACCTTTCACTTTTTGGAAGCTTTGATCCTTAACATTTTTTTTTGGCCTTTTTCATCCCTAAATAATTTCGATTGGATATTTTGGTCCTTTTGATCGAATTTTTTTTATGAAAAATCACTGGATTTTTTAACACATTTCAGTGAAAATGTAAAGCGTCCTCACTGTGACGAAATGTAATGATAATAATGTCCTTTCAATTTTGATTAGATCATTGTTGACTTTAAAATCAGGTGATCTTTTTGAAAAATTTGATTAAAAGGACCAAAATATCCGATCGAAAATTATTTAGGGATAAAAAAGGTCAAAAAAAAAAATTGTTAAGGACCAAAGATTCCAAAAGATGAAAGATTGAATCTTGAAATATACAATAACTCTTGTACAAAATATAAATCATGCTTCTATCTAATAGTTTGTGCATTTTGAAGGGAGTTAATGCAAGGGCAATATGGCGAATGCTCTGTTTCTTTTTTGTTCTTCTCCTGATGATTGTTAATGGTCATTAGTCCTCACGAGATTCATTTGGTTTTGAAAAGGGGTTTATTATCATCATCAGTATTATCATTTTTTAGCTCTATTTTGTTTTCCCCTTTGTTTGACAACACCTTAGGAGTAATCCCCATCAAACACACGAGGATAAAAGGGATAAAGGGTTGAACATTTGCTTGCTTCTCGAAAAGTCATACTTAATTTCATTATTTTGGAGAAAATTCTGTCCTTTGGTTTATTTTTGCCTTGTTAATTCCATTCCGGTTGGCATTCCCTGTAAAAGTTCTGCGCTTTTTATGGGATAACTTTCTTCCCTTTAAACATTATATGAGATATTGTACAATTTAGTTTATTTTCTGTGTACAGGGAGCTTCGATTCCGCAATGTGCAAATGGGACAAACCTCTTGATACCCTTACCAGGAGCAATTAGTGCAGAGGATATGGCTATAACTGGAGCTGGCACACGTTTACATACTCAAGATAGCTCCTGTCTTTCTTTACTATATGACTTTGAAGAACTTGAAGGGGAGTTGGATTTCCTTAGTCGTATTGTTGCACTTACTTTTTATCCTTCTGCAACAGCAAAAGGCCCAATGACTCTTGGAGAGGTATAATTGAAAAAATGTGTTGATGCATCTTTTCTTTGGAACTAGGATCCCTGTACATGGTTTTAACCTAACATTACCAAGAGAAGACCTGTCTTTCACCCCAAATACACACATCTAAGACTTTAATATCTTCTGAATTACATGTATCCAACACTGGTTCTTCTATGCATCCTTCATTCATTGTATGATCAACCACTGACTTTGACTTGCATTTTCTTGAGGTGAGAAGCCTTGGATTTTCATCAAATAACCCCATATACTTAGAAATAAATTTGTTACCATGATTTTCAAGCCGTGCAAGTCTCTTACTGATGTTATTTAGTTTTGGATTTAAATATTTTACAGATTGAAATACTTGGAGTGTCTCTTCCTTGGAGGTTTATATTTACTAGTGAAGGCCCCGGTGCAAGGTTTTGTGAAAGAGCCAGTGCTCATAAAAAGGAAGCCAATCCTTTTTGCCCCGAAAAGGACATTAATCCCTTTTCTGCTGCTTCATTTGACATGAAAGTGTCATCACATATGCAAACGGATGAATCCGCTAGCTCATGGATAGACCTTTTGACTGGAGAAATAAGACACTCTGATTCCATTTCTGAACCAGTGGAGGCAACTGTTACACTTGAGGGAAGTGATGTTCTTGACTTCTTGGATGATGCTTTTAGTCAACACCCAAATGGTGGAAGTAATGATATGAAGGTCATTTCATCTCAGGAGCCTTCGGATTGTGGCACTCAACAATATATCAATTCCTTCAAACTCCTTGCAGGATCAAAAATGGTAAGTTACTTCTGATGTTGTTGCCTAAGTAAATTTTCTTGTCCTGAAGGATTATTCTAGTTTCAGTCATGAATGGAGTATTTGCTTTTAGGTTTTGTAAGTTATTCATCTTAGTTCATTTCTAATATTTCTTACAAAGAGGGTTAGTATAATTGAATTTTCTTGCCTTAAACAATTATTTTGTCTCTAGTTCTTGAACGAGTACCACACTTTTCCAGCAAGCTGCAACTTTCAGGTCACTTGTGTCTGTGTCCCGGAGAAATGCTTAAGTTAATGTATTTTTCTTTATGCTGGTAGAATCATTTTTCAGATATTTTTAGGGATTGAAATTTTCTCAATTTGTATTTTGTACCATGATATATACTTCATTTTGTAACTGATATATGCTGTCTATGAACCCAAACAGGTCCTTTTAGGTTCTCCTATTTCCAATAAAATATACTCTGTCTAGGCATCTCATAATGCATTAATTGATTTGTGAATGACAAACTGGGATGTGCACATATGAAGTTTCCTTCAACTTGAGTTTTTTCCTTATGTACAGAGTATGCTAGAAACAGATAATAATGTTACTATTCAGTTGAAGGGGACAATTTGATGCCACCTTGAATTGTGTGGCAAAATTTGGATTCCAATGTTTGGATAAATTCTCAAATCCATGTCATGCATTTAGATGGTTAATTGCCGATGTGATTGCTTGTCAGAATGAGATCCTATTTAAGTCGTGAGACAATGGAGTCTCCAGATTTGATCAGTTAGCTTTGCATCCTTTCGAATCAGATTATGTATCATTCATTGGGGAATCATGTCCATATTGTGAATATCTTTGGAACATAATTTTTAGGCAAAATGGTCAATTTTGTCCCATAACTATTTTATTTTGGCTATGCTGGTCCATATTTATATATATATATATATATATCTTTTAAGGTCCCATAATTTTTTACATGTGACCAATTAAGTCCAATTATTTTGCAAATGAGATTTTCAGGTCATTTTTACCAGAATTCTTTTTTTATTATTTTTCCTTGATATTTTTTGTATAACATTGTTAGCCAACGGATTACTTTGATTTTCCCAAATCTTAATGTACTTAAATTACTAAGTTATGGACCATTGGTGAAATCAGTGCTTAAATCAGACCATTTCTGCTCAACTAAACGTACTTAAATTGGTGAGCAATTGAACTGTTGGTGAAATCAAAGAAATTCATTGGTAAATAGAGTTATACCTAAAATACCCTTAAAAAAATAATTAAAAAAAAGAATTCCGATGAAAATGGCGTGAAAATCTCATTTTCAAAAACATTGGACCTGGTCGCCCATAAAAGGTTATGGGATCCTAAAGGATTTTTTTTTACAAAAAACCAGCATGTCCAAAATAAATAAGTTATTTGAATAAATTGGTCATTTTGCCTAATTTTCTATTTAAATCTACTTTTGTCAATGGGATTATTGTCCTTCCAAGACATATGGGCCATGTGCTTTTTCTTCCTGTTCATTTTCTTTTTCTTAAAACTTTGATCATCTTCATTCAGGTCAAGGGATTAATTTAAAATTCTTTAGCCGCGATTCATGGGTAATCAATTCTCAAAGAATACATTGGGTATGGGTATTGGTACGGCCCAATATATTTTAATTTTTTAAGTATAAAAGTGACATAGGTTTTCCCAAATTAATTCCAACCCTTGAACGTCCATCATAATTTTTTTTTATTAGAACTCAATTTTTAGGTATGTGCTTTTCACTTATGTTAGATTTACACTGATAGGATTTCATTTTCATAGTTGAACATCATACAATTTAACTGTGATATTTTTATTCTTATTCTTATTTTGTTAATTTTGTCATAATTCCTTTAATTTTCAAATAGGGTATATTTTTCATAATGCATGTTGCTGTACCCATATCCTAAACTTCTCAAATTTTTCGAATCTCAAACTTGGTATTATTGGTACTATACTCATTCATGCAACACAGCGGACAGTTATATGGCTGGACTTTCCATAGATGCTATGCTCTGTAAACACAAAAAATAGATTTCCATCCATATATTTGAATTCGCAAGTTGGTTAACTTTTTTATCTATTGTTGCAAACATCAATAACTGTCATCTATACCATGAGCTTTAGTAGGTCAATGTCTGACTGAGGGTTTATTTGTTCCATTTTGTTTTTTTGGTGTGCGTGTGCTTGAGTTTGACTGTTGCACTTCATTTGACTATCAAGACTGTAATTCTCAATGACATGCAACAGGACAACCACTAATATGAAAGATATACACACCTGAAATGTACCAGGCACTGTAAGAAACACGCATTTTCAGTTAACTTTAGCTTCTTGTAGTGTTGTCTGGTCTCTACATTGTGGGGAAGCTTAGAGAACCCTGGAAATATATTCTACAAACTTATCCATCTTCACTTATTGTGTTTCGTGACGCTTGCACTGAATTTTTATGTGCCGCTCTTGGCTAACTTTTCATAGTTTCTGTAAATACTAGTTTATTTAATTGTTATCCTTGCATAACTCTGCATGAAAAACAATTATCCATACAGATTTGTAACAAGCAGTTCTATGGTTTTGGTTAGCAGTGAAAATGTTAGTTGCTATTAGTTAGAGTGATTATACGTACTCGTTCTCACCAAACCCCTTACCCGCCAATATCCTTTTTGGTTTCAGGAAAGAAAATTAGGATTCATGGAAGTTATGAAGCTTGAGATTGAAAGACTCCATTTAAATCTTTCTGCTGCTCAAAGGGATAGAGCTTTATTGGCACTTGGGGTTGATCCTGCCACTATAAACCCTAATTTGTTGCTTGATGATTATTACATGGGAGTAATATGCAGGGTGGCACAGAAACTTGCTTTGCTTGGGCATGCATCCCTCGAAGACAAAATTACTGCTTCTGTTGGTCTTAAGATTTCTGATGATAGTTCCATAGACTTCTGGAATGTAACTAGGATTGGTGAAAGCTGTCTGGGAGGTGGATGTCAGGTTCGTGCTGAAGCTGGAGCAACTACCTGTGCATCTTCAACCTCAGTATCTACTCCAGTTCCTATCTTTTTCTGTTCAGAATGTCAGAAGAAGGTATGTAAGGTGTGCTGTGCTGGTAAAGGAGCTGTCCTACTTTCTAGCTACAACACAAGGGAGAGTTCATACCTCAATGGTATAAATAGCCAGGGAGGATCAGCCCATGGAACCCCTGCTGATGTATCTTCAAATCGTTCAGCAGCATTAGATGGGTTTATTTGTAAACTCTGCTGCCACGAGGTTGTACTTGATGCTTTGCTTTTAGACTATGTCAGGGTATTGATTAGCCAGCGAAGAGGAGCACGTGCTGACGATTCAGCAGATAAAGCCATAGATCATGTTCTAGGAACTTTCTCAATAGATTCTCCGCCAGTGAAGCATCAATCTTCTCGTAGTCAACAAGCTGGAAAGATGTTGAGACAGTTATTGAATGGAGAAGAATCACTTGCTGAATTTCCTTTTGCTAGCTTTCTACACTCGGTATTGCCTTAGAACTTGTCTGTTATCTTCTCTCTCTCTCACACACACACACACACATATATATATATATATATATGCAAATGTTATAGAGAGCACTCCATACCTTATGGAGTGTTCTAGTTAAATCTCTAACGGTCAAAGTTAATGGTCAAATGTCTTTCATTTTTAAAAAAATAAAATAAAATTTAATCAAGTACCCCTAGGTTTTAATTTATTTTTTTAGGATTTAATTTATAAAACATATTTGAAAAAATAATTTTTTATAGGAGAATTTTTTTTTAATAATTGACCGTTAACTTTGATTGTTAGAAATTTAATAAGCATTCTATAAGGTGTGCTCCGTAGCACTCTATAGAATTCTCTATAGAATTACCCTATATATATATGTTTTCTTCCCATAGATGCATTCATTCACATGTGTATTTGTGTATTGGGTCTATAGATAGCTCATATTTACCTTTTCTCTTTATTTTTCTGAATGCCAAGATTTTTTTTCAGCCTTTCGTAGTTTCTCCTTGTCACAGCTCTCTTTAAGTTGTACGAGATTTGAAATTAATGATATTAGTGGTGCTTATATATTATTATATGAAGTCAATATTTACTAGTTTAGATGTGAGTTGGAGGTGCACAAATTGCAAATTGCAGTTTGGTATGCTTTTATGAGGATGGCTTTTCTCTTAAGCCAGTCACAACCCAGCCGCACTAATGGCCCAAGAGTCATGGAATTATGTTGTGTCATATGGAAGAGGATATTGTTTTGTTGGAGTTTAATATTTGCTAGATATTAGTGAAAGTTATAAAGAAACTTTTGGAGCTTTTCGCCCATATGTTAAAAGAAGGTGCTTGCAGTGAAGCACTTTGATTGAATATAAATTTTTTGTTTGATCCTTTGGTCGCGTTTTAGTCTGAGTAGTTTTCCAGAGTAGCAAGTAGTAAATACTAACTATTCATGAAATGTAGGTTGACACAGCAGGAGGTTCTACTCCCTTCCTGTCATTACTGACACCATTGGATTGTGGATCACAACATTCTTATTGGAAAGCTCCTCCAAGTAGCTCATCTATCGATTTTGTTATTGCTCTAAGAAATCTTTCTGATGTATCTGGGGTTATCCTGCTTATTAGTCCATGTGGCTATTCGATGTCTGATGCTCCCATAGTAAGTACAATTTTTGAACCATTTAATCAAATGAATATTTACAGGGCCCAATAATTCTTTTTAGATGACAATTTCCTACTGAGAAGTTCAATTGTATTGTAATTCTGTTGCAAAGAATCCTGACATTTAGATATTACAAGGATTTTGAATAATATATTCCTTTGCCATACTATTTATTGGGATTAAGGAATGATGTGTAATTTGATTTCTCCATTATGCTGGCACTTACTGAAAAATGAAGAAACTAGAGCTATTGATTAATGAAGCATCTCTTTTTCTACATACATTTCAGTAATTTATTTTGCTTTTGCTGCACATGAAGGTTCAAATATGGGCCAGCAATAAGATACAGAAGGAAGAAAGATCATGTGTGGGGAAATGGGATGTCCGGTCTCTGATCACATCTTCCTCTGAGCTTTGTGGACCAGAAAAATCGTCCACTGAGGGGGACATACCTAGACATGTCAAGTTTGCCTTCAGAAATCCTGTACGATGTCGGGTTATTTGGATAAATCTACGTCTTCAAAGGCTTGGTTCTAGTTCTGTTAATTTTGAGAAAGATTTTCACCTTTTGTCTTTAGATGAAAATCCCTTCTCAGAATTTAGCAGACGTGCCTCTTTTGGAGGACCTAGTGAAAGTGATCCATGCCTTCATGCTAAAAGAATTCTGGTGTTTGGAACAGCAATGAGAAAAGATATAGAAGAAATATCTGGAGGTGTGGACCAGATAAATGTGAGAAACTGGTTGGATAAACCGCCACAGTTTAGCAGATTCAAGGTGCACCTGATTACTCTCTTTTTTCTTTTTCCTTCTATGAAACAAAGGGTTCTTTTGTTGAATAATGAAGAAATCCTTTTTCCTTTCTCAGATTCCAATAGAGGCTGAGAGGTTAGTAGATGATCTTCTCCTGGAGCAATATTTATCTCCAACTTCACCTCAGTTGGCTGGATTTCGTCTGGATGGTTTTAGTATAATAAAGCCTCAAGTCATGCATTCACCTTCTTCAGACATAAATATATGGGACAAATCTTCTGTTTTTATAGATGATAGATTCATCACCCCGGCGGTGTTATACATTCAAGTATCTGCTTTACAGGTAAATATATTAAGATAAGAGAAAATAATAATCCTTTGTCATTTTTTTCTTGGATATTTTTTCTCATTTTGTTGACTAGAAACATGCACATGCAATTCTCATTAAAACTTTATATTATATTTGAACTTTTTACTAGCATAATTAATTCTTATGTCCGTTGTCATTTTTGAGAAATAACAGTCTTTTCTCGTGTAGTTCTTTCAAAAAATAATGATATATTAATTGATTATATTAACTATCTTCATAGAGGTTACAGCATTCATTTTCATATTCCATGTGATTATCTTGTTCGAAGCCAGAAAATTTGGCAATTATTGTCACTAAGTGGACCTAATATATTTGATTATTTTGTAGTTTTGGACTCTAATTAAATTATGTTGTTGATTTTAACAATTCTCTGGCACAGTTAAATAATTAACTGTTAAAACTAATAAAAGTAACTCAGGAAAGTAAGAAACACTCCTAGAGTAAATTATGTTTATCTCATTCACATTTTCAGTGTAGTATGGATATGAATTTTGCATTATTATTATCATTATTTCTGTAAGGATGCTCGAGTGTTGTCACAAGATCTTGGGCTGGGTGGAACATTTCTTCTAGGAGTTAAAGGGGTTCTTGTGCTTTATTCTGATCTTCTCTGACATGCCTATTGATAAATTGGGTTACGTTAATGCATGGGAGAGATTTGAGGATAATTTTTGTGGGAAGATGAGATCATATTGTGGACAGTTAAAAAAGTATTAGTACGTAAAAAATTATGGCAAAGTAACATATAAGTCTTTAGTGTGTCTGTTATGTTGCATCACAGATTCAGATATCAAGAGCAACTAGAAGTAAGAAGAGTAGAAACATGAACTAAATAGAAGGGCATTCTCATTAAATATAAGCAGTCCCTGGTGACATAATAGTACTGTCAACTGCATCTTGTAGAAACTGTCAAATTATATACTCCCTTGTGCATAGCATGTGGAGTCTTTTGGTTGCATTCCATGTCAAATACTCTCTGCATGCATTTAGCACGTGTATGTGCTCTGGTAGATTGCCAATACCATTTTCCGTATTGTCATTCCAAATTTTCGGGACCTTGGCGCTAAAGAAGATAAGAGGAGTTATATTTCTCCTTGGATAATATTGTCCTTGGCTCGTTGTTCTTTACTTGTTGACGTAAACTATTCTTCTGTGCTTGTTACTGATTAACCTGAGGTTTGATGGTGCCACTTCCTTCTCATGTCACTCTCGAGAACTGACCCTGTTTTCTTTCATGTAGGAAAACCACAATAATATGGTCATCCTTGGAGAATATAGGCTGCCAGAAGTGAAGGCTGGAACTCCCTTGTACTTCGATTTTCCCAGACAGATAAATACTCGCCGTGTCACATTTCGACTTCTGGGAGACGTTGCTGCATTTGCAGATGACACAATGGAACAAGACGACTCAGAGCAGAAAGGCAAACAACTGGCATCAGGATTGTCTATGGCAGGCAGAGTTAAGTTGTATTATTATGCTGATCCCTATGAACTGGGGAAATGGGCAAGCCTTTCAGCTGTCTGATGACGAGATTGCAATTTTTGGGTGTTTGATTTTTTGTAAATTTAACTTCAAAAGGCTATGATTCTTTCATGTGATTTCTAGCTGTGTTATAGAATTATTCATTTATTGGTGTATTAAAACGGAAACACACTGTATACAAGCACAATTTTGTTTGAGTTTAGCAATATGCAGGTTGTAAAAAACTCCAGTTGATTCAAAACTTTAATTCATGGATTTGCAATGAATAATTGTCTCCTAATCGTTTTGATTTTGTGAGGGGTTGAGCCTAAGTAGAAAGTTACGGGAAGATCAAGTAGAATTTGAGGCAATCTCCCATGCGGGAAAACCTCTAATATGAATGAATTACTCTGCCAAGATAGAATTTCATTTTCGGCATTTTGAACTAGAAGTTTAAACACACTGATACTTTTTCTATTCCATGATGTAGAGGAATGATAGTATGTGCTTGATCGTGCACACTAATGAGTACAGTAGTTAGTCAACTAACGGTCAACTAATGGTAAATTAAATCCTAAGAGGATAAACTAAACCCTAAAAGAATAAAACTAAACCCTAAAAGGATAAATTAAACCCTAGGGACACTTGATTAAATTTTAATAAATTGTTTAAAAAAAAAAAAAAAGGAAACAGTTAAATTTGACCGTTAGTTGACTGACTACTGCACTATTAGTGTGCACGGTCAAACACATATTAACATTTCTGCCATGATGTAATCCTTCAAAGTCTAAACTTGAATATGAATTTTATTGGAGTAACTAGTAAATTTTTATTTTAATCTCCGTTCTTTTATACTTTATTGCGTAAGTCCTCTTTCTTTTTTATTTTTTTATCTTTTTTATTTAAATCAATTACATTTTTTAACTTTAATTATATCATTTAAAATCCTTAATTATTTTTTGTTGGAAAATGAGGCCTCGATCTTTTTACAGGTAACAAAAAAAAGTTCTTGTCTGAAAAATAAATTTTCAAGTGAGATTTACACTGGACATTCCTTTAAGTTAAATAAATTAGGGGCAAGGACGTTATTTCACTATTCCCTTCCCTTCTTTAAAAAAATAATAATAATAAAAAAAAATAAACGAAAAAATAAATGATTTAAGAAGAGACAAAGATTCAAACACTTTTAAAATATTTAAAAATTGATAAATTCTTGCCTAGTAATCGATTTGAGGCTTATGCTATTTTCTAGGGAATTTATTTATTTTTTTATCATCATTCAATTATTATTTTTATTTTTTTTTAGAAAAAGGAAAAGAAACGATAAAATGACTTTCCTATCCCCATTTTATTTGCTCAAAATCAATATTTGTTGTATCATTTGAATAAAAATTTGTTTTTTAGGTAAAAAGGACTTTGTTGGTCATCCATAAAAAGATCGTAGACTTAATTTTCCAAAAGAAAAATGATTAAGGATTTTAAATGGTACAATAAAAGTTCAAGGATTTAGTTGATTTAAATAAAAAATATACGGGACTTTAAAAGATAAAAGAAAAAGAAATAGCATTTACTTGAGGCAAGTAGAATTTACTCAAGAGTAACAATATCAACCCTTTTATAAAATTTTTATTAATTTTGAAAATGAAATATTCAATTTAGAAAAGCTCAAAATAGAGATAAAAACATTCAATTTTGGACGATCCTAAGCAAATGACTTTTATCAATTAAACGGCATCACTTTGTATGGTTAAGTGATTTCCCATGTCATTTGAATTTCTAATTTTCTAAATATTACAAAATATTTCGTCTATTGTTTTTGTTTCAAAATATCGTTTACACATTTAAGACAAAAAAATATAAATGAATTATCTTTTCTATCCATCTTATTAATTTTCCTTTTTACTTCTTCCAAAACTAATTTATTATCTTATTATTTTCAATAACTAACCATTGTTTTACTATTTCAATAACAAACCAATCAATTAAAAAAGATGAAAGAGGAGAAAAATATAATATAATAATAAGGAATAATATTATTCACACAGGAAAAATAGTTGATTACTTAATTTCTCAAAACAATCTTAAACAAAAATAGAGTAAGTAAACGCAGTTTCAAGCTATAAACCATGCTTCTAAACTGTAAGCAACATCATGAAAGGTAAAAACTAAATAACAACTGAATCACAATTCACAAAGAAACAACAGGCGGAGCTTCCTCTCAGTTCTGTACATATAGAATACATCAACCACAGGACACTGCATTATGAAACAAATGTCGCAGAAAAATGCGTTTTCAGTTCAGAATCATGGAAAAAAGGGATGGGCACAGTGAAATTTTGAAGGTTTCTGGTAACTTGAGAAAGCGGCATGAGCATTGCAAAAAACACGTACCATGCATGATAGACGACTCTTGTTGCTTTCCAAGTTTTTGCATCATTAACAAAGGGTTTATAGTTTCAAAATGGGATCATAAATCTGAGATTATTAGCACACAAAAGAAGCATCGACATGACTGTCACTGCAATAGAGGCCCGGTCGTTGGGTGAAGCCTTGACTTTTCAGCAACTCTCTCGCCTTCAGGACAAGATCTTGATTGGAAATCTGGCCATCTGATTCAGCAATTATAATCTGGATTGCATTGCTGAGAGCACCATAGGACTCACTGGCATTTCCTTGAGGTGTGGCATCAGCAGATGTTTGGTCAGTTTGGCAGCCACTGATGAGGATGCCACTATCAGGGAGTGACCTATTGGTTTTACCAGCATAGGCCTCCTCCTTACTTCCAATATGTGTTTCTGCAGCAGGTTTGGCATAGTCCTCATCATTCTCCTCCAGCTTCTGCTTGAGAAATTGCACGGCCAAACCTCCAACCATCCCCAAAATGCCACCCTGTTCACCTTCTTCCCCAGATCCAGAGTGATGGATTTTGTCCATGATGAACTTCATGAACTTCTTCACTTTGGGACTAGCATCCTCTCCAAAGGTGTCAAAGAGCGTAGGCCTGATCTTCCCCACGTCAATATCCTCTTTTCCTGTCTTCTGCTTGAGTATGTCAATGAGTGTGGAAAGAGGCAAAGATTTGTTCTTTGCATATCCACCTCCAGGAAGTGATTGAACCCCAAATGCCTCTTCTTCTGCCTCTTCATGATGACGGTGGTGGCTTGGAATGTGAATCCCACGAGACTCAAAGGCATCTTGGACAGTCTGATGCAAGAAGTTTTTGAATCCAAAACCATGCTCCTGATTCTGATTGCTGTTCCTGATGCTTTCCCCAATCTGCTCCTTAGCCTCATCGATAAGGCCACCACTGTGGCATGAATCAGATACAATGGTAATGCGACAACCCTCAGGCACACTGTCAACTAGCTCCCTGAAGTCATCATCTGCAACGGGAATCAATTCATCAAATTTTTCATACAAATGGTAGATTATCTAGAAGGTTAGTTAATGTCATTCAGTAGTATTCTACAAGTGGAATAAACATAATTTTCTGAATTAAGTAAATTGAGACGTAAAAGCAACCAGTGATAAGGTTCATGTCACAGGGGACAATGCACTCATCATAGCCTGTGTCATCTTCCTCGCCAGTCTCTGCAGGGAGGCGAGTGCCATGGCCACTATAGTGGACAAAGAGAAAGTCTCCTGGGCTGGCAGATTCAATGAGATCAGAGAGGGCTCGGCGTATGTTGCAGCCAGTTGGTTGGGTGTAGGATGAATCAGTGTCTATGAGTACAGTGATGTCATCCTCAGAGAAGCCATAACGCTCAACCAAGCAGCGGTACATGCGACGAACATCATTGATGCAACCCTTGAGCTCAGCTTTGGTTCCTGGGTAGTTGCACCCAATAAGAACAGCTTTCTTTGCCATAAAATTTGAAAATATCAAGCAGAATGTGACTTCTCACTCTTCAAAGTCAAATCCAGAATTCTCTTCTTTGATCCACCTGTTTGATGTGGTCTGCATTATTCATAGAAATCCCAGTTAAACCATAACACTAGAAGGAATCCTTCATGCTGTTAGATCAGAAGTGACAGATGAGAGATAAAATATCAATCTCAAGGATCACACAACTATGTATATCATCTCTGCAAGACATGAACTTCACTACAGATCATTAAAACAGTAAAACCATTATCTTTTTCTCCCAAAGCTTTGGAATGGACGAGTTAATTTCTCCTTTCCAGTTAGAAAATGTGAATTGTCAAGACAAATTTTCCAGAGTCTAATCTTAAGAGTTGTATATTTGCTTGATTAAAGCCCTTACTGAGATTTAAAAAAGAAAAAAAAAATAATAATAATAATAAAAAGCCCACAACATGCTTTAATAAATCTTTATCTTGCCGAGACATCCACAGTAACACTTAAGAAAACATAAGGACAGCAAAATTTCCATTTTTCCTTCTTACCACTTATGAAGATGTGATGAGATATATATGAGAATTTTCCTTGAAGCCTTAGCCTAGAAATATAATGTAGTCGCAAGAAAGTACGTCACAGTTTCTTGTTCCTAATATTTTAGTTTGAAAGGTACCAAATAAGTTGCTTCAAAATGAAACTGAAATTTTTCCTAACAATCTAAGCTGCAAATGATTTATTTCCAATTTCCCGAACTTCAGTTTTTGCCAACTATCTTCGAATTATGAGCGCCTTAAATGGCTTACACCGAAGGTTCAGTTTTGGGACCTCTTTACACACAACCTCTTGAGAATCCATCTAAAATTCCTGTTATTCTTGGACCAAAACCTCCATTGTGAAAAGATGCAAATAAAAGGAAAAGAAAAACAAAAACTTCCATAGGAACCACAGACGGACGGCAAGCAGATAAAAATGCAAATGATGATCAAATATTTCAAATAAAGAGCCAAAATACAAGATCCTAAGCCGAGAATACATAAATGTAGAAATTTGAACAACATGATCAAAATCCATTAGAGCCATTCCAAGAAAGTGTAGAAAATATTGAATCTCGCATTATTTGAACCCCCCGTTCCGCCTTTAAAACTCTCTTCTCTGACAAACGAAATGAATGGAAGCAGCATTAGTGATCAATTCAAGTCCAACAATTTCAAAAACCAAAACGAACATTTTGAATGGAAGAAACAGGATCAGCAGAAATGTTTTTTTTTTTTTTTTCCTGCTTTGACAGTAGCACTGGACAAAAAGATGTATGATGAAGCTTGAATCCTTTATAATATGCACTGAAAAAAACAGTTCAAGACTCAATTATTAAGCTAAACCACGGTCAGATTTTCGATGTCTTGAAAGGCATAAAAAGATATCGTGGCCTAAAATTTACATCACGTCAGGTATCCTTTGAATCTCTCCAGTAGGGATGTAGATGATCGTAAAGTATCATCAGTTAATCCATCATCACTCGATGAATCCAAGTCTCAATTACCTAAACCCCGGCTTGAATTCTGAATCCCAGAATCAAAATTTCCATTAACACATTATCCACTCAAAGTCAATACGCAACCCTGAAGAACGAACTTCACTTTTCCTTCATATAAGTTTTTCAATCAAATTCGATTCAAGATCCAATTTTTAAGCTAGAATTTATTTGAAACTTAACGGCATCTACAAAAGTCCAACTACTAAGTCCTAACATAAGGAGGAAAAAAAAAAAAAAAGAACTGATCACTGACCAAAATTCAAGTTTGTGCAACTCCACACTTTTGCCGTGAGATTGCTGAAGTTGGACCATACAGAGATTGATCTGAATTGAAAGGTTTGGAGAAATGAGGTTTAGCAGAATCGTAATCAATGGAGCACCTTTTCAACTATCTAGGATCCGCGTGTACAGTGGTGGGATCATTCTTTTGCAGGAATCAGACATATTTGCTCCAATGACCCCTCAAGAACTGGAAAAATCTCAATGTAGTAGTCCCCAGGTTTAAAGTAATGAAAAGTATACAACAGTGTAACCCTATCGCTTATAAATGTAATAAACGGTTATAGAGTGCACCTATCCTTATTTACAAGGATTGAATTTTAACATTATGGGGGGGGGGGGGGGCGG
>JAOXNR010000028.1:13262765-13296330 GCA_028571225.1 Parsonsia alboflavescens
AAATCCAAGTCAAGAAACCTCAATCAAACCAGATGAGCAGTAACCTGAAAATTATGCAATTAAGGAACAGGAATCGGAGATGAACAGTATCCGGAAGGCACTGTGAACAGTAATCGGGACAGCACTATGAACAGTAATCAGAACAGCACTGTGAGCAGTACCAGAACAGTAAACGGCGACGTGATGAACAGGAATCGGAACGGTAACAGGAAAGGTGATGAACAGGAATCAGAACAGGAATTGCAGTAACAGTAACAGGATCGGAACAGTAAACTGAACAGGATCGGTGAACAGTAACAACGGCCGGTGATGAACAGTAAACAGAACTTTAGGGTTTTTTTTTTTTTTTTTTTTGGGGAAATTTAGGTTGGCTCTGATACCATGTTTAAATAAAAGAGAATAATAATCTATTGTTGTTTTTGACAACTAGAGTACATATATATATATACTAAGCACGAGTAATTACTTAATACTAGAATACCCTAATTACTAGAATACCCTTACTAAACTACTAACATACTATTCATCTTCCCCAACCATTGCTTATTTATTCTCTCCATAGGATCAGATCTACAGCTTCCAACTCTTGGTTTTCTTCTCATCCTTATCAAAACCTAAAAACTTGAACAACTTACCCTTTATAAAAGATTGTGTCTTCATATTTAAAAAATTGGCGATCTCCTTACACTATGCACTAACCTTTAGAAAAACACAAACATGGGAGTTCAGGAGCTTTCCTTTACCTTATAAGTGCCAATTTGATGGATAACTACCGAAAAAAAGCTCATAGCAATTGAATTAGTATTTGTCATTAATTTGAATGTATTAACTGATCCAGTTGTTTATTAAAAACAAATTCACATTGGATTTGGTTAATCTATTTCTCAAAGCAAAACAAAAGCACATAGGGAGAAACTTCCAAAAGTAAAGCGGAAATTGAGGAGGAAGAATCTACTAGGCAATGGTGTCCAATTTCCTCAGAACCCAGCCTGATTTGGGGGGTAGGGAGAGAGTGTACAAAGACAGACTAATTGGAGGTGTTGGGGTCATAAAGGGAGGGACCTTGTGACAGCTGGAAACCTCAGGCAGAAAGCAATAAAATGGTTAGTGTGAGTGGTGGTGGGGAGGAAAGGCAGTGAAACAGGTGATGGTGTCGATAAGAGGCAGCTCGTAAGTTAAGCAGAAGATAGCTCAGAAGCTGGGGGTAGATATTGAATGGGCTTGCCAGGCAGGAAGGTCTGGGGAGTTTCATGCGCAAAAGATGATTTTTCTAGGCAGTGAGGATCATCTTCTTAAAAAGTGAGTAGCATTTGATGTCCGTGATCAATATTGCATCTCCGAATGGGCATCACTAATTTGGCATTCCTAAAATGTTCAAGGATGATAATGAGCCAAAAAAAGTATGATACTTGTATCCCGAAAAAGGTTCAATGACACCCAACCCCACCCCCTCTCACCCCCAGCCACCAATTTTGGATGTGTGTCTTTCTGTGGGTTAGAGCATATATGTGCATTTAAAAAGTAACATGCCTGTGGTTAGTGATTAGACTCCTAGAAACTTCAAATCTACCATACACTAAGCTCGGTTTAAGGGAGGAGATGGACTAGAGAACTGCATACCACATGTTTCAGTTGGATGAGTAAAAGAAGGGATAAAAAAAAAGAAAGAGGAGAAAAATATGAAGTTTGTATGAAAATTAACTTCTCATCCATATTACTTAGAGATCATTTAAAGCAAAATCTCTGTAGCCAGTTAATTCCTGAAGCTTCAATCATCTTCATGGATGCTGAATAAGAGGAGGAATCCTACTAATTAACACCACCACAATCCCATCCATGGATCAACCCCTCTTCCCATCTTCCATTGCTGGATTCATCCATTTATAAATCAAGCTTTAAAAATATTATTAAATAAGAATGAAGATATTCAAAAGATGGAGTACTCATTTACTAGACCTCTTTTATTTTTGTTTTTTTCCTACGTGACTAAGTTTGTTAGACAAGATTACATTTACTGAGAAAGCAATTAGCAAATGCTTATTAACCTCCTGCCAATAAAATTTTTCATATACCTGATTTTAATGCTCAATAAATGTCTAGTGTAAGACCCTTCGTTCGAAATTGAATGTCCCATTTCGACTTTGACAAATTTTATTGAAAGATTTTGACTTAGTTCCTTTTGAACATAAAAATATCAATTTCTTTGTAAAATAAAAGTAGAAAATCTTAACATTAACATTATCAATTTCTTTGTTTCTTTGATACTGATATATTAACCTTAACTAAAAAAATATAAGTAGATGAGCCAATGAATTTTCCCTTTCAAGAAAATCTTCAAACTCTCAAAGTTTAATGCCAAAGAAAGAAGGAACTAGAAGAAAAAAAATAATAGTTAATTCAAAATATATCTAGCAGATGTGAGATCAAGGTGTTTAATCCCCAGTGACTAGGCGATTAGTTGAGTCATGTTGATCAACATATGGAATATGCTCATTGTTAAAACATTTAAATTTTCTACAAAATTAACCTAATTCTGTCATGCAGAAGGACATTCTTCTTAAACCAGTTAATGACATGTGAGTAACATATATTGATATATACATATTCAGGGATATTGGCTAAATTTAAAAGACAAGAAAAAAAAGCTTAACTAACACAAGATACTAAATAGCTAGGGCAATGAAATACCTGTAGTATATTCATGTGGCTGCAATTGCTTGGCACGTGCCTTGTCAACTAATTCCTTCAACTTCCTTGACAAGGTATATATATCAACCTAAACCCATAAAATCACCAAAAGATAAAACATCAGTTCGAATGAACTTTTACACATGACCATGTTCAAATTCAGAGTACAATCTAGGAAATTAAGCAAAACTGAAAGCATGACAGTCAGTGACCTTGTCAGCATCTTGAAGAACAGGTGTGATCAAGCCACCATCCATGGCTACAGCAACTGCAATATTGATACTGTTGTTGTAGGTAAAGCTCTTACCATCTCTACAACTAGAGTTCATGACAGGATGTTTGACTAATGCTAGAGCAGTGGCCTTCGCCAACAAGGCCGTCATTTTCACTCCCTTTGCCTGAATCTGAAAACAAGAATTTATAACCATCATATATAATCATACTAAATTTAGGATCCCGAGGGTATTATCAGCTCCTTATCAATCATCAATTAATTCAATTTACAGTTCTGAAAGGAAGATTAAGTGAACTAAAGTCAATTAAAAGACTAAAACTGACTAGGAAAAAGAAATGTCAAAATGTAAGCATAGATTCTCCACATTCCAAAGTACGTCATAGAAGCGTGTTGTTCAAGTCTTTCCATAAATAATAAAGATGCATATTGCATACATTAGTTCAAAATTTCAATTAATGCTCTCAAAAAAACATCTTTCTTAAATTCTAATTATCCCAAGATTTCAAACTTCCCTAAACTCTATCCAATCTTTATAAAGTTTCAACTTTGCTGCAAAATCAAGGCCATCATAGTCCACACAAAGAATTCAGAAAACGAAACAACAAAAACAATCAAGCCAATTTTTACCTTCTTATAAAGAGCGTCAAGGGCATCTGTAGTTATTGTATATCCAACTCTAAATGTGGGCACAGCCAAACTTTCCACCATATTCCTACTAACAGCACTCTGCATTGTTGTAAATGGCACCACTGATCCCAAATCCACCACCGAACCAGTCACCTTCTTCTCCTTTTCCACAGTCACAGCCGCCTTTGCAGCCTCATCAGTACCAGTAGCCACAGCAGAGGCAGCCGCCTCAACATCGTTGGCCACCACTCTTCCGTTGGGCCCAGTTCCCACTAAACCCCTTAAATCCACCCCCAACTCCTTAGCCAATTTCTTGGCATAAGGTGATGCCACCACCCTCTTTCCACCTTCAGAAGCCGGATGAATAGAAGATGCCACGGTCACAGTAGGCCCCACCACTTCCACAGCAACCTTCCTCTTCTCTGTTGCAACAGAATCATTCAAAATCAGAACCTCTGAGTCATCAGCGTTGGGTGATGGACTGGACGAAGAAGATGGCCCAGCAGCCGACCCCTTCTTTGATTGAGCAAGAGCAATTTCCTCTTCAGACTCTGCTAACAAAGCAATAGCAGAGCCAACCGGAGCAGAGTTACCTTCATCAACAATAATGGCAGCTAAATAGCCATCATAAAAGGACTCCACATCCATGTCGGCCTTATCAGATTCAACCACAACAACAGACTCACCCTTGGAGAGTTTTTCCCCTTCAGACTTAACCCAGCTGACGATTTTGCCTTCAGTCATAGTAGAGCTGAGGGCGGGCATAAAGATCTCCCGGATCTTGGACTTGGTAATCAAACGGGTGGTGTTTCTGGAGAGCAATGCGGTGGCACGGCCGTGGTGGAGAGAAGGAGGTTTAGTGGGTACAAAGGAGGTTTGGAGAAGGTGCGACATTGTTGAACAAGATTCAAGAACTGTATCTGTGTGTGTGAAGAAATTGAGGGAGAGAAATGGAGGAATTGAGAAGGGTTGTTTGGTTTGGTTTGGGCGAAGGATTTAAGAGCGGAAAAGGAGAGGGAAAATAAGGATTCTCGAATGCATCGAAAGGGAAGGGCGGAGATTTCAACCAACTAACCGGTGAGAAGTGGCAGTAGTGATGACTGATGAAATGTGCCACGATAGTCGTCTTCTCTGGTTTGTGGCACCATCAAATAAAAAATAATATATATTATCGATGAGATATCATTAAATTTAATATATTTTTTAAGATTTTATTATTAATAATATTTGTATATCATAATTTACGATTTTAAATAAAATAGTATATATTATTCGATTTAAATAAAGTGCTATTTAAATTTTAATATATTTTTTAATTTTTATTAATAAAATATATCAAAAAAATATAAGTGTAAAAGATAATAGGGGAATGATAAAAAATTTTGAGCCATTTTGTTTTGGTTTTCTTTTGCGGGTTAACTTCCAAATTTTTTTCTACTGTGTTGTATTTTCATTTGAGCATGGGAATTGGGGATGACAGAAATCTTCTTGCAGGTTAAATTATTCCAGGGCGGATTCGGATTTTACAATAATTATAAATTTCGAAATAAACTCATTTTTTCAATAAATGTTTGAAACCTAATAATTTCATTCATCCATCCATTTAGTTAACTTTCTTTAAGTCAATTTGGTAAACTAATGTCAGTTATATGCATCTTCTCATGAAAAAAGACTGAAACTTTTTATGCAAGTTATGAAAAAAAAAAAGAAAGAAGGAATTCTTTGTCCATTTAGAAGTAATATATTATTTTAAATTATATAATTTCTCTTCCAATAAATTAGCAATGAAATATAAGAATAGGTATAAGTTAGTATTAGGTGATGTAGAGGGTATATCGTCCCCGTGTTTCGGATATAAGGCATAGTGAATAGTCAAAGAGTAGAAATGTATCTCGATACTTAAATTAATACGATGAAAATAATTGAGTGTAAAAATTCAGATAATAAATGTTTCATTCCTGAATAAATATTATTAACTTTTTCATATAACCATATAGTGATTCAGTCAGTCCATAACCTTTCGTTATAGGATGTGTAATTAACCGTATCGACCTGATGAATAGTAATAGAATTTTATGTTTGATCAAACTATTTTGAATTTGGATTTCTTTCTTGTTATTGAATGTCTGTGTTCATATAATATATCAAATGAAAGCCCTCATTTAATAGAATAACATTAAGGCTTAATTTGTCATTAATCATTAAATTATTATAGTAGAAAATGTGGTTAAAATATTGAAGTAGTGTATAATATACACTACTAAGCATGTAACGTTTACAAGTAAAATTGATAAGTAATGGTCAAAAGATAAAAAGAAAGAAATGATATATTGCAAAAAAATTGTAACCTTGTGATTGATTACAATGGTTGAGAAACTAAGCACAAGGAGGAGAAATGGTTCAGTTAAGTGAATAACATCAAATCAAATATTTTAAGAAAAGTAAAATAGCATCCAATGAAAGAAAAATAAGCAAGGTAACAAGAGAGACAACAAATTTGAACAAGTTTCATGAATAAAAAATTGTTAATTATAATATAAAAAAGGAGTAAAGTGATACAATAGTTTCATTGTTGAAAAATTAAAAATTATTACTCTGTAACTATTTTTGCTCCTTTTCATAAAAAATAAAATTTATGATGTATTAATAATTGGTTGACACTACAAGTATATGTAATAAGTTTCAAAATTTAATGTAAATACAAAATAAAAATAGACGTAATGAATTCTTCTATTATAATTTAAAAAATAAAAAACAAAAAAACACCAAAAGTGTAATTTTTGACCAAATGTGTTTTATCGCAATTAAAAGAACGGTACTCATTTGCAAAATTTTGAAAGTTCAAGGGTTAAAAATAGATTTAACCATTTATGGTACACCAAATTCCATTCATCAAAAGTGAAGGGAGTGAACTATATATAATTCGAGCTGTCCTTTTGGCTGGGCCTAAAACCATTTAAGCATTACAGGTAATTGAAAAACCCCGCAGCCGAGGCATACTTCTCCAAACCCTAGCCCTTTTCGGAGAAAGCAAATCTCATCTGCAATCGCCGTAGCCATGGTAAAGGATTTACTCAGAATTCTATAGTTTAGCTCTCGATGGATTATGATTCTCTATCTATTGCTGCAATTTATTTCTCATGTATTATGGTTTTTATGATTTTTTTGACTAATAATTTCATGGCAGTCGCTGGTTGCAAACGAAGATTTTCAGCACATTCTGCGTATCCAGAACACAAATGTTGATGGAAAACAAAAGGTGATGTTCGCGCTCACCTCTATCAAGGGTATCGGTCGCCGTTTTTCGAACATTGTCTGCAAGAAGGCTGATGTCGACATGAACAAGCGGTAATTTTCATTTACTCTTGCAGTTTTAATATAGAAGGTTTATGTTAAGGATATGAAGATTGTGTACCTTTTGGGGTTTAATTCGTGTATTTTTTTTTTTTTTTCTAAATTTCTGTATGATTAAAAACCAGAGGTTGGTGTTTAGCTAATTAATTGTGGGTTAGCTCTGAAATAAGGTTTCTTTAGCTAATATTTGTCATTAAACATGTTGAGCAATATCAAGTTCCAGAAATAGGTGCTTTTCTGTAGAATATTTAAGTGTCTATGTTGCAATCAGACAGAGACGGCATAATGGTGTCATCTATATGTATTTCTCTATATACTTGGTAGATTAGTTTATTTGACAACTAGTTTATTGTTCTTCTGCTTTCATCAGTTGCATAAGTTCCTTAACCTAATTAGCTTGCTATTCCTCCCAAGTATTTTGTATCTATTTGCAGTCATTATATTTCTCTGTAAAAATGCATTGAGTCTACACTTACAAAAATGAGCAAAGGGCATGTGTGAAGACAAAGAGGAAGTGTTTTCTCTTGATACACTGTTATGAATCTGGTCTAGATTCGACTTCATTTTTTTTTCTTAGGATTGGAATGATCCTTCCAATTGATAGTGCACACTGGTGAATATCAGCTGTGGCATTGTCAATTCTAAGACCATGATTTTTTGTCTAATCTTTTATAAAGAGATATATCTACTTTTCTCTCTTCCTACATTGTTGGTTATGTAATGTACATGTCTCTGCTCTTAATTTCTGTTCAACTATGTGAATATAGAGCTGGTGAGCTGTCTAACCAAGAGATCGACAATTTGATGACAATTGTGGCCAACCCTCGCCAATTCAAGATCCCAGATTGGTTCCTCAACAGGCAGAAGGATTACAAGGATGGCAAGTACTCACAAGTTGTTTCCAATGCCCTGGACATGAAGCTAAGGGATGACCTCGAGCGATTGAAGAAGATTAGGTTTGTTGTACATTTTTTTATTATGTTCCTTGTTGACAGAGATTGTTCCTTCCATGCTTAATTTCATGAACTTTTTGTTTGTAATGCTATTCAATATCTTAACAAACTTTTATGGTGCAATGTTTGACTACCCGTTTCACCAAGTTCAGTTGCCTCTTCAGTAGCCTGCACTTAGTTACAGTATTGAGTTTCTATGTGCATACATATTTTTCGCAGTTTAGCAGGTAGAAAGGGGTACTTATTTTATGTTTTTAGAAAGTATCAAGAGTTTTTCTAATTCCTGATGTTTGGAATTTCTAATGTCATGGAATGTACTTTTAGAGGTTGGTGCCCAGTTTGAATCGGTGATGGAAATTCCATGGGGATCCTACTAATTCTGAAATCTTAGCCTGGAACCCCTTAGTTCTTTTTCATGACTAAGACACTACTGGTTTTTCCTTATTTGATACGATTGTTCTTCTATTCAATAAAGCATTTTTCTGAAATCTGGGTGTCAATGTTCTA
Source organism: Parsonsia alboflavescens (assembly GCA_028571225.1). Lineage (NCBI taxonomy): Eukaryota > Viridiplantae > Streptophyta > Magnoliopsida > Gentianales > Apocynaceae > Parsonsia > Parsonsia alboflavescens. The sequence goes on from JAOXNR010000028.1 coordinate 13,271,130, forward strand.
GTTCCATATTATAATGAATCTCTGCCCGCTGTTTGTTTTTATTTAAATGATGGGAGTGATTCTTTTTACTCAGGAACCACCGTGGTCTCCGACACTACTGGGGTCTTCGAGTCCGTGGACAACACACCAAGACAACAGGACGTAGGGGCAAGACTGTTGGTGTATCCAAGAAGCGCTGAGTCCAGATACCATATTTTAGGATTTTATTGGCCTCTTTTGAATTGTCTTTATTTTTCCATTTTGCCAAGCTCTCATTTGCTTTCTATTCTAAATAGCTAAGGTTGTGAGCTAAAAGGATTTTGTAGTATGAGATTAAATTTTAAATTTACTGCACTTGAGGATTAAGTATAATGAATTTATGCAAGCTTGCTTATATGGAGATTGTCAAAATGGCATCCAAACTATCTTCTGTTTATGCACCCACTTTTTGGGATCTTTATGCCTGCTGTAGGTGAAATGGTTATACTGATTTTTCTGGTTCTTTTTCTCGAGTGGTTTTTGACCTTTGTCTTGACTAATCATCAGAGACACGAGGGTATGGAGGTGTGTGTAAAATATTGTCTCAAAACATAGTTTTACATGTTGCAATCCTTTTAGTTGTATTGGCGGAGTAATGATGAAACTAATTGCATGAGAAGAGTATGAGTATCACTGTAAAATTATGGGTTAAGTAGCTTTGGAGGGTTCATTAAATGAACTTGAGTATATAATAGAGAATGCTAATATGTAAGCCTTCCAGTTTCTACTCATCCATATCAATATATCAATGGATGGATTTGGATATTCATTAAAAATTTAATCAAATTGCCACCTCTACTCACTCTAGACATTTAAGTTTATCCATGTCGACTACCGGAAAAATATTGAAATAAGCAGGCAAAACCTATGGCATTTTTATAGATTCTGCCGAGAAAGGAGCAGTTAACATGAATTTATAAGTAAAATAATTAATCCGAACTTTTTCGACCAAGAAAGATGTAACTTGCCTTGTGTATGGTGTTTGCCGTTTGCAGTCTCAACAAAGGTGTGTTTAGTACAAATAGAACATAGGAAAAGCTAGTTGAATTATTAAACAATCGAGTATTGGTTAAACAGATAAACCACAAAAATAATTTGGGAACTCCAGGTCCCAAAAATCATGGCAATAACACGAGCAGTCCTTAAGACCATGTTCAGCTATCTGGACCATTGACCACAAATTTGCACCTTCTCCCGTTTACCATCATCAGATGAATCAGCCTATACAGAATTTTCTCCCACCTTGTCTTCTGATACATCGTCTGCTGCCTTCTCTTCTGATATCACTTCTGCTTCGGGAGGAGCAGTTTCAGTGCCTGATTCTTTGTTACCAAACAATTTAGACGGTAGTAAAGAAGCTATAGCAGCTTTTGCACTAGCCTTAGCTCTTTCAGCTGCTTCAGCCTCTCTGGCAGCTGCATCGGCCTTCTCTTTCTCTACCTCCTCCTTGAGCTTTGTTAACTCCTCTTCTCTATCTACCTTTCGCAATGCTTCTGCAACAAAATCTTCCAATTCTGAGGTGAAATCAGCTGCATCTTCCCTCAACATTTTCCCAATTATCCCAAGTACCTCATCATGCTTGCCCACCTCAAACAAGGAGTTCAGAATGAATTTGTAAGTATCATCTTTCATCTTTAACTTGCTCACCATCAGCTCAAAGAAGGACTTTGCTTCATCAACCTTGCCAACTTTAACTAAACCCTCAATCAACCTATTATAAACCTCCAAATTAGGTCTTAGTTTTGACTCTACCATTGCCTTAAAATAGGCAGCAGCATCATCTGGTCGATTCTCTCCAAAGCAAGTATCCATCAATGTCGCAAATGTATACTCATCAGGGTTCACCTGCTTCTCTTTCATGCCTTTGTACAATTCCTCTGCCTCACCCAACATACCATTGTTGCACAACTGCTCAATCAAATTGTTATATGACAAAGTATCAGGCCTGCACCTCTTGTCACCCATGGCATTGAAAACCTCAATAGCATCAAAGAACTTACCTTCAGCACAATAGCCATCCACTATAACATTAAAGCTTCCAAGATTTAATGTCAACCTTTTAGGTGGATCATGCTCATTCAACATCCGGTCAAACAACTTGAGAGCCTCATCAAATTTCCCATTCTTGCTCAAAGCGTCCAATACTGAATTAAATGCCACAGCACTCATCTTAACTTTAGAATTTTGGCCTATTGCTTCCTCATAACATTCCATGGCCTCTTTTTCCATCCCTCTAAGAAAGTACCCTTTCATCAAACTCCCATAAACCACGCCATCAGAGATTAACCCTCCCATTTTCTCCTTCAATTCTTCATACAGATTAAAGACAGCATCCGGATATGAATTCTTGGCCTGACCAGACATCAAATAGCTATAAGCAAGAGGATCCGCTTCCAAGCCCTTGGATAACATCTCGTCTTTTAATTCCATTGCCCTCTCGAGCTTCTTGTGATCAACAAGACCTTTAATTAGAATCCTATACGTGGTTGGAGATGGATTAAAGGGCGCATCATTGATGAGCTGCTTGTAGTGTTCCATTGCAGTGTCAGGTTTACGGCAGTCCATGTAGGTGGTGAATAAAAGGTTGTAAGTGATTATATTGGCCGCAACACCAGCCTGGGTGATGAACCGGTGAAGGGAAAGAAGGTCAGCATACCGAGCCTGTCGGAGTAGGGCTGTCATGACAGCATTGCAGGTGTAGATAGTAGGACGGCAATTGGAATAGATAGAATGACGAGTGTACAGGGCCGCTTCATCTAGGTCATTCTCTCGAATCAACTTCAAAATGCGATTATGGAGATTAAGCCGATTACCAGATAACGCAGAAACTGGTTCGGGGAGCTTAGGAGCATTAGGGTTGTTCTGAGCTGCAGAGGGGGAGGAAGGTCGAGGTTGCTGTTGACGGAGAGCGGAGAGTGGCGGTTCAATTCGAAGACGGCGCTTCCGTCTGCGGCGTTCTGCGGCGGCTTCTTCAGGAGTAGCGAAAGAAAGGGAACGCAAAGAGAGGAAGGAAGGAGATTGAAATGGATGAAATTTGAGATACTGAATCTGAGTTTTGGCTGATAGGGATTTGAGATGAATGAGAAATGAGGATTTCGCCATTGTCATACTCTTGATTCAGAGTTAGGGTTTTTGCAAGGGTTTTAGGGCTTTAGAGACTCAGAGTGCGTAGAAGAGACCCGGGATTTCCTGGGATGTAATCTCTGTCCCTGAAATATATGAGTACTCTCACGTAATTTAACAAGTTTTACTAAATTATAATATTTTTAAAAGGAATTGAGTGTGTATTTTTTGTTTAACGGATGATAAAATAAAATTATAGTAATATCTAAATAATATTCTATCCATTCTACTTCATTTATAAGTATTTAATAATTTATAAATAGTGTTGTTTTTTCTATTCAAAATAAAAGAACTTATTGTTCAGCTTTCTACTTCCTAATTCTCTTTTCTTAATAAACCTTTAATTTTCTTTCTTTTGTTGATTTGCTTTTTCCATTTGTTTCTATAACTTGTTATTATTAATATTATGAATGATTTGTTTATTGGAGTATTATTAAGTTGATGTTGTAAACGTTTATTTTTAATAAATAGTTATGTATAATTATGAGTAATTAAATTTTTTAAAGTGATTTTTTGAGAAACATATATTTATTTAAAAAGTAAAATTTTTGATTTAACTCAATAAGCCCAATTTGACCTGGTCTAATTGGTTTGAGCATATTTCGATCTCAGGTTTGCTTCCAAAAGCACAGCCCTCTAATCACAAAAAGTGGAATGTTTATGGGCCATTTTCATAATACAAGAATAACGTGGGATTATATAGCATTTCAGGATTTTCATTAAACAAACCGGTTAGATGTTCAACCACTATCAACCGGACGGTTCAACCATAAATATTTGAAGGGCCTATTTTTTTAATCCAGTTGAAAACGGGCTTATTCGCTCTCTCGCGGTTTTTGACTTGGACTAACTCTTCGCCGATCTCCCGCTTCCAGTCTCCGTTCACAATCCGGTGTTCTCAGCTAAACTCTTTCTCTTCATATGGTGACCACGTAGTTCTCAATTTGTGGAGTATATGCCATTCGATTTCTTATAGAATAGCTGGGAATTTTTTGTGGAAATACAGATGGCACTGAACTCGATCACGTTATTTCTGAAGTGAGGGAGCTTCTGAATCTCTGGATATTATTTGGCTATGATGAAGCGTTATATATACGTAAATGATGATGATTTATCACATGATGTTTACTGCGATAACCGGATTTCGAACAGAAAATATACGGTGTGGAACTTTCTCCCCAAGAATCTATGGGAGCAGTTCAGGTAATATTTGCTTATTTCGTTATCTTGTAGATTCCTGAAGCAATTTCCTTTATGTGGTTTGAGATTTGCATTAAGGTTGTTTTATTTTTTATTTTCATTAAATTCTGTTGAATACAATCAGGACCTTCTTGGGCAAAGTAAGCGTCTTTCATATTGGATTTTGGATGACGGTAAAACCATTCGGATTCCATTAGAAAGAGGGCATTTTATGAATGCAAACGATATTGAAAATTACTACTTCCGTTAAAATGTGTGTTCTTTTTAAGTTCATTTTTGTCCAATTCATTCTTGTTATCGGCTCCTCCCATCTCATTAATGAACACATCATATCAGGATAGTGTCCATATCCGTAGTGGTTGACATTGAACTACTGGTGGAAGATGTAGTTGAAGATGATGGCAGTGAAGTATGACATTCTTGAACGATGCTTAAACTCTTATATTCCTCTAAGAGTGCATAAACCCCATTCTTTACATTATAAACGCTAATGTAAAATGTGTGGACAAGAACCAGGACAAAATGTAGTCAAACGTTACAATTGATTTAGTTAGTTGATCTATGGATTCATGACACTATTGTTTGGACGAACTTATGAGTCTACTGTTCAACAAGTTTATAGTAAGTTTTACCTATCATGTACACTAACTGCTGAAACCATATATGATAGCCTTTGCTCTACTTATTTATTGATGGTAATCTAATTAGGACCAATAGAAAAATTCTGGTGTGGCTCCACCCTTCTTGGTTAGTAATACATGTACTTTACCATATTGTTTGTGATAATTGTATAAACTGTATCTCCCTTACTATGTAATCTTTTAGAAAAGGTGAAAATTTAACATTCTTGACACTTTCCTACACATTTTCTGAAATGTACAATTATCTTGATGTTTCCATTTTTATTTGCACAATTTTCATTTTGTCACTAGAAATTATTAATATTTCATTATATCTGGATTTGAAGTAAATCTTGTGACTTTGTGTTCAATTCTACTTGTTAAATCAGAGCAACAACCCATGTCAGGTTGAAGTCAATTGTAGTACAGGGACTGAGAATTACATTTAAGAATTGTTGTTCTTAAGTGAGTTGGAGTTCCAGTTACCAAAGAAGAATGCACATCACCTTGACCTGAATTCCAATCCGAAAAAAAATTGTATGAATGGTTGTTCTAGGAATCAAAGAAGTTAGCTGAAGAATGTTAGATATCTATAATTGGCGTATCATTATGATCATTTTTATGGAGCAGAATGCTTCATTTGTCCAAAAAAGACACAAAAAAAGAAAAACAAGAGTACATCTGTATTTGAATGATTTTAAAATGTTATTTTTGTTTTTGATTTTTTTGTTTATAATTAGATGCAATTTCTTATATTAATATGAAATTTTGGATCTCGATGTTTTTCCATTATGTATATCTTTAGGTATGTCAGTTTTTCTCCTTCAGCGATACTAACAGTAACACTGTACATTATGTTTATTATTATTATGTGGTCCTTTAAATTTTGATTATGATCTCTGCATTATGTTCTCCAAATTTATGTCTTTTAATCTCATTGTACAAGTTCTCCAATTGCTTCTAACATCGTTATTCATCATCTGCTTCCAGCCGTTTCATGAATCAGTACTTCTTGTTGATCGCTTGCCTTCAACTTTGGTCACTTATAACTCCAGTAAATCCTGCAAGCACATGGGGCCCTCTTATTTTCATATTTGCAGTTTCAGCAACAAAAGAGGCTTGGGATGATTACAATAGGTACCTGTCAGACAAAAAGGCAAATGAGAAAGGAGTATGGGTTGTGAAGCATGGTGTTAAAAAACATGTATGGCATACATTTCTGTACTTATCGTGCGGTTCTTTTTGTTTGTTGTTTTTTATTTATTATTTATTATTTATTTATATTTGGCTGAATCCTATAACTAAATAGGGCTCTTTAGCTGCTTTTCTCAAGACATCTTGACTGTATTTTTCTTTTGTCATCTCCTGATTCATGGAATGAATGATTTTGCTGCATACCAGATGGGTATTGTTACAACTTTGCTATCAACATTAGTCATACCATATATGATGTTTGGGGTGATGACAATTATTGGACACACATTGTCTCATGGATGATTTTTTTAGACTAGTTAATAGATTCCTGAAGAGCTTAAATGTGAAGTTGTTTGCCATAAACGATTGTGGTTACCCTTACTGTTTTTTGAACTTTACAGAGAAAGTTTCAATTAATTAGGTGCTCTCATGCTTGAATGTTATCTTCCTGCATTTATAGATTATGAATTTCATTATTTTATCATAGAAAGAGTTATTTCCTGTCTTACAACATGTCTAAGGAGCATCTGATTACAAAACTCTTTTTGGAAACGGTATTAAGAGATTATATGATAGCAGTAATCTCTGTTTATAGGGAAAAGATAGGAAGAAAACGGGGAATCTCTGCATTACTTTGGATCCAATTGTCACTTGTTATGTGGAGGGATTAAGAGCAAAAAGGTCAAATAGGCTTCATAGCAAAATCTGCCAAAATTTGAGCAAAAGATACAGAGTACAGAATGGAAAAAACAATTTTTTCGCCTCCCCCCCCCCTGAATTGCATTTATTTTGTTGACTCTTGTGAAACGAAAGATTTTCATTCATTTCCCGTAAGTGTGCTGCCAGTGATGGTCTAAATGCTTACGACTTTTTCTTCCCCCAATTGCATTTATTTTGTTGACTTTTGTGAAATGAAAGATTTTCATTCATTGCCCGTCTTTTCCCAGAAAGTAGGCTGCCAGTGATGGTCTAAATGCATATGATTTGTATGTGATTTGGCAATATTTCAAAATAAAAAAATTCATCTTGGACTGTGATGAGTTTGTCATGTCCCCATTCTCACCAGGGGAACAGAATTCTATCACCATATCTTTTGGGATCCCTCTATTCCTCACTTCTTTCGAAATCCAAAACTCGCTGTTGATTTTAGTCACACATTTGGATGTTCAGGATTTTTTCCCCATGTACTTCTTCAGATTGGTAAAATCAGATCTCTTCATCTTAAATCACTTGTTTGGAAATGAGCTCATTTCTTGTACATCATCTCTGCAGATCCTTTTGGTTCCTCATGAAATTTGTTGTGTGGATACTTTCATCATCTTGAACCTCTTATACCTGTTTTGCAGATACAAGCACAAGAAATTCGTGTGGGTAACATAGTTTGGCTACGTGAGAATGATGAAGTGCCATGTGATCTTGTTTTAATTGGTACCTCTGATCCTCAAGGGATTTGCTATGTTGAGGTAAATTTTATGCCCTCCATATTTCATTCGTAACATTTTGTTGGTGTATGCATCTGTGTGTCAAACCATATCTACATGACCTGTAAAACTAAGTTACCTCTAAGTTCACAGCTGCTGGAATTTAATTTTTCTTCATTTTCTGTAATGATTAATATGGCTGTACTTTTTCTCTTTAATTGGTTGTTTCAGACACCTTTCTAATGTGAGCCATGGTTATGGCTTATATGGAATAGATGGTTAGAGATAAACACAAGACAAAATGTTGTGGGCATTTGAGGGATATGATTCATTTATTCTACCTTTATTTCATGATACTGTTAAGTCTTGGACTAAAAAATCAGGTTTGAGTTTGTTAGAAAAGAATTCAAAATTTAAAAACTACTAGGTCCTTGTTGTTTAAAAATATACATATATGTATATCCTAAGGAGAATTCAAAATAAACATGTCAACCATTTTTCTTTTCTTTTGGCTATTGTCATTTCTATATGAATATCCTTTTCTTTCTTGTTTTGGGATTGATGCATAACTTATTCCCCGCGTTTGTTTCATGCGTAGCATGTGCATCTGCAGAATTTATTGGGTGAGTTGAAACTATTTTGTTGGTAAAATGGATTATCGAAGATATGGGTTTTTGTTACTTTTTTTACCTCTAATTAATTATATTGATCAAGGTCAGATTCATCTTTTTCTAGAGTTTTTAAAGTATCAAGAATCATTAAGGTCCTACATTCAGAAAAGGATAAAAGGATACAGAGTGAAATTCTTGTTTTTAGTCTGCATTAGTTGCTTATGAATCCAGTTAGTGAATTAGGATCTAGGTCATATTTCTAATCAATTATGATAATCTAGGTCAGATCACTTTTTTTTAGTATGTAAATTATTGGAAAACTGCTCTTCATTTGTGTGTAATGTTATTATGCTAAAGTATTGAGTATCACCTGAGGCTTGACATTTGAATGAAAAAGGATTTAGAGTGCAATTATTTTGGAATTCTGCATTAGTTGCATATGGGTCCAGTTTATATGAATTTTGTTCTCACCATTTACCAGTGAACTGTGTGGAAGTTTGGACTTCCAAAGATGGAGCTCTTTACATACATTTTGCTTAAAAAAAGATCAACTTGAGTGTAAAGTTTCTTTGTAACTTGACTCTTAGTTGCTAGGATCAAATTCGTCTGATTTTGGAGGGATACCATTAGCAATATATTTCTTTTTGACATTTCTGGGAATGTAACAACATAAATCCTTTTATAGACTGCTGCTCTTGATGGTGAGACTGATCTTAAGACAAGGGTAATACCTTCGGCTTGCATGGGAATAGATTCTGAGTTACTGCACAAAGTCAAGGTAGTATGATATTACATTTCTCATAGCCATAAATAGGCTTTGGGAATATTCATGTGTACCAAATTGTCTTATTTGGTTTGGCGTGTTTACTTGGCAGGGTGTAATTGAATGTCCAATTCCGGATAAAGACATCAGAAGATTTGATGCAAATTTGCGATTATTTCCTCCATTTCTTGATAATGATGTGTGCCCTCTAACAATAAAAAATACAGTCCTTCAATCATGCTACTTGAGAAACACGGATTGGGCTTGTGGTGTTGCTGTATATACAGGTATGTTTATCTCTTATTATTACAGCCATAGTTCAGTTGCTAAATCTGAGACTGCCTAATCCCCTTGGAGAAGGAATTATCTAATTTCATATGCATCTAGGCATATAGATATTAACTATTTCTTTTCTTAAATAGATGTTGATGGAGTTGGATGGAAAAGTATTTGTTCTCTCCCCTTTTCTGTTATACAACAACCTTGTTGTGCTGATGGGTTTGGTATTCTTCTCAAAATTGCTCTGATGGTCATCACTATCAGTGTCTTAGGATTGGAAGTACAGAGAAATAATATCATTTCCAAGTGAAATTTAGTATAAGACAGCAGAATATATATGCCTTAATTTGATCAGTCAAAGAATTTAATGCTCTTACTAAGAAATTCATCATTAATAACTATGTGATGACACTAAAATGATCTTTTTCATCATCAAAACGATTAGTTTTCATAGTAGCATTGAGCTTTCTGTACCTTGAATCTGAATAGCGACAAATTACTATAATGAACTGTGAAGTAGTTTGATTCTTTAGCAACCAGAAAAATACATTCGACATAATGACATTGATCATCTACCACATTTGTAAGTTTTGCTAAAGAGAGATAATTAAACAAAGTTTATAAGCAGTTCTCTAGAAATCCAGTTATCAATATCTTAGAGTAAATATGCTCTGGAATGACTATTTGATGTTTCTATCATGATTTATTTAACTAAAAGTTGGCAATTGGAGAAAGTTATTGATAAATGGAATCAAAGCAAGTTAGGATGCTAAATAGTGCACATAATATTTGTACTTGTTCTGTGCAATTTTTATTATAAAATATAATTCACAAAGGTCTGTGGATTGCACCAACTAATTGATGAAAAGATCTTTAGAGTCATTCTCTACCTTTCAGATATCTCATTGGAGTTGCACTGATGTGGTTACTTCTGTCATCCTTGATGGTGTAATGTAATCTAAATGCTAGATCAGACTTAGATATAACATCTTTAGATTCTTATTGGTTATTTTGCTTTTACTTTTTCTAGTTAGCTACAGAACAACATTGAGGATTAACCAAGAATGTTCATTTCAAATTCTTTGCCCTTTGTTGAACTGATGATATACTCTTTGCTTGCTCCTTGTAGTCAAATTCCTGGTTCCTGTTTCCCCTCTTGTTGCTTTCTCATGTTTCCTAATGATTTTTGTTGTTTGAATTTACTTTTACTAATTTTAGTTACTTTTTCAGGCAACGAAACCAAGTTGGGTATGAGTAGGGGTGTTCCTGAACCAAAACTTACAGCTATGGATGCTATGATCGACAAGCTTACTGGGGCTATTTTTGTTTTTCAAATTGTAGTAGTTATTGTCTTGGGGATAGCTGGAAATGTCTGGAAGGACACAGAAGCTAGAAAGGTTATTACTTATTGGATGCTTCTATTGATGTGCAATACGAAGTAATTTATAGTACCTTACAGATATGTTTAGGATTTTTCCTCCTATATGCTTGTAACTTTCATTAGAAGAGCATGAAAATTCCATTTCTTGATTTCTAGTGCTGTAGTTTTGGCATTTCTGTGGTTTGAGTCAGAAAGTACTCACACTTCGGCTCACCAAATTTATACTTGAAAGTGAATTGTCTTAGTTGGGACAAAAATTTGCTAAAGCATTTGGCATGGTTTCAGATATTTTATATGCCTGTTTGGTTTCTGTCATAATGATAGCTTTATGTTGGTTTTTGGATGAATTTCTTGCAGCAATGGTATGTCCAATACCCAAGTGAAGGACCATGGTATGAGTTGCTGGTTATTCCTTTACGCTTTGAGCTTCTCTGCTCCATCATGATTCCTATATCTATAAAGGTAAGCATGATACTTATCAATTCTGCTGGCGAATCTTCTGTTACATCCTCTATTTCCCTCTCTGTATGTGTTTAGTTCTCATTGGATTTGTTGAAGAGGTGCTTATATTGTTGGTGTAATAGAGATGGTAAGGGAATGTAATCGAGTATCAGGCAACTCTTTATATTAGTTACATTTTTTTAATGTCACCTCATTGTTGTTACTATCTATTCAAGTTGTTTCATTTTAAGAGATCTTAAACTTCTGCCTCCTTTAACATCTTAAGTTTACAGAGGAGTTGAGTTTAACCACTTAATAAGCTCCGCAAGTCTGGACTGGACACAAATTTTCAATAATGGCTCAACAAGGCTAACCACAAATGGGCAAAACAACAAATTTTTATGTAGTTGAATACAAAACCTTCTATTCTGTACCATGTTAAATATCCTCTCATCTAAAAGATCAAGTTAATTGAATTGTTGAATCTAATCATTTAACAAGAGTAAAAGATGAAGTTGGATTTTTTATTTCATGTTTTTTGGGATAGAATGATAAACCAAGTAAACACAGAGGGAGGGTGCTTTTAACAATTGTTGTGGTTATAGTTTACGCCTTGAATATATGAGAGAGGAAATGAACCAACAATTGGCTATGCCCCTGAATATATTCTTTACAATCCGATTTTTTTTGTTCTCAAAGATGCAGCGTTTTTGTTTTTTTGGTTTTTTTTTTTTGTGAATTTCTAATTTAATGAGAACTCTCTTCATTTCCTTGGCTGTCATTTTACTCTTTTTGGCTCCATTAAGAGAACATAATATCATAAATTGATGTTCATAGAGAGAAAAAGTTGGGCAACATTCTTTTCAGAAAGTTGTGTGAACATGACATCGAATGTTACTAATTATGGTATATTTTTTAAATCTTATCCATATGATTTTTGAAAAAGGATCACTGAAATTTATATTTGAAATATTAGTCTTCTCTCTCTCTCTCAGGTCTGTGGCTTGTCGAAGACATTGATTCTTTATTATGTGCCTTTGTATTTTGTTAGATTAGTTTGGACATTGTATGTAATAGTTCTTCAAGGATTAGTGATTGCACTCTGTTATTATGAAATATTTTCCTTGGACACTCTAGCATGTTGACATGAAAGCTTCACATGGAACTTTATATACTCTTTGCAAAGAAGTGGAGTCTAGTTTCCTGTAAATGGTGAAATGTTGTTTCATTGTTTGTTATTAAGATAACATTCTGTCATTTGGGTGTTTCGGTATTTGTTATTTAGATTACATTTAGTCATTTTGGTATTTAGGTGTTTATGGATTGTGAAAACTTGAACTTTTTTTACTTGTTTATACATAGGTTGTCATGAATTGTTATTTTGGGCTTCTTTGGGTTGGTTTGGATTGAAAATGGTATTCCAAAATTGTGAAAATGGCAGTCGGAGAGTTGGAAAAGATAACTTGCAGTGTGTTGTGCTTGTTTTAGAAAAACCAACTTAGTTTTTGAACCAATTGCACTGAAACCGGCCAAAAACCTAAGCCAGTTTCAGACTTAGTCAAAATGAATGTATAATAAAAAGTGAATAGCCAATGGAGTAATTATAAAATTTTGAACAAAAGTGGATATGAATCTGAAAATAAACTACTCAAATGCCCAATTATGAAAAAAACCCTATTAATTGACTGAGGAGTAAATATTTGAAAAGTATGATGTTAAGAATTTTTCAGACCGTAAGGGTTTTAGTTTTGCTGCTTGAGATAATGAGAATTGTCTCTGTGGCAGGTCTCCCTAGATCTTGTGAAAGGCTTGTATGCAAAGTTCATTGACTGGGACGGTCAGATGGTTGATCAGGAAACTGGGACTCTAGCTCACGCGGCAAAGTAAGAAATGTGTTCGTTTTTAAGGACTTAACATATTCAAACATGGAATCTGATGTTTTGTATCTTGAATACGACAGCACAGCAATCAGTGAGGATTTGGGTCAAGTTGAATATATATTGACTGACAAAACGGGAACTCTAACTGAAAATAGAATGATATTCAAAAGATGTTGCATAAGTGGATCTTTCTATGGTAATGAGGCTGGTGATGCTTTGAAAGGTATTTTCTTGCTTTTCTGTTACAAATTCCTATCACTTCTTTGCTTTCTCTAGATTATCTTTGTTGAGATAAGTATGTTAGAATACAACTTTTGTAGCCAATGGTTCAAGGTCAATGCCACATAAATGTGTTTACATACTTTGTTGTTGAAGGATTAAAGATACTAATTTTTCCTTCCATAGGAGAAAATTTTGGGTATATGCTACATATGATGAGGTTGTGCAACAAGATATTGTTTTCTTTTAACTTGTGCCAAATTTCCTCCTTGGATGAGTACATCAAGAAGAGGCCCACTCCTAATTGTCAGCAGAACTAATGTCTTCAGTGAACTTAAATTTCTCTTCTGCAAAAATCTTTTTGGTCTTCAGATTCATATCCCCAAACTTACATAGAAAAACATAAAATGTCGTAGATATTGTAGACATTGTAGATGACTATTAGGTAATGTATACATGATTGTATTGTTGGGGAGCTGAAGAACATTTCTGTTCTATTTTGTCAATAGCATGTAAGATCATTTGACACACTTCTACCAAATGTCCTTTTGAATGATTATTGATGTCTTCAGTTCCTTGCATCTCTCTTCGGCACAGGATTTGTTTGGTTTTCAGATTGAAATCCCAAACACGAATAGAAAAGTTAAAAAGAATAGAGTATAATTTTGTTCCCTAATATGTTTTTTGGTACTCTTAATGTGATGGTAGTATGAAATGCCCTGTATTTGTGGTGGGATGAAAATCCATGAACTATTCTTGATATAGCAAAATGTAAAGTGGTTAAATTCAACATCTTTCTGTCAGTTTAAGCTTTTAGATAGCCTTGAAATTTAATGTAATGTGTTTGACTCGTTTCTTACACATTACTATGTTATTCACTACTTGTGGGGCTTGTTATTTAAAAATTGTGTTCAACCCACATGTGAGAGGATGTGTTAAATTATTGAAAACATCTGATGTTATATAAGTTTTCAGAATATTATTCTTCTAATAGTGTAAACAGTAAAATATCCCTTTTATCCTTCCCTTTTGATGCATGAAAAAAGGAAGAAGAAAGATCTGACTCAGGTGAAAATTGAATTTTTTTTATTGCTAAAAGGACCTAATTTATAACTTAAAGAAAAATTTAAGGATCTAAAAAGTGAAAAAAAAGTTTAAGAACCTACGTTGAAGGTTAAAAATTGTTTGAGGATGAAATGTACAATATACCTAATTGGCTAAATGGCTAAGATTGGAAATCTTTGTAATCCGTCCCTGGTATATATTTTTTCTGTACCTAAGATAGAAGAGAAAAATGTTTTTGCTTCTTATTTCTTGTTCATGTTTGTACCTTCTGCAATTCAAACTTCTAACCAGAGATACTGTGGACCTTCGCATGTGTAAAACAGATTAATCAACTTATGCCACATGCATGCTCTTATGAACTCCTTTATGGCGCATAATTATAGGATTTAGCACATTTGCTTGATGTTGATGCTTGCTTAGGCCAAAATTTTAATTATTATTTACCACCCGAGCATAAATGTAGATGTCCAACTGTCGTTTCTTTTTGCAAGGGTTTAAGATATCTTTTTGAACATTGAAGTAATTAATTTAATAGGTTTCATTTGGTGATAAACAGATGAGGAGTTAAATAATGCTGTTGCCAATGGTTCTCCTGAGGTTATTCAATTCATTTCAGTTATGGCACTGTGCAATACAGTGATTCCTATTCGTAGGTAGCCATCCATTTCTCCACTGCTTTGCCAAATTACCATTCTTCACTTTGAAGAAAATATGATTTTTTGTAACTTGTTATATTTTTAAATTAGATGCATGGCCTGTTCCCGTGACAAAAATTTCAACGTTATGCTCATATATTATTTTATATATCTTTTGTCTATCTGCAGCAAAAATGGAACAATGTTGTATAAGGCTCAATCTCAAGATGAGGAAGCTCTCGTCCAAGCAGCTGCCCACATGAATATGGTTTTGGTCAGTAAAAACGCAAACATCCTTGGTATGTAATAATCAACTCTAGACTTTAAATTTTACTAGCAGATTTTCCATTTTTTGAATTGTGAAGTGTGAACTAATCCCCTTTTCTTGCTTGTGCAGAAATCAATTTTAATGGTTGTTTGATTCGGTATGAAGTTTTAGATATACTGGAGTTCACTTCTGATAGAAAAAAGATGTCAGTAGTTGTCAAGGACTGTCGAAATGGAAAAGTGCTTCTTTTGTCGAAAGGTGCAGATGAGGCAATTCTTCCATTTGCATCTGCTGGTATGTTATTTTGTCAACTTATGCATCTGTTAATATATGAATATGTGAAATGGATAGTTGTATGGCCAACCATGAACTGACTCATTGAATTTGTTTTTAAATAATAGCCGTTGATGGTTATTTTGTTCTTTGGATATGCTTGTCAGTCTGAAAGTCAAGGTAAAAACACAATCTAGATAAGTAGTCCTGAAGCAGTAAATGTACACGCATGACTTTAGCTAGGTAGTTAGAACATGTATTTTAAGAATCCCATCATTATGGTGATAAACTTTAACAACACAAAAGTAACTGAACTTGTGAATGAGATTCTCGGGGGTCTAGTAGTTCAATTATCCGGTTGAAATTTATTGTTGGCCATATATTTTTTTCATGTGAGATAAAGGGAGGGGACCTTAGATGATGAAAAACATCAGAATAAAGGATGTTTGCAGGTTTCAGTTTTCACTCATGTTCTTTAACCTGACCTTTTGGTTCAACTCCAACTCGTTAAAAAATTATTTATGGTGAAGACTGCTTCTCTGCATGCTGAATAAGAATTTCTTCATCAATTTGGTTGCTGGATTATGTCTTGAAACTGTGTTGGGAATTTGCCACCCAGTTTTCCCTGACATACTTTGCAACTAAATATGTGATTCTTTGAATTAGATCTCTCTTTGTTCTGCACTTGTATTTGCACTTATATGTGATTCTTTTTGAATACTTTGTTGAAGACAATTCCCATTGATCAAATAACTTTTAGGACAACAAACAAGGGTCTTTTCAGAAGCTGTGGAGCAGTATTCTCAGCTTGGGCTGCGGACATTATGCTTAGCTTGGCGTGAACTGGAAGAAGGTGAATACCAAGAGTGGTCTTTAATGTTTAAAGAGGCTAATAGTACATTAGTTGACAGAGAGGTGATGCAATATAACATTGCTTCCTTGTTTTTCATTTTATTGGTGTTGTTGACAAAATATTAACTATCATATTCCTTATTTTGGGGTGAAGTGGAGGGTGGCTGAGGTATGTCAAAGATTAGAGCATGGCCTTCAGATTCTTGGAGTGGCTGCAATAGAGGATTGTTTACAGGTGGCACCATGTTTTTAGCTTGGTAGTTTTTTCCTGGATTCATAATTGAAGATCTGGCTTGTTTTCTCTGTAAAAGGTTTACTGTTTTATCCTTTTATTTCTATATTTAGATTCTAATCTTGGCTTTATATTGTTATCTAGGATGGTGTACCAGAAACAATTGAGACACTTAGAAAAGCTGGAATAAACTTCTGGATGCTGACTGGGGACAAACAGAATACTGCCATACAGATTTCATTGTCATGCAATTTGGTTTCTCCAGGTTCTTTTTGTTCTACCTTTTCATAGTCCTATAAACATTATGTTCTGTTCTAAAATGCGGTTTCCTCTATCAGAAAAGTCGATTTCTGTGTGTTCTTTTTGTCTGTTGCATCTTTCACTGTATAATGTGCATTGTTTTCTGGTCCTTTCTCCTGACCAGCAAGTAATAGAGGAAATAGAAACGACCTATGCTTGGTAGCTCAAAAGCAGCTGCTTTTATATTTTAGTTTTAAAAAAAGCTATAATTTACATGTTCTTAACTGCTTATTGGATCAGATTTCTTTCTTACTCAGCTTCATATTGCTGGAGAGAGTTATTCTAAAGTTATCCTCTACTAATTTTTTAATTGTGTGTCAGTCTTGGTTACAAGTTTGCCATCTGAGAGAAAAATGCTTTACTTGAAGTTGAAGAACTCTTCTACATAAATTTTTATGCTCTTTATGCATTTTCACCTTAATAATTTTACATCTCACATGTTGACAGAGCCCAAAGGCCAGCTACTCCTGATAAATGGAAAAACTGAAGCTGAAGTATGCCAAAGTCTTGAGAGAGTTCTACTGACAATGAGAATAACAGATTCAGAGCCCAAGGTATGCCTGATAAATGTTTGCAGTTGAGCCTCTCTCCAATTACAGCTGTGCATTATTTTTCCAGTTGCACTTGCAAATTCCTGATCAAGGTTCTGCTATACTGGATTATTTAGTGGTCCTTGTTTTTGAATTGATTGCAGTTATTTCCAAGTTATTCTTTTCATGCTAGTTGCAGTTGGAAAAAAAAAAGGAGTTTTAGTTATTGACAAGCATAAGATTTCCTTTGCAGACAAAGTTAGATTATTGACAAGAAGTACTGAGAAGAGGGTTGTTTAAGAAGGAAAATTAAGATTTCAAAATTTTCAAATCCCTTTTTATTCTCTCATAATTTCTTCAAACGTGCCACATGATTTCTACCTAATGAAAGGAGTCTTCCTCAAATTAAGTTCCTGGCCATGTGTATTGATATTAAAATCTTTTGATTCTTTTCAATCCATACCTTCAAAAGATTGTAGCAAGAGATTCTCTGCCAATTACTCTATCCAAAACTACATGATTTCAGGTTCCTGAATTCTAGGACCTTGATGGTACAAATCCTCTTTTCATTGACGAAAGTGTAAAAGGTCCACCCAAAACTTTGATAGGGCTGACAATATAGAAAAATAAAGATGGTTTTGGACTTGCATATAAAATATGTTTCTTAAATAAGAGCTTTACAAGGTCTTCTAACCTGCAACAAATCTTTGCTTTGGCAAGTTTTTGTAAAATGACCCATGTGCCATGGCAATTATGTCTTGTTTGCTTTTTGTGGCATGGAATTAACTATTTGTTATAAACCTTAATTTCAGTTGATCCTTTTTGCTAAACAATTGTGAACTTTTACATGTCGAAATTAATTGGATTTATACCAGGAAAGAGTCCAGGTTTCTTCGGTGGTCTATAGCCAACGATCATGCTCACAGTATCATATTCTTTAATAAACCTTAGATAGTTAGTTCTAATATAAAAGCTTTTAGAGGAGATGAAAATTTAACATGGTAATATAGTGAGAGGTCATTTTGTCAACTCCTGTTATTAACAAAAGTTTGCACTGTTTAGCTGCATTGTTGTTGACCACGTAGTGGGTCTACATTGAGAATGTGTTAAGGCATACACATGAGGAGTTATGTTAAGGGATTAAATTCAATACCTCTCTATAAATTTAAGCTTTCAGAGGAGGCAGAAGTTAACACAGGTGATTCTGCAGACTTCACTTCAAATAGTGGCTCTATAATTTTCCTATATGACACTTGATTTTCTCAAGTTTCTAAGAAATCATGTTTTTAAGTCATTCTGTGCATTTCTTTACTAGTTAATTCTCTTTGACAGTTTAAAGATCTTTCCAATCATATTTGTTTCAACTTTTATCATTTTGGCATGACTAGTGTATTATTGTGGCAGGATGTGGCATTTGTCATTGATGGTTGGGCTCTCGAAATTGCTCTAAAGCATTATCACAAAGCTTTCACAGAATTAGCTATATTGTCAAGGACAGCTATATGTTGTCGTGTTACACCATCTCAAAAAGCTCAGGTACCTTATCGGCTTCTAAGTTCCATTTCATTTGATCCTGAGTAGATTTTTTCAGTAACTAAGGAATTCCAAGTTCAAACATTTTGTTGTACATACTAAACTGTTTTCCTTCCAATAATTTCTAAACTGTAAAGTAAAATATGTAAGATAGTTGTTGCAAATGAATTCACAATACTTCAGTAGTGAATTTAGAGTTTTCAGTTATTTCTCAACAAAAAAAAACATTCATTGCTGCTGTGTCAATATATAAATGGGCTACTGTAATCCACATGCCAAATTATGCTCTTTCACCTGTTGCAAATGCATGCTTGCATTGTTCTTCGTCTCTTCTGGCATATAATTTCCATAGTCTTCTCTGTATAGTGACAAAGGTATATCTGCATTATTATCAGAACTCAAATATCAGAAAACCACATCTTCTTTATCACTTTGTAATTAAAAGAGAGGATAGAACTTAGCTGCTTGCATAAATGATGTGTCATTGGAACTCCATTTGTTTTTGTACTCTAGACCTTTGGTGGCGGTTGGAATGTAAAAGCATGTTCCACAAAAAAGGGACAACACATTTTTGCATTGAAAATGTTGGTAAAGTGGGGTTTAAATCATTCAAACTTGAAGTAGAAACTTTTCTGTTGCATTAGCAGTTAACACCAATGAGTCCATAAATGGAATTGAGCTCTGACCAAACAGAAAATAGGTGTGAACTCTTTATGAACCACTCCATTTGAGCCAGATAGTCATTTTCCATTCAATAGAAGCATCATGTTAAATGTTCTCAGTTATGCCATCAGAAATTACAGCAACTATAATTGGGTGATAAAAATTAAAGCTCGTGAAGATCCATAGTTGAAGATTTATAATTTAAAGTTAGTGATATTTTCATAATTAATGTGCACCTATTTTATTAAAGTTATTTAATGTTCAATTTTTGATATATTGTGTTCCTTGATGCCTCCAATGAAATTTTGACAATCATACCATCTATAAGATGCAAACAAGAAAAAAATGCGAATGATATGAAGATATGAAAGTCTTTCCAGGGTCATCTATAATTTCCCTAGGAAATGCAGTCTATCAGGTGTAACATTAATTTACATTACTCTATGGCATTTGGGAAATCATGGTGTTAGTGCAGTACCCTTTGTTCCTAAATTCCAGATTTGTCTATTACGGTTGTTTCATTATTGTCTAAAACATTCTGAAATTCATTTTACTATTCTTTCCAGCTTGTAGAACTATTAAAATCATGTGAGTATAGAACATTGGCTATTGGAGATGGTGGAAATGATGTGAGAATGATACAACAAGCAGATATTGGAGTAGGCATAAGCGGTAGAGAAGGATTGCAGGCAGCTAGAGCAGCTGATTATAGTATTGGAAGTGAGATGTTTTTCCTAAATTTTGGAAATTGTTTCATTCTCTGCCTTGGATATTATTACCCTCCCTTTCTCTCAACCCACTCCGTGCTCCTGTCTCTCCCTCTGTCTGTGTGCGTGAGAGATAAGTTGTTTCTTGTCTTAACTTCAAACTTATTTTCTTTCCACTATTACTGAATTTATCCAGGTATGTATATTTGCTTTAAAACTGTGGCATTGGCGTGAGTATGTTCTCATTTTTCTATTTGCAATTGTGGGAAATTGTCATATTAGAATTTTCTGCTACTTTTCCAGGAGATTCTCATATCTCATCAGAAATTGGTCTGATCACAAATGCAATTTGCTCCAGTTTAAGTTCTCTCTTTTGTGGAAGTTGATACATGACTATTTTGCTCCCCTTTTACTCTTTGAATTTGTTGATGGAAGTGATTTTCCAAAAATAAAATAACAATAGAAAATTTGAAAAATAATAGGAGTAAGATTCATGTTGCTTGTATATACTCCTATTAGGAATTGAATTTCCACATTTCCTTTTTTGAATATCTTAACTTACATGTTAACATTTCCAAAATAAATATCATTTTCAACTTAACTTTTCCCATAACCTTCTTAACTTAAGGATATGCTTGATTAGTACGAGGACCCATCACTAACCTTAAGGGATAGCAGCAAGGATGTAACTTGTATGTAGCCAAATGCTATGTTAGAGCTTTGTGTCAGGCTGAAATAGGACGTCCAAATTATTGCACTAATGATTCTGAATAGGTCTTGCTGCTGAAGCATTCAAATGATTTTTTATAGGAAGTTTCAGAAAGATAAGAGGATTATGTGGAAATATTATACATTAAGAGGAAGATATTATTAGTTTTTTATCTCCATAATATATCTGTGTCTCATGCATGGACAAAGAACAAACATACATTCATGTATGGGGGTATATACTCCACTGTAGTGTGGTTATTTCAGTTAGCTGCTTTGCAAAAGAATTTACTAAGTTTAGTCCAGAATAGAGGAATTTAATTACTATTCTCCCTGTGTTTTTTGGTAATTTAATCTATGGTTTTTATTTTGTTATGTCAGTCCTTGAAGTAATTGAATTTAATTACTATTCTCCCTGTGTTTCATTATTGAGGAACTTAGCCATCTGAAATTGATTAAGTTTTGCAACATATCATTTTAAGTGAAAGGCCTGTTGTAGGCATCATTATGCATTATGTAGGTTTCTTCTCGTGTATGGTTGAGTTACCGGATTCTTTCTAACCAGTTATTCCATATTTAACATGTACTGCTTTTGTGCTTTTGCGCTTTTGCAGGATTTAGGTTTTTGAAAAGACTTATACTTGTCCATGGGCGGTATTCATACAATCGTACAGCGTTTCTTTCTCAGTATTCATTCTATAAATCCCTGTTGATATGTTTTATTCAGATCTTGTAAGCTCCCATAAATCAAACCACCTTAAACTCCTGTGTTCTTTTAGATGTTTACTAGAATTAGATTGTCATTTTTACTGATTTGAGAATATTCCAGTTTCTCTCTTGTTTCAGGTGTTTCAGGAACCAGTCTTTTTAATTCTGTTAGTCTGATGGCATATAATGTCTTGTATACTAGTATCCCGGTTTTAGTAAGTGTTCTGGACAAAGATCTTAGCGAGAGAACTGTAATGCAGCATCCCCAAATATTGTTTTATTGCCAAGCAGGAAGGTTTGGACTTTAATTTCTCAAACTAAATTGGTTTCTTCTACATTTTTCTTCCTTGGAATTTCGTTATGTTGAATGTTTGTTACTCTGAAGTGCCTTTAGGTACTGGCTTCCTCATCTTTCTTCTAATATGCCATCCTGTTTGAAACAGGCTTCTCAATCCTAGCACTTTTGCTGGATGGTTTGGACGATCTCTCTTTCATGTAAGTGCCTCCTTTAAAACTGGTAGAATTCTCAAATATAAAGGAATTTAGAACTATTTATCATGAACTCAAGTGTGTGGGTTAAAAAGGGTCTCCTAAGTAGGATAAAAAATTCACTCTTAGAACTATATGAATGTCTAAGGTGGAAATGGAAGCGACTAAGAACTGTAGATCTTTGATTGATTTGGCTAAGGTTTCGAAACAGAATGAGTTAGATCATCAAAATAAGTTCAGGACTAGATCTGAAATCCGTTTCAAGTCTGAGCCCATGAATTTGTTGGATCCGTGCTGAAACATCTACTTGAAGTTCAACTTCCTGTAAAATGAATGTCTTCGAACTTTTAATATAGTCCAAGGTTTAATGTCTATTCCTCTTTGGATGAAGAGCTCTGAAGGGAGAAACGGTAAATGAATATTCTGTCATTTCATTTGACACTGGCTTGCAAATTTAACCTTGAACAATTAATATTCTGTAAAATTCTCCACTTTAATGAATATATGTTTGCTTTATGCTGCTATATTCATAATTCTTCATTATCATGTGAAGTGGACAACATTTCATGAAAAACAGGGAATAGTAACTATTTAGGTGAACTACTTGAACTTGATGACATGCAATTATACAGGTTTAGTGACTTGTAGTTTCAACCACATAGTACCTGAGAACGACCTCCTTATACTTAAAGGTTTCTGATTTTTCATATATCCTTCAGTCACCAAGTTTATGAAGCTCATTATATCTTTTCCTTCTCAAAAAAGAC
The DNA here is from genome assembly GCA_028571225.1 of Parsonsia alboflavescens. Classification (NCBI taxonomy): domain Eukaryota; kingdom Viridiplantae; phylum Streptophyta; class Magnoliopsida; order Gentianales; family Apocynaceae; genus Parsonsia; species Parsonsia alboflavescens. Next base: position 13,294,010 of record JAOXNR010000028.1, read on the forward strand.
TTGGTTTTACATGTTTTGGCTATTTTGTTCAGGCAATTGTTGTGTTTGTCATCAGTATACATTCATATGCTTTTGAGAAAAGTGAAATGGAGGAGCTGTCAATGGTTGCACTTTCTGGATGCATTTGGTTGCAGGCATTTGTTGTTGCCCTAGAGACCAAGTAAGTTGTCCTTCATTTTTCTGTTTTGGGCCTTACTTAGGAAGTGAATTAAGAATCCCCTGGTCAGCATTGCTTTTGCCTTTCAAGTGTTTATCATAAAGAAAATCAGTAAGATTCTTCTCCTGTCCTGGGTTAGTAGAATTGCTTTTTTGCTAACTAGCATTCTGAAAGCTGTACATTTGTGATCACTTCTACATTTTGTTTTTTTAATAAAATGAATTCAATATTTTATGCAGATGGCTATGAACTGAGTTTTCAGCTCAGCAATTTTAAGTATGGCAATCATGGTTATTTAATTTTTTTTAGTACTTAAACATTCAAGTTAATGTCTTTCAGTTCCTTCACAATATTGCAACATCTTGCCATTTGGGGAAATCTGGTAGCATTTTATGTGATCAACTGGATTCTCAGTGCTCTGCCGTCATCAGGGATGTACACAATAATGTTTCGCCTCTGTAGGCAGCCATCTTACTGGATTACTTTGTTCGTAAGTCCTTCTGTCCTCTATTTGCTTTCTCATACCCTGTTTGTGGAACACAATTTAAAATTTATTCTTTCTGTGGATGGAAGTGTATTTACCTTAGCTCTCCATTTACCATTTTTCAGATGGATCATCTGAAGATGGGTCCTTGATATTATGGATATCAAACTAAGAAAGTTGTGTTGCACTTTATTTTACTTTTGAATTCTTCAAGATTCTGTCAAAAGATTCCTGGGGGAAAGAGCTACATGTTTTGCTTTAGGCATGGTTTGATTTGGTTAAATGTGGACATAAATAGGGAGGGGAAGTAAATGACCCATGTACATCATTTTTTGAGGATGGAAAAATGAGGGAGGGGTGGTGTAGGATGGAAAAGGGGAGGGTGTAAATTAGGATTTGTGCACTTTCCTCTCAGATGAGATGTAGGAAGTTCAATCAATTCCTTAGCTTCAAAAATTAACTAGACCTGGTAAAAAAGGGATAAAAGAGTAAATTAGGTATATCTTTTTGTTCCCCTGTCCCTTCCCTTTGCTGCCCCTTGTTAACAGAAGATACTTCCCTTTTTCCCCTCCCTCCATCTTTTTGTTAATCGAATAATACCTTACATTATTATCCTAACAACTTAGGAGTTCAATTCTTAAGATTAGTCAGAAGTCATTTTTCTACTGCTTTTGAGCTGACAGATACATATCTTAATCGTTGCAGCTCATTGTTATGACCGGTATGGGTCCGGTGCTCGCTCTGAAGTACTTCAGATATACATATAGATCAAGTAAAATCAACATACTTCAGCAGGCTGAACGCTTGGGAGGGCCAATTATGTCATTGGGGAACATTGAGCAGCAGTCAAGATTAGAGAAAGACCTCACTCCATTGTCAATCACACAATCCAAGAACCGAAATCCAGTATATGAACCTTTACTGTCAGATTCTCCCAATGCCACGAGGCGCTCTTTCGGATCTGGAGCACATTTTGATTTCTTCCAGCCACAGTCACGATTATCTTCAAGTTACACAAGAAATTGTAAGGACAGCTGATATACATATATCCACTATTCAAAGGTATTCTTCAATAGGTAAATTATTGCCTTCAGCTGGAGTAGATTTTTGAATCAGCCAGCAGTTCTTCATTGTATGTAAGAAATTTTGATAGAGCCACTTACTATTGGCTTCATTGTCGTGTACTGAATGGAATATGCTTGATCTCTGTGGAAGAAGCATTTTTGGGTCCAAGACTCCAAGTAATATAATACTCCCTCCATTTCAAATTAGATATTTTATTTTTCATTTTGTATTGTCTAAAATTGAATTTTTTATTTTCTAATTTAGATAAAATTTTATTAAAAAAAGTGATATTACAATGTTAAAATTAATTAAGTCAAACTTATTTTTTAAAATACGTACAATTCAAAATGGAATATTCAATTTCGGACGAAGGGAATATTTGGTTAATCAATGTCCTTCACTTGATATATATATATATACGGTTTTGCTAAGGCGTCTTTTGGAAAGCGTCTTAATGCGCCCTCCAACTGTTACCGTAATGAAAATTTTGCTACAGTGCTCATGCAATCAACCAAGCGGAGTAAGAATTCCATTACGGCTTTAGCAAATTCGTATATATATATATATATATATATATATATATATATATATATAAAAGAAAATAAACAATTAGTT